>JACEEZ010016924.1:10000-20000 GCA_016584305.1 Chionoecetes opilio
GAAGGGGTGAAGGAGGGGTTGAGGAAAGGGGTGAAGGATGGTGAAGGAGGGTGGTGAAGGAGGGGTGAACGGAGGGGTGAAGGAAAGGGTGAAGGCAGGTGAAGGCAGGGGTTTGAAGGAGGGGTTGAAGGAGGGTGGAAGGAAGGTTGTAAGAGTGTGAAGTATGTGTGTTAATTGTAGGGGTGAATGAGGGGTGAAGGAAGGGGTGTTGCGGAAGTTGAAGGAGGGTTGATAGGAAGGGTGTAAGGAGTGGTGAAAGGAGGGGTGTAATGAGTGTTGAAGGGAGGGGTGAAAGAGTGGGTGACGGAAAGGTAAGAGGGGTGAGGATTGGTGAAGGAAGTGTGAAGGAGGGTGAAGGAAGGTTTTGAAGGGAGGTGAAGAGGGTGAAGGCGGGGTGAACGGAATTGTGGGAATGATGTGGTTGACAGTGCGTGGTTAAGGTGAAGGGGTGAATGGAGGGTGAATGGCTGTGTTGGAAGGAAGGGTGAGGAGGGTGAAGGATGTGTTTCAGGCGGGGAAGGAGGGGTGCAGGGTGGTTTGCATGAGTGGTTTCATTGAGTGGTGGAAGCAGGGTGTAAGGAGGTGAATCAGGGGGGAATGAGGGTGAATGAGGTTTGAGGATGAGTGACGGAGTGTTGGAAGGGGGGTGAATGAGTGGTTGAATGAGTGGTGGAATGAAGGGGGTGAAGGAATGGTGTGAGTAGGTTTTTACATGGATTTTTTCTGCGTTTTTTCAGTGATTGTTGCAGGAGTTGTTCGGACGGTTAGCGGTTTTTTCACTTGTTTTGTCCTTCTTTTTCCCTTCCGGTTTTCCGTAATGGGTTCCAGTGCTTGTGCTTCTTTGTGTTCCGTCCGGTGTGCATTGGCCGGTTTTGCATATCTGTTTTTCCCTGCTGGTTGCCGGCTTGGGAAGTGCGGGGTGCAGCTGGGTTCCTGCTTGGGGTTCGCGGCGGGGTGCGAGCAGGGGTGGCCGGGCCCGCTTCCGCTTCCCGTTACCTCCTTTGGCTATCCCTCTGCCGTGGTCCATACCTACAACATTGGGAAATGTATATTATTGGGATGCCATCGTTTTTTCCGATTTAGTTTGGCTTACGTTCGAAGGAGCTCGTTAATATTAATTTGTATGTTAGGAAATAAATCATGAGTGAAGGATTATGACATGATTACGTCCATATGTGTTTTTCCTTATGTGTTATGAAGCACCCACACACACCACACACATACACCACAAAACACACACACACATCACACACACACACACACACACTGACACACCCAAACACCCACACACACACCACACACAACACTGACCCAACCACACACACACGACACACACACACACACACACTGACACACACACACACACACCACACACACTCACACACACACACACCCACACCCACCCCAACACACACAACACACACCACACCCAACACACACACACACACACACCACACATACAACACACACACACCCACACACATCACCCACACCATGCACTGTGATGTACACACAACATACACATAACAAAACAAAGAAAAGCAAGTTTCTGTTTGGGATTTCAGAATCCCAATGTTAAGACAGTGTTGTCTTCTCTCCTCTCCTCTCTCTCTCTCTCCTCTCTCTCTCTCTCTCTCTCTCTCTCTCTCTCTCTCTCTCTTCTCTCCTCTCTCTCTCTCTCTCTCTCTCTCCTCTCTCGTCTCTTTTCTCTCTCTCTCTCTCTCTCTTTCTCTTCCTCTCTCTATTTCTTTCCGACAAAGAACAGAAAGGTTCCCCCTCCCTTGACACGTTTTCAACCAAACAGCTGACAAGCCTCGACTCGTCCCCTCGTCCGTAGAAGGGAAAGGCCCGCCACCGCCAGGTTCCCCCAGATGCCTCCGCATTGATACGCAAGTAGACGCGCCTCACTAAACCCCCCGGGGCGAAGGACCCCTCTCCACCGGCCAGGCCTGGTGCTTCACCGCGCCACTTCCAGCTCCTGAAAGCAGCGGGAAACTTCGTGGGCGCCGCACTCCATCCGCCTTCCAAGGCGACCCCGCGGGGACCTGCAGCCATCATGAGGTATGCTCCCTCCTGGCGGAGGTTGCGGCCTGCCATCCCCGCCACGACCACTACCGCGGAGCCAACCGTATATAGGGGTTCCGGCCAGCCCCGCACCCACCGCCGGCCGCCACTGTAGCGTCCCCCCCCTGGGAGGTTTGGTTATCCAAAAGGTTGGTGTTTTCGGTGCCATGGTAGCGCGCCCCAAGGTACGAGTGACATTACTGTTTCCGTTTCATCCCGCCGCGCGGAGAGGCAACAGCTTGCCTCCCGGCTCCTGCCTCGGCACCCCAGCCGACCCACGGCCGGAGATTTTCCGTGGCGGAAGTAATTTTCGCCGTAGGGATACTCCCCTGGGTGGATTTTTAACCACTTATCTTAATCATGTTATACATTATTTTTCACCCTCATCTTCACTGTCTTTCTTTAAAGTAATATCTTTTGCGTCTTATTACCCAGTAATGTGAATATAATAAGCACCACTACGATGAGAGACGAATCTTTCTTGAAATAAGGAAGCGTACTTTGTTTTGCTTTGTTTACTCAATCACGGGGAAAAGCGGAGACCATAGCTTGAGTCCACGCGGCTCTCTCAACTGCCTGTTGTTCTTCGTCCCCCCCAAGGTTGGCAAGCCTGTCCCCTCCACAAATCGGTGTAATTCATCTCACCATGGTAGCGACATGATTTTGTTCTCCGTCCAGGAAGCAGCCTAGCTTGGCCATTCCTCAGTCAAGAGGCAGCCCTCGGCGATCTCACCATGTAGCGGACCTCATTTTGTTTCCTCATTATTTATACATTATGTTCTCAACCTTCACTGTCTTTTTACGTATATTCTTTTGCGGCGCCGTTACACAGTAATGTGATTATTATCATCGGCCCTCGATGAGATACAATTACTGCGTACGAATCCTATATTTTGTAAATAAAGGTAGCGTACTTTGCTTGTTAACATTTGGCCTTCCTTTGGTCTACCTAGTAACATGTAGCTATAGGTGGCCAGGGCCATGACAGGTTGTCCTTCTCTGGCTTTTCCGCGGTTTTTTTTTCCCGCTTACTGAATGACGTTTTTTAATTTTTCAGTTATTGCCATTTTGTTTATATATTTGCTTCCTCTATCTGAGGAAATCTTTGTTATTGAAGTCGTCAGCGGTAATAGCTGGTTATTTCATAGTCATCCTACTATTTAGCCTATAATTAACTTGGAATCTTATCTGAAATGGAAATTCATTACACACAAAATGCCCATGCCATATATGTGAGCGCTAATTGTGAAGTAAAAAAAATCTGCCTCTAGCTGACTCTTTAATTTGTCCTTTAAATTTGTCCTAGACTAAGGTAGGCACCGTTTTCTATATGCCTATAGTGAACCTGGAACTGTTTTTGAGTACAGTGAATGTTTTTATGCTTTGAAAAATGTAATGTCCACATCCTAAGGATGCAGAAACTGCGGATGCTAATTTGCCATTTGTTTAGCATTTACATAATTTGACCCAATTAAGCATATTCGTTATTATCTTCTTCTTAAGCCGCCGTATAGAATGTTTTTTAAGAAACTGACGCTAGGAGAGTGTATATTTTGAGGTGATTAATGTAATCATTACCTGAATATATATAAGCACAACTCGAGGAGAGACGAAATCTCTTATTTATTAGTGTATTTATGCTGATGGAAGAGCTCTCCCACGTAGGAAGAGATGTCCAAGATATGGAAAGAATGAAGTAAGATAAGACGGAGGAGTGTGGAAAATAGACTGATGAGTAGCTCCTGTGGTAGTGTGCTGAGTGGGAGGAATTGAAAGTCCCGTGGTGCTGAAAGTGTAAAAATAATTCTTGAAGGCGCGCATTGATAGTATATCCCTTCTTCTCATGTGCTTGTACTTCCAACTTTTTAATTTTTTTTCAGGTATCCAATTCCTCCGTCCCTTATTGCTTTTCCTAACATAAATTTAACTCAGACGAGCGGTTGGAACTGGTCCTATAAATAAACGTTCGGCTTTATTTCTCCCCTTTAAATTATGGGAAAAACGAACTTTTTACTCCTCTTCACTAAGAGGTATCTTTACTGCCTTAACGTCCATCAAGTAGCAATGTAAGTATACTGTTTTAGGTTTTATCCAACATTTGGGTCCCCCCATATTCCTTTTCCAAATCCAAATGAAACCAGCATCTTGGGCATGGGACGTTTTCCTACATCTTTGAATTAATTTTCCAACAGTTTTTAATTAGGAAACCTCCTACAAAATACTTTTGTATATCTCTCATCAAACTGGTAACCCTTTTTTCCACACCCTCTCTTACCCTCGAATTAATTCTCACATCCGTAAAAGTGCCATAGAACCCTCCGAGTGTCTGGCCACAATTTTCCTTTTTTAGTGCATTAATTTATCTTCCATCGTAAAGACTCTTGTGTGGGGGCAATGTGATACTATATACCTCTTGTAGCAATACAGGCCCTGAGCTATTCTAGTGGTCGTGGTGGTAAATATGATTGGATCCAATTTTATTCCTTAAATTGATCAACACTTTGCCACTAATCACTTCTAAGCCATTTCAGGCATCTAATTTTCTATTGGGGAAAGCCTGTACTTGTGTTACTCCTACCGTAGATTACACTAAAGGGCCCCGCCCAGGACAGTTTTTTTTTTCTAGGTACATACCTGTATGTGGCCGTTTTTATACTTTTTACATTTCCTACAATCCATGATTTCGAAATTTAGAAGGGCTATCTGGAGAAGTCTGGTCATTTTGTGTCCTGCATCTGTGTCATTTAGGAATATGGCTATAATGATCAACTTAACAAAAATGTCCAACAGAGAAGCGACCAAAATAAGGTGCCCGCCCAATCTAGGGTTTTAGTATTTACTGAGTGTCCCCCCCCCTCCCCGCCGGCGTCCCCGTCCGGCGCGAAAAAACAAAGTTTTTTTGCAAAATTTGAAACCGTATATACATGGCAGAACAAAGGCATTTTTGAAAAAACCGCTGCAAACAGGGTAGATTTTATACAGTCCCCAAATGATATAAACTTACTGTGTATTTATTTCAATGGCCCCATACAAGAGTTAGCGATGCTATAATTTCGTAATATTTGGCGGCTAGCGCCTTATAACGTTATCTACGGTACGTGTTTCTTTTTCTCAACTTTTCCCTGTGTCCCTTCAAATATCCCGACTTTTTTCTTTTCTCTTTACTAGCAGTTTATTTCTGTCAACTTCGTTCCCAAGCCATTTTATCTGTTAATACATACCTTGGTTTTGTTAAGGTTTTTCCTCTCCCATTTGTTTCTTTTTTCCAAAGGTTGGCAGTTTGTCTTTTCCGCCTGGTACTATTTCAAACTAGACCACCATCTTATTGCCTAACCTATTGTATTTTTTTTTCTTTTATTTTTTACGTTCTTAATTTTGATGGGAAACCAAAAAATTTTTATTTTAAAAACTACATAGTTTTTAGGTACCGAGTAGTTTTGTGAGAGCTTTGCCGCTATGTTCGCTTTGTTCTTCATGAATGCCTTTGCGTGTCCAGGTAAAGGTGAGGTCCAAAGTCCAACTGGTATGCAATGAATCCTTCCCCCCGGTTCCTTTCGTGCCTCCATATCCTTTGCACTTGATACCATCAATAAAAAAAAAACCGATCCAAAAAGGACATCTCTACTTTGGTAGTTTTGCCCAGACGAGTTTTTTCATTATTTGCCTCAAGTCAGACCATTTCCACGACAACTACCATTGTGCACAGTGCTAAATTGTTGATTTTAAAGAACAAATTATTTGATTTAGATATTTAAATTTCAAAACAGATTTTTTTTGCTTTGAGTTAGAACTTATGCTTATGTCAATATGGAATATTTCGTAATTTCGTGACATACCTAATCAATATGTTTATTAGACAATTTTATGGCAAATAAAAAATAAATACACAATAGCATCTTGCGTGTTTACATCAATTGAGAACTTAAAACTTAGTGTCTCAGACACCCTAGGAAATTCTATAGGCCCGGCTGTTAATACGAGTAAGATAATACGAATGTGCTAATTAGGTTCATTATGCAATTGCTCAACAAATGCAAAATTAGCATCCGGCAGTTTTCTGCATCCTTAGGATGTGTACATTACATCTTCAATCATAAAACCTTACTGTAACTCCACAAGTTCCCAGGTTACTCTAGGTCATATAGGAACGGCTAAACAAAAAAAAAACCCGTAAGTCTAGTACTAAATTAAGTGATAGAGTCCACTAGAGCGAATTTTTTTTTTTACTTCCACAACTCGCTGCTCACCATATAATGTATGTGCAAGTTTTTGTGTGAGACTGAATTTCCTTCTAGCTAAGCTTCAAGTTAATTATAGTCTATATAGTAAAAACTGCTACTATGAAAATACCAGCTTAGTCCCGATGACGTACTTCAATACGAAGATTTCCTCAATATAAGATGAAGTAGAATATAGTAACCAAATGCCATCACTGAAAATTAAAACTTAATTAAATTTTAGAAAGGGAACAAACGGAAAAAGCCAGCACCTGTCATGCCCTGCCACCTTATACTGTACATGTAACCGAGGTAGACAGGAAGGCCCAAAATGGTTAACAGCAAAGCTCGCTCCTTTATTTTAAACTATAGGCGTTTCGTACCAGTAATAAGTATCTCATCCGAGAAAATCGCTTTATATCAATTCACATTACTGTGTAACGAGACGCAAAAGATGACACGTAAAAAAAGACAGTGAAGGTGAGAAATAATGTAAATAAATAATGAAGAAACAAATGAGGTCGCTACATGGTGAGAATGCCGAGCCTGCCCTCTTGACTGAGGATGGCAAGCTAGGCCTGCTTCCTGACGGAGAACAATCATGTCGCTAACATGGTGAGAAATGCAATTACACCGAATAAATGTGTGAAGGGAACAGGCTGCCACCTGACCGAAGAACACAGGCAGTTGAGAGAAGGCCGCTGCCTCAGCTGGCTTCGCCTTCCCCGTGACTGAGTGTTTGTCCGCGGGGCCCCTTCCTGAACGGGAGAAATAACATGCTTGCCCGTTACATTGTTTGGAGATACCGCGCTGCCCGGGTGACAGAGGGTGCATAGGCAAGGCCTCCTGACAGAACGCCACGCCCCTGTAATTACCTGCACCCGTAAAACAAGCAAGTCTACGCTTCCTTGATTTACAAGAAAGATTCTGTCCCCCTCTCATCGATGGGTGCTTGATAGATATTTCACCTTAACTGGGTAAATACGACCGCAAAAAATAAATACTACTGAAGAAAGAAGTGAAGGAAAATTGAGAAAAAATGGTAATAAATGATGAAGATGAGTGGGGTAAATCCACCAGAGTAGCTAACGGCCGAATTACACTCCGCCACGGAAATCTCCGGCCCGTGGGGGATCGGCTGGGGTTGGAGGCCCAGGAGCCCCGGGATCAGCCTGTTGCCCTCTCCGCGCTGGCCGGATGGAAATGACAAAGGTAATCATCGTACACTCTGGCCGCAACCCTAACAAATGGCCACATCCGAAAACACCAACCTTTTTCATGGATAACCAAACCTCCTGGACCGCTACACCACCACCACTACCGCAGCCACCACCGTAGAGGTCCGCCGCCCCCGCCACCACCGCTCTCATGAATGACCATGACTCTTTCCTGTCCTCCATGTTCTTTTACGAAGACCAACTTGAAATGCCCATTTGGGAACTGTAAACTATAATAAATTTGTCATTTGTGGGTGACACACTTTAAGTTCCGCTTTGAAGCTTATCGTGAACATCGCCATTTTCAGTTTGAGTTGTAGATCGGAATTCCCAATTCCTCCAGTAAACCCTGTATGTTATGGCAATACACAAAGTTACTGTCACCTCGAAAATACTTCAGAAATGCACTTTCTCTGAATCGAAAGTAGGAAAACCTTCGCTCCCTCTACAAGCTATAGTTTTTTCTCATCCAGTCTTGATGCAAGGTGTCTTTTTTATGAAGCCTTTTTTGCGAGTCCCAAATCTCGTGCCAAATCATTCATCTCATGCTGATCGAATCCCTTACGAACTGAGTCATCTTCAATTTCAAAATGTGCATCATTGCTGTCACTGAGTTCTTCATCCTAATACAGATCTTCAAGAGAGGGTGTTGCACGAAAACTGGCACTGAGATTTCAGCTTAATGAGACACTGGACGTATAGCTGATGGTAGACTAGGATACTCGATTTTTACATTTGTTTTTTTTTGTTATATTCTGAAGTTTTCACTGAACAAAAGTAACAATCTGTGCAATGATCTTTTGACTCTCGCCAAACCATAGGTTTACCAAATGCCAACTTATCACGTGTTCCCTTGGTCCGCATCCGTAAACTCTCAACACACTGCTTGCATATCTTGTGAGGAGCCCAAGACTTGTCTTGATCACCAAGTTTTACTTTAAAATATGCAAAATAGGCTTGCTTGACAAATGCGTGGATGTTTGCCCTTTGACTGGGAATGATGAACTGCCATAGATATAGCAAAAACAACTCAGGGCTGTTTAGGCACTTACGAGTACAAATGGTAGAGGCAGACAGGATCGGAAAGAAAAGAAGTAAGTATGTGAATAAAAAATAAGTTGAACAGTCACAAGCTTAAAAAAAAAAAACTTACATAATGTCTGGTAGCCCCTTGTATACAGACTTTTATGTATTGTTTGCAGAATACGATACTACTCACCTATATAGAGCGGCACACAACCTCTCATCGCACTGTCTCACGTGTAACTGAATAGACAAGTTACAATGTTTCGCCGTTTGCTAATAGCGCCTCTTCTACGAGTCGCGGTCAAAGTATTAATAAAATTAATTAATAAGATAACTAATTTAGCTCTTTTCCTTTCAATACTTATGATCAACAATAAATAGATAATATATATATAATATATAATATATATTATATATATTTTATATATATATTATATATNACAAATTTTTAGTTTCCCCCCAAATTATTTTTTTTTGGGCCCCGGGGTAAATTTTTAAAAAACTTTTAAAATTTTTTAAAAAAAAATTTTTAAAAAAAAAATTTTTGTTTTAAAATTTTTTCAACCAATATTGGGGGCCCAATTAAAAATTTTTGGGGTTTTTTTAAATTTCCAAATAAAAAACAATTTTTTTTTTTTAAAAAACCAAATTCATTTTTTTTTTAAAAAACCTCCCAAATTTTATTTTCTTGTTTTAAAAACCTGAAAAATCTATTTTTTCAAAAATTGAAATATGTTTTTTTTTAAAAAAGTTTTTCCCCTTTAAAAAATTTTATTAAATACCTTTATTAAAAAGTAAAACCCTAAAGCTTAAAACGTTTTTTTTTTGGGTTTACCCTATTAATGTTACCTCTAGGAAAATAATATAATTGGAAAAACAAAAAATTTAACCTTACCTAACCAAACCTCCCCAAACCTATATAAAATCCAGTATTTCCCTAATTTTTTAAAAAGTATCTTTTGGGAAAAATTATTTAGGGTATTTATTGTCCCCCATTAAGGGGTATATAATATCTACCCCTATTATTATATATACCCCAATAGGGATTTTTAATGGGGTTAATATCCGATATTTTTTCCCCCCTAGTTTTCCTTTTTTAAAAAACATTTTACTCCGTAACTAGTAGGCATAGAGGAACCACACCATAGAAACAAAGTTGTAAGCTTTGATGTGTTCAATCCAAAACCATTTATAGAGTCAATTTTTAGTTCAATTAATTTATTGTAGATATGAGGATATTAATGTTATGTCCAAAACTCACATAATAAAAAAATTTTCATTTATGAAAGTCACGAAAACGTTTTCGAGTTTTCGTCACATAGTAACGGATTCAAGCTGGAAAAGCGAAGATTGAAAAAGAAAATAGGGAAAAAAATGTTCAAAATATGGTGGTAAATGATTGGAAACGACTGAATAGACAGGTAGTTAGTGCAGGAGTCATTAGGGAGCTTTAAAAGAGGATAGATAAAATTCAAT
>JACEEZ010016924.1:27500-56683 GCA_016584305.1 Chionoecetes opilio
AGGATCGGAAAGAAAAGAAGTAAGTATGAACAGTTGGTTGAAGTAAGTATGAACAGTAAGTTGAACAGTCACAAGCTTAGAAAAAAAAAAACTTACATAATGTCTGGTAGCCCCTTGTAGACAGACTTTTATGATGTTTGCAGAATACGATAGTACTCACCTATATAGAGCGGCACACAACCTCTCATCGCACTGTCTCACATGTAACTGAATAGACATGTTTGTAACATGTTTGTTCATGTAACATGAATAGAAATGTTTCGCCGTTTGCTAATAGCGCCTCTTCTACGAGTCGCGGTCAAAGTATTAATAAAATTAATTAATAAGATAACTAATTTAGCTCTTTTCCTTTCAATACTTATGATCAACAATAAATATATAATATATATAATATATATATATATATATATATATAGATAATATTATAATAAAATATAAAAGCAATCAGCTGATCGGTCATATTACTTAGGACAAACAATAAAAATGGATGCATATTGCAGTAGCGTACGTTGTAGAGAAAAAAAAAAGACGTGATAAGAAGAACAATGACTGTAGCTTGAAATCAGCATTGCTAATTTTAGTCTAAATCAAGTGAAAATCGAACTCAACAGAAATTATGTTCAAAATAGTTTCCCAGTGTAATCCGACAGACAGTCACAAACCAGACACAGAGAGTCAGACACGTGAATACAGGGATTATGGAAGGTGCAAAAAGACAAACTTCATCTCTTTTTCTCCTTTTCCCCGTCTATTCCATCCTCTTCAAGTCTTCCCTTCCATTTCCTCCCTTCCCATAAACCATCACACCTGCCCATCCCTTTCCAGTTTCTTCCTCACGAACTGTGTTCCCTTCAAAAATATATTAAATTTGCATGAGACGAGGCACAAAACTCATCTCTCTATCTCTCTCTCTCTCTGCTCTCTCTCTCCTCTCTCTCTCTATCTATCTCCTCTCTCTCTCTCTCTCTCTCTCTCTCTCTCTCCTCTCTCTCTCTCTCTCTCTCTCTCTCTCTCTCTCTCTCTTCCCTTCTCTATTATTTTCATTACCATTAAGTACATAAGAACATAAGAAAATAAGGAAGCTACAAGAGGCCGTGAGACCTACACGTGGTAGTTCCTGTTACTTAACACTACCTACATCCACCTCTCATCCCCATCCATGAATTTATCTAGCCTCCTTTTAAAGCTCCCTAATGACTCTGCACTAACTACCTGTCTATTCAGTCCGTTCCAATCATTTACCACCAATATTTGTGAACCAGTTTTTCCCTATTTCTTTTTTCAATCTTCGCTTTTCCAGCTTGAATCCGTTACTATGTGACGAAAACTCGAAAACGTTTTCGATGACTTTCATAAATGAAATTTTTTTATTAGTGAGTTTTGGACATAACATTAAATATCTCAATATCTACAATAAATAATTGACTAAAAATTGACTTCTGATAATGGTTTTGGATTGAACACATCAAGCTTAACAACTTTGTTTCTATGTGTTTTTCCTCTAGGCCTACTAGTTACGGAGTAAAATGTTTTAATAAGGAAACATAGGGTGAAATATATCTGTGATATTAATACCCTATTTAATAATCCCTATTAGGAGTATATATAATAATAGGGGTAGTATATTATATACCCTTAATAGGGGTACAATAATATACCCCTAATAATTTCCAAAGAGATACTTTAAGAAATTATGTGGAAATACTTGGATCTTATATATAGGTTTGGTGAGGTTAGGTTAGGTAAGGTTTAAATTTTTTTGTTTTACCAATTATATTATTAGTCCTAGAGGTAACATTAATAGGGTAACAACAAAAAACGTTAAGCTTGAGGCGTTTTACCAATTGATATAATAGATATCTCAAATAAGGGGTAATCCTTTGAATATCAGTAAAAAATCATATTTTCTTAAATAACTCGCAAACTATGAGGTTTCCAGGACTTTTTTTGATAGAGTAAAGATACAACTTGAGCAGGCCTTTCTGATGAACTATAGGAAAATGAATTTGGAGTTTAAATAAGTGAGAAAATTGTATTGGTTCATTTTTGCCATACTATTAAATATCTCAAAATTTACGATATAATTGACTTCTGGTAATGGCATTGGATAGAACACATCAACCCTTGCAACTTTGCTTCTATGCATTTGTACTCTAGGCCTAATAGTTACGGTGTAAAATGCTTTTATAAGAAACATAGGTGAAATATATCTGTGATATTAATACCCTATTTAATAATTCCTATTAAGAGTATATATAATTAGAGGGGTAGGATATTATATACCCTTAATAGGGGTACAATAATACACCCCTAATAATCTCCTAGGATATACTTTAATAAATTATGTGAAAATACCTGGCTCTTATATATAGGTTTGGTGAGGTGAGGTTAGGCTAGGTTTAAATTTTTTTGTTTCGCCAATGAAATTATTAGTCCTAGAAGAAACATTAATAGGGTCACAACAAACAAACGTTAAGCTTGAGGTGTTTTACTTGTAGATATAATAGGTATTTATATAACAGTTATTTCAAAAAGGGGTACACCTTTCATTTTCAGTAAAAAATCATATTTTCTTAAATAACTCGGAAAAACTATGAGGTTTACAGGAATTTTATAGGACAGAGTAAAGATAAAGTTTGGGCAGGATTTTCTGATGCGCCATAGCAAAATGAATTTAGAGTTAAAATAAGTGAGAAAATTGTTTTGGTGTATTTTTGACACTATTAAATATCTCAAAATCTACATGATATAATTGACTTCTGATACTGGCATTGGATAGAAAACATCAACCTTAACAACTTTTCTTCTATGCATTTTTACTCTAGGCCTAATAGTTACGGTGTAAAATGCTTTTATAAGGAATAGTCTCGGGGCCAAGGGCTGAAAAAATAATTGTCGTGGTACCCATGCGGTAACAGCTTCATAATATACCAACGGAAAGGTAATTTTGTCTACTTTTCGAATCTGGCAATGCAAATTTCGAAATCGTGTAGCTTCATGGTGATTTTTTGGTTACCATGACAACCACATTACATATTTCAGACCAACATGTTTAGTGTAGTAGTCCAGTGGACCCCACGTGCACCCCCTGGACAATCTAATGAGACCTAATTTTTTAGATGCACAAATATGCCTAGAAAACAAAAATCAATGTTAACACTGTCAACTAATGTCCCATGTGGCTCGTATGGCGGCCATCGTCGATCGCCAAATATTTGATTTTCTCGAAATGACCAAAATGTCCATAAAATCACAAATAATGTAGTTACAAATTTAATTTGGTGCCCACGTGACAAGAATAACATGGCCTATTGTAATAAGAACAATTAATGCAGTAATTGGTACAAGTTTAGTCATGGAACGGCAAAAACCTAAAAAAAGGCGGAAACTTCGGTTTCGCCGACAACTTTCAACATAAATGACAATAACTTCAATAATATACAACATACTGGTCAATTTAACATATCAAAATCATCTTCTATTATTCCCCCATCTTACGCAGTCAAACAATGGACATATATATATGATTATCATACACTAATTGTTACCAATGTTACTCACCCCCTAGTGAAACTTTATGTTGTCAAATACGCTGTCAGTAGAAGTGAGTAATTGACATTTGGTATAATTTGGTACAAATTACAGAGAGTCAAATCCTGACCCCAAGTTGAAGGCTGCGTTATGGGCAGCAGCCCTATGGGCCTGATCAGTGTCTACGTTACGGTTTTCCTCTCGCTCCTGTGCCCGGATGTGATTTCGATATTCCGTGGTGAAGGACATTTTGCATTCGGAATGGAACTGTGCTTCAACGGCAAATAAGTCCTTTCCTTTCACCTGTCGGTATAGACGAGTCTTTCCCAGTTCAAGGGCCTGGGACTCGATGCTTTTCCAAGCAGGCTCTTTGTGTTTCCATGATAGGAATTTGATGGGTCTCTCGGTTTTTCCAGATACCTTTATTTCAAACTTCTCGCAGAACATACATTCAGGTGGGAATAGTTGGGAACTCAGCAGATGACAGTTTGCGCGGAGAGTGATGCTTCGTGGACATAGATGCTACGTTTGAATCATTCGAGCGATGTAAGTTTGCTGTGAAGCGCTGGTAACATGGTCTGTGGTATCCTATCATCTCCAAGTCAACGCCTTCGAGAATCTCTGGTATCTGAGCACACACTGCTTCCATACGGCGAGGTGAATTGAGAGGTTCAGCCATTCGATTTTCACGGATTTCATGTAGATATGCTAATTTTTCATCCGGGTTTCCTCTCACATTTCTGAAAGATGTCAAGGGACCCTAGTCTCGGATGTCTATTGCGTGTACGATACATGATGGGCATTTAGGGTTTTCAGATCTGGCTGATATTTTGTCGCTTTTTCGTTTCCTCGTGCTAGCCATGATTTAGTTCAGTTATATTCCACCACCAGAAAGAACTACGGATGTACCACACAGAATGTTAGGTCACTGACATACCATCTACACTATCACTATCACCGATGCATCTAAGGAGCAGGAAAGTAGTGTTAATTGGCATCGTATACAGGTTAGCGATACACATGAGCAATACAGTATTGTATGAGAAACAAACATATATATACAATATATATACATATATGACATGACATATGGAGCAAAACAGTGTTTACAAAAGGCAACTGAACAATACTAAGTTGTATTATCTAGTTGCCCATGATTAACGGGTAAAATTTAATATAAAACTAAGTTTTCTCGAATGTATGTATTTGATGTAAGTAAAGTTTCACTAGGGGGGTGGGTTACATTGGTAACAATTAGTGTATGATAATCATATATGTATGTCAATTGTTTGACTGCATTAGATGGGGGAATAATAGACGTTGATTTTGATATGTTAAACTGACCAGTATGTTGTAAGTTATTGTCATTTATGTTGAAAGTTGTCGGCGAAATCGAAGTATTTTTTCCGCCTTTTTTTAGGTTTTTGCCGTTCCATGACTAAACTTGTACCAATTACTGCATTAATTGTTCTTATTACAATAGGCCATGTTATTCTTGTCACGTGGGCACCAAAATTAAATTTGTAACTACATTATTTGTGATTTTACAAAATAATGTGGACATTTTGGTAATTTCGAGAAAGTCACAAACTATTCTTGTGCATCGGACGATGGCGTCCATACGAACCCCATGGGACATAGTTGACAGTGTTAACATTGATTTTTGTTTTTAGAAACATATTTGTGCATCATAAAATAGTAGTCTCAATTAGATGTCCAGGGGGTGCACGTGGGGTCCACTGGATACACACTAAAACATGTATGGTCCTGAAATATGTAAATGGTTAGATTCAGATTTAGATTTATACATTATTTAGCCACAAACACGTTATACATACAAAAACATATGACAATAATAATATAAATTGGCTGAGCTGTTAGAGTCACACTACCTAAAGAGCTCCCTAATACACACTTGAAGATATCTAATTAATCTAATACACATACAAATACACATACGACTAAATACGATACTACACAAAACTACACATACGCATCAAATCACACAACATAACACATGAGTAAATACACACACATAACATACAATAACATACAATACACACACCCACATACACATATGAGCAAATACACACATATACACATACGAGCGAATACACACACCCACATACACATATGAGCAAATACACCCACATACACATACGAGCGAATACACATACATATACATACGAGTAAATATGCACACATACATACACATGTTCATACGAGCAAATACGCATACACACACATACGAGCAAATACGCATACATAAACACACACATACGAGTACAAAGTACACATAAATAACATACATATTCATATATACAGATTCCTATATACACATACACATGAATATACTTATACACATATATACACAAATTATGTCTGATTACTGTTGCTGGTATTGCAATAAGAGGAACTTTTTGAGACAATGTTTAAAACTAGTCAAGGTAGGTTTTGATTTTAAGTCCAACGGTAATTCATTCCATATTTTCGCGCCGTGATACACGATACATGTTTGTGATGGGTTTGAAGGCAGCGTTGGAACCTCTAAAACACCAACACCTCTTAGTCTGTATCTTTCATTAATGCGAATTCGAAAAAAAGTATTTTCTATCAAATTATGCAAACATTTATAGACAAAAAGAGCACAAAAATATATATTTATTTCATTTATCTTTAGTAATTTGGCATTTAAAAACAGGTTGTTAGTGTGTTCATATCTTCTTTTTCCTGTAATTGTTCTAATTACTCTTTTTTGTGAAATAATGAGGGATTTTATATTAGAAGGTGGCACACTGGCCCAAACTGCGTTACAATATATAATGTTGGGGTAAACTAGCGTGTGATAGACATGTCGCAGTGCCTCCCTGTTAAGTTGGTGACGTGTGAGCTGCAAGATGCCACTCATTTTATTTACTTTATTAATTACGTTCTTTATGTGCACATTCCAAGATATTTTATTATCAATAGTTACTCCTAGGAATTTTGAACTTATAACTTCTTTTATTTCCATGTTATTAATTCTTAATTTACTCAAATTAGGTGGTTTTGTTTTATTTCTGTGAAAAATCATGTAATTAGATTTTTCAGAATTGAGTGTTAATTTATTACTGTTTATCCATTTGTGTACATTATTTAATTCTTCATTGACTGTTGACATCAAGACGCGTAGGTCTGGGTGGCTTTTATATAATTTGCAATCGTCTGCAAATAAAATGAATTTTAATGATGTGCTAGAATTTGTAATGTCGTTAATATATAAAAGGAAAAGCAAGGGTCCCAATATGGATCCTTGAGGCACACCAGAAGAAATGTTTAGAGTAGATGAAGACATGTTGTTGTACTGGACATACTGCTTACGATTACTTAAATATGAATTAAACCATCTGTTCGTTGTTCCTCTGATGCCGTAATGCTCTAATTTGTTTAATAGGATATGGTGATCCACTGTGTCAAAAGCCTTGGATAAGTCTAAAAATGTTGCTACAGTATAATTTCTTTTGTCAAAAGATGTCAAAGTATCGTTAGTGAATGAGATAAGTGCTGTTTCTGTGGATCTGCCCTGTCTGAATCCATGCTGCGCTTCTGTTAATATGTTGTGGGTTTGACAAAAGTTATATATTCTTATGCACATTAATTTTTCAGTAATTTTACTAAATGAGTTCAGTACTGAAATTGGTCTGTGGTTCTTAAGTTCTCTTCTATCTCCAGCCTTATATATTGGGGTAACTCTTGCAACTTTCATTGCATCTGGAAATATACCACTTGAAAAAGACGAATTAATTACATGCAGAAAAATGGGAGATAACAGAGTTGCGATTTCCTTAATCAATTTCATAGGTACCCCGTCACAGCCCGGTGAAGAGTCGTGGAGAGTATTAATAACTTCTAAAATTTCATTTTCTGTAACAGGGGTAATTGCAAATGTTTCTATCTGTCTATTTTGTAAGTATTCGTGAAAATGTGACTGTTGTTGTCTATCCTCCGCTAGTTTACTTCCTATACTCACAAAATAATTATTGAAGTTGTTTGCTATTTCACAAGGATCAGTAATTTCACGGTCATTCAATAAGAACAAATCACTAAGCTTTGATTTCTTTTTTCGGTTTAAAACTTCATTTATTACTTTCCAAGTGCTTTTGATTTGGCCTGAATTTTCATACAATTTATTTTGATAGTAGGTAGCTCGTGCAGCGTTTATTCTGCTGGTTACCTGGTTGCGGAGTCTGCGATACACCTGCCCCATACTTATGGATGTTTTGCATATTTCCTTTGAACCTTATTATTTTCTTTAAAATCATGTTTTACTATATCTGGGGTTATATATGGTTTATGTACTATGATTTGGAGTTACATTTTTTAGTTATGTAATGGAAATGATTGTTGAAAAGGCAGAAAATAGTTTTAAAATTAACTGGGGTAACACAATTTGAGTTTTTCTTGAAGCAAATATAAGTCCAATTAGTATTAATTAAACATTTTCTTAAAGACGTCCCTGTTTGTTCAGTAGAGTAATTTCCTACAATATAGTGAATGACTGATCACGTATCATTAGAGTGAATATAAGCAGATGTTTTATAGATGCTGATCTGTTTAGTATCCTTGTTCACTAACTAACTTGGTATATTCAGTACTTTTTCGTAATTATGACTCGACACCATACATTTTGTTTTACAGCAAAGGAAGATCTGGGCGGAAGGGGTTAACAAGCCCGACATAACCATCTGTACCCTTGTAGTCCAAACAGCTGATTTCTGCATGCTCTTATCTTGAGACCTTAGGGACGCCACTTTGTATGTTTCAGCAGAATATCCTTGAACAAATCGATATTGAGTTTCCCGCCGTATATGAATCACACACAGTATGCAACCTTTTTTCCTAATATTACACGAATATTCACATTCTAAGTATTTAAACTGATGTAGAAGTAGGTCTTTCAGCTCGCTCACAACTGGAAAATTATTATGTTCCTTTTATTATTAACTTATTATTATTAAGTTTGCCGCCTCCATCCATTATCTTTTTACATTATTGCCTATTTCCTTTCACGGGGGGGGTAACACAAGAGACTGATAATTCTTCTTCGTGTCTCATATATCTTCCTTGGTGTCCCTCCACTTACCTACACTCTTGATCAATACACTTACAATCATCCAAGCTTGATATTAACTTCTTTTATGTATTTTTTCTCGTGTAGTCGAGACCAATTATTTACCGCAAGGTTAGCTACTTATTTAGGGTCTTCTTGACACCCTCTATTGATCTTCACTGCACACACATATCCCGTCGCTTTCTGGCTTTCTCTCTCGTCACTGTAAAATTTACAGATTCAAACAAGAAATCGCAGCTCAGCCTAGTCGCGAGTAGCATACAGCGTCAACCGTACTTCTGTAAATATTTCACTGCGGGAATCTTGCCACTTTCTGTTCCTTGATTGCTGCTTGGGAATTTCTCAGTGTGCCGTTTTTGTCTTTGGTTTCCTTGAAGTAAGTCTCTTCTCATCGTGTTTTCTTTTCGTTGTGTTCTTTATTATATGTGGTTCGTTCCCTTCCTGTGGGTATCTGTTTGTTTATTCATGGACTTTTTTTTGTTTGGCTTTTCGCTGATAATGTCAGTGAGATCGTATTCTGAATTACGCAGTAAAATATACAGATGCGAAAAAAAACTTGAATCTAACAAGTTCTCCAATCCTCTCAGGCGCGTGTGTATTAGGAATCGCCAATGAGTTGTTTGATTAGGATTCTGATTTATCATGTCTGATTCAACTCTAGCGTCCCACTGGTACCTTTTAGTAGGTCTTTCCATGTTCAAGTTCACTGTAGTCGCTTTAAATTTCTACGCCTATTACAAAAAAAATTATAATTACATATATAGTAACATCAGTACTCTCCTCCTATGGTAGCGAACAATTACCTCTCTCACAAGGAGGGGGTGGGGGGGGAGACAAAACTACCAGTCCTAACTAATTGCAGAGGGTGTTTGGTGGATAATTTCTACAAGGGACTTGATAAAAATGGATAGACTATAGTGACGGTTGTAGAGAGTGTCACGGGGGAACGTGATTTTTTCCTTTAGTCATGATCATTGACAAACTCCATGAAAGTATTGTGGAAAAAATATTTGCTCTATTCGCAGTATTATTCATATCTTGCAGTACAAGGTAATCAGGACTTTTCATTATCAAACTCCCCGATTAGGCTATTGGAGTGCTCGATCACTCGTTTGCACAAAACAATAGTATTTAAGTGTATACCTTGAATACATGGCAACCGCTCAGCACATCCTGAGTACCGTAATCACCTAGCATTTTGACATT
The DNA here is from genome assembly GCA_016584305.1 of Chionoecetes opilio. NCBI lineage: Eukaryota > Metazoa > Arthropoda > Malacostraca > Decapoda > Majidae > Chionoecetes > Chionoecetes opilio. Next base: position 37,348 of record JACEEZ010016924.1, read on the forward strand.
TAGATCTATTTATATGGCTAAAAATATGTTCTTTTGGCACATAGAACTAACACGTAGTTTGTTTTTGTGTTCTTTTTAAAAAAAAAAAAAAAAGTGCGTAGCAGTGTCGCATATAGCACAAAATTATAAGAAAAAAAAAAAATAAATAATAATAATAAATAATAATTATTATTATTACTTTTGCATATATCTTTTTTATATAATGAATATTTGACTCTCACTCCACTGGGCTTAAAGGATGTATTGTACGAACGTATTTCTATCACCTCAAAAGACATAGACAATCGGATATAATGTAAAGTCAAGTATAGACCTCAATAGTAACTATATATATTCAATAAGATAAAATGATTCATATGATTTATTCTTCGGTCATAGACGATCACGATAGTTTTGTTTGTGAGGAGCTCTCTTTGCACGGCATACCGGCCTGCGCTGCCAATTGTCTTAGATAATTGCTGAAAGTATCTCGAAATTGCATCGACGTTATACACTTGCAGATACTAGGGTAAATTGGCGCTCGCGGATTTGATTACTGAAGGCGGATTTCTGGGCAATTTTTACATATAAATTCCTATGATATCTGAATATGATTCTTCTAGTGGGCATTTCAACTTTTGTTTTCGGAGATGGATGGGAATGTCACCATTCGAACTATTGTTTGAATATTTACAGAATGGCCCTCGACCTAAATATAACATAAATCTAACAGAGACTTGTAAAGATTTAAGTAGATCTATTCCATATAGACCAAGCATAAAAAAATAATAAATAAAAAATCCAATTCAGTAATGAATACGTGTCGAGTCATCGTATACACTTGTACATAACGCTACGTACGTATTAAACATCGATTGGAGATAGATTTGGCCTGCTCAAAGGGTGCACCTGCATACGCTTGTGAATTCTTGGAGCATGCCCACCTGTGTGGCAAAGTGACGTGTTTAGAAGAGGAGGTCCGTTTAAGAGCACATAGCTGTGATGGAATTCGGGTTGAAAACAAATGACCATAGTTTGTCATGGCTTTCACTCACTTTACTTGGCTTGACAGGATACCATGAAATCCCTCATATTCCTCCTACGTATTGCAATCCCCTCCCCGGCATCCTTTACTATTGACAGTAAAGTGTGGGGATCCTATAGATATAGCTTCAACTGCACTGGTGTGGCAGCACCCCTTTGTGGCTCATGCACACATAGACATATGTCATGGCAGATATAGAGAGCTGTGCTCGAACGTAACTTACCCCCCAGGATTATGGCTCTACCTACCTCTTGTCGTGTCGCAACTGACTCTCTTAGTTTCGGGATGGCGCCAGTGGAGTGTAGGCCGGCTTTGTCAGGCTGGAGTGGTTACAGGGGCATTGGTGAGGGTCGTGCAAGCGCCGGAAAACTGCAGCAAGTCATGATTATCGCAGCTTTCGTTGTAACATGAAATACAAACAGTGCAGCCATAACTGCTAATATGCAACTTTGGCCTCAAGTTTGCCAGCGGAGCAGCGCCATAACAGCAACATGAGCCGTGTTCCGCCTTGCCATGTCCCCCCTGACTGACCGTCCCTTGACTTTCCGCCCACAATGTGACGTGGAATGCACCTGACCGCCAGATCCGCTGACCATCGACGCACCTCAACCAATCACGCTGATCCCGCGTCCGCGTGACCGGGACAACCCCCGCCACCTGGAACCTGCACATCCAGGAAACGGCCGCGCCCACGGACCCGCGGCTACTACGTGTGTCAGTCACATGATACACGTCATCAACCAGGTCGGCTTTTCGTGCAGGTGGTCGGTGAGTGGCACATGACTCATGCAATACAGTATTATCATGCCACGCAATTGTGACTAATTCCTTCCTTGTCCTATTAACTATGCATGTAATGCGCATTGTTATCATGCTGTGTTATGTTCTGTTTTCTTCTCTCCATGGCCATCATGCTTTCACTCCACCAGTAATCGCTATAAGTTAATAAGACGCCTGCTCCACGTGTCTGCAGGGTGGGATGATTAATGATCTCCATCCTCGCCCTCCTCCCTCATTGCCGCCGCAGTTTCGCTGGTACGGATAGTAGCAGGCCAGATCTCCACGTTCGGTACGGATAGCCACGACCGTGAGGCTGGTCTGTGCCGCGCGAATTGGTCTCCCTCTCAAGCCAGTTCATTTGGCCAGTCTGCTGACACCGCGAGGACGGACTGGCTCTGGTTCTCACCTGCACTAGACACGGCACGCGTGAGGTCATTAGACACACTAGTCTTAGCATCACGCTTCTATGCTCTTTCCATCAAGCAGTGAAAAACACGTTCGGGAATAACACTGGGACAGTGACGAAGTTATGAAGTGTGAAGAGTAGGCATATAGTACAATACAAGAAATATAGACTTACCTATCATATCAAATGCACATATTATTGTATCATCGTTCATACATTACCTGTAGATATGAAGCTTCCTATCTAGGACTGGGTGAGGAGTATTGGTAGGAAATTGTTCAGCAATTTTCGCATCCAGTTTTTGTATCGCAAGTTAATCCCATAGGTTGTAACTTCATTTTCCAAGGAACATCTCCCCCACCACTATTCGAAAGACACGAAAAAATGTAATGTCGACTCCTTAGCTGCGTCTTTAACACAGCCAAGTTTCGAACCTAATTATTGACGTTGCTGCCTCCTTGATATTATTATGTGTCCTCTGTGGTCTCCTCCTCCCCTTAACCACACGTCTTGCCGCCTCCCTACCCCCCCCCCCCCCCCCCCGCACTCCACACACACACACCACACACACACACACACAGACTCACAGCCACCACACACACACACACACACACCACACACACACACACACACACACACACACACACACGAAACACCCGACACACCCACATCTGCTCACACGACCTATGTGTGCCTCACCTAACGCACGTTAGTAGCAATACACTCTGCATCCTAGCCTCACAGTATATACACCTATGACACGTCACCTATTAGCTATATTTATCCTTCCTCTCTCCTCCGCCTCCCGTTCCTGTTTGTCTCAGTACACGCACCGAGTATTGCTGTGCAATGTCACGTAATGATTGTGATTTGTGCTTTTGTTTCTGGGTGACGAGTGAAATGCGAGTGTTATGACAGTTAGCCTAGGAGTGATGACACATTTCTACATGATCACATTCCCGCTGCGTGTTGGATTCTCTTACATCTTGTGTCCTAACTTGATTAGATTTCATCCATGCAGTGACAGCGTGGCAGCGTTTTATTAATTCTATATAGCTCGTGAAATTCGCGTTGTATCCGCGCTCCCCCTCGCCTCCTCCCCTCCCACCCCCGCCCTGCCTCTGGCTCCCTTCCGCGACGAGACTAACAGTCGCTTTATATCCACAACCACAGGCCTAGCCTGGTAATATCAGAGAGTGTGGCTTAGGAAGGTCAGATTGATGGGAGTCGCTCAACAGAGATTTCGGTCTCATTTTTGATTATGAAAGCCCCGAACAGTGTATAGAGAGGAGAGTGAGAAAGGCGCTGAGCAGGCCGACCAATATCGGTAGTAACTCACACAGTGCAGACCAGACACGTGTGTTATCCGTGCTCACAACGCTGTGTCTTACTGTGAGGTATTTTCTGAGGGTAAGGCTGGGTCGGCGGGCCAGAGTAGAGTAGAAGCGATGGTAGCTAGAGTAGAGAAGAGGTCCTCTGAGGCAGAGAGACGTACGTTATCGACAATGCAAGAAGTATCTGAGCGAGTAACTCTCAGTCGGACGGGGGGATCATCGAGAGATTACAGCTGATCTGTCACAACTGTACTTACGACTAGTGCTATAGTCGTAGTGTGGCGACTGGAATGTCTTCTCTATCTTAGTCTGATAGATCTGATCTGCAGGCACTTAACTGTCAGGTAATTCTGTGCGACACCCTATTGATGGAGGGGAGCGGGAGGAGGGACTCGTAAAATATACAGCACCCTGTAGCGAGTGCAGTGAGTGGTCGAGTGATGGCTGATCTGCTTCAAGGAAGGAAGTGCAAGCGCCGAGCACTCTTACTGAGAATGTGGTCGCCAAATACTACACCTATGTAGGTGACTGCTTCATATCCCGTGTAGTGCACTTGTGTGTGTGATCCATCATAGCATCCTGCTGTGCGCATGATCAGCCTGCCACGATCGTGTGGTATCCTGAGCACGCCTCTCGCTCCAGTTGACCTCACTGGGCACTGACTGGACGACCTGATCGTATGGAGCACCGGCTGCAGCACGTCCTTGGTGGTTGGACGATCCTCAACCACCACCTGGAACAAAATGCCTATGAATAGCCTCCTCCTGTGCAGGCTTAGCACGGACCTACGATGGATCTTCCCTAGCACGCGTACTGGGGAGGCGGATGAGCGTGATAGAGGGACACGGGACAACACCCGTTGCTCATTCCCGTTCTCTACCTCCGAGGGAGTACACCATTCTCTGTCTGTTCTACCGACCGCTAGGGCTATACGTGGAGCCAGCTACACTCAGGGGGAAACCACTAGGAGCTAAGCTGTGCTTTAACACAGGCGAATAGTGCTCATACTAAAAGTATATCGTGCTTGAAGTGCCGTTGCCATGACTAGCGGGACGAGGGCCGACCTCCCGTACTGTCTGGGATTGTATGTTGTTATATCTAAAGTGCCGGACTGGTGCGCTCCTTGGCTGTCCCGCTAGACTGACCCTATTTACACGGCGTGGGGTACTGATTTGCTTGCGGGATGGGGGGCGGATAATTGTCGCGCTAGAGCCCTTCTTCCCCGGGTCTCTATGCCTGCGCTCGATAGTCAGTCTGAGGCGACGCCTATGTGCCACATGGGTAGCCTGTACGATCTGACTAGCACGACCACGACGGCTATAGGACCCTAGCGGTGATGAATACGCCAGCCATAGGTAGTATATAGGCATATATACCGTTGCCTGTGGTTGCTGGCGTCGGAAAAGGGGCCCAAGTGAGACTGAAGGCAGCGTGGACTGTTAGCCTGCCTCAAGAACGAACCAACCCCGTCTTCGGCGCAACGAGGCCCCCCACTTGGCACGACGGTCGTTGCGAGGGGAGCCGGAGGTCGTCTCATGCATAGGATGGGTGGCGTGTCAGCCGACCCGACAAATGGCTGGTTGGCATAAAAACAGAAAAGTGGGAGGAGGACTGTGCGTCGGCTAGTAAACTACGGTAGGACCCAGTGCGTGAGCAAACAGAGATTGGGTGGTGCCCTCGGGGCGATGGTTAGAGGAGTAAACACCAGGAATCTAGCAGCCGCAACAGCATTCATATTCCTCCCCTCACCAGCGGAACTGAACAGCAAGTCTGTCAGCAAGCTAAGGAGAAGGCTCAGTCAGCTGGTGGCTTAATCTCCGTCTCTCTCTGCAAAAAGATGAAGGGGGAGGCCCCCCAGCAAGCGCCCCCGCCTCGTCTGGAGCAGGCAGTGAAGAGACAGGTCCACAGGAGGAGGAGGTGACGCGCGCAGGGGGTGGGTCGAAGGGTCAGGTTAAGGTGTAAAAGGCGGAACGGTGCTCTGACTCGATATATAGGGATGAAAAATTGTTGCTCTATGCAGAAATGAAAAGAGTAAGTAGCATGTGTGGTGGCAGCAGTTCAACGGGCATGGTTCAGCTATGGTTGTGGTTCTGGGCGGGGTGGTGGGGGAGGGTGGGGGGGGCGGTAACACTGATGGGAATTTAAACAACGATCATTAAGACAGTTACCTATGTCTATGATTGGGCTTTTGATAGAGGTTTTGGGGAGCATTTTTACGAAATAGCACTCTGTCGGAAAGTGAGCTTCTGCCCTACCCAGCTGTCGTGGCCCTCGAGGACGACCTAACACCGTACTCGCTACTCGATCAAGCACTACGAACACAGTTTATAAAACAGCTAATTCCTTATAAGGATGGCTCCATGAGTGCTTCAACAATTCTAGGCAGGATTAAAGACAAACGATTGCATTTACCTTTACACACGGGACTTATGCGCATTCGCTGTTATGTCACGTTTGTTCGGCTCAGAACCTATAACTGTGAGAAGGTGCTTATGGTTAAACTGTAATAGAGTGTAGCAAATGAAAGTAAAAAAGAAAATAAAAGAGTGGTTGGAAAACGGCCAACTTATAACAAAGATGATGACTTTACCAAGGCCTATTATCCTTCCACGAAGTAACCTTCTGATTATGATATGAAGACGAGTTGTAATTCACCAACTGTCATCTCTTCAGTTCACCATCAACTTATGAAATTCAAGGAGTTGTGGGAGAGACAGACTAAACGACAGTTGGAGCAGAATTACGATGCATCGTGTCTTATCGCCGGCTGTTTGCATTATATTAATTTTGGCCATTGCATAAAAACAAAGGTTGTCCTAATAAAATTTAAAAAAAGTCGATCCATCAAGCTTTTAAAGTATTTTACCAAACTTTAAAAATAAGTATAAAAAGAAGAGTGTATAATAGTGTAGTAAAATACTGTAGAAAAAATTACTTCGAAGATTTAGAAAACCAACATTTTCAAACCAATGCCTGAAATTTTGGAGCCCGTAAAGCGCATTCCGCCTTCCGATATATTTCACAATTTGTTATTACCTTTGATGTAGATATTGGGGACGGTGCGTGCCCCTTTTTTGGCCGGAAATTTTTTGATGTGTTTGATTTTTATTTATTTTACACATAAAAGCGGAGCGGCAGCGGGAGTTAAGGCCGGTTCCCATAAAGCCCGGTTCCCACCATCCCGCTTGTACGCCACCATACAACAAAAAAGACGGGCCCCAAAGACGGTCACAAACAAAGTCTAACCGCACCGCCGTACCGCTGTACGGCCGACGTACAAAGTTAAATTCAAGTCATCTCTCCCGCTCGACGGTGTCCGCTCGAAACGGAGTTGCCAACTCTGCCCAGTTACCACAAATACCACTCAAGCGGGGATGATGGTGACGTCATTGTTGAGCGGTGTTGTTGTAAGACGGCCGTACAAGCGGGCTGATGGGAACCGGCCTTTAAGCCCGCTTCTACGACCGCCGTTGGCCGTACAACCCGCCCAACAATGACGTCACCATTATCACCGCTTGAGTGGTATTGGTGGTAGCTGGGCACAGTTTGCACCTCCGCTCGAGCGGACAAACCCCGAGCGGGAGAGATGACTTGATTTTAACTTTTGTACGGCAGCCGTACAGCGGTACGGCGGTGGCGGTCGACTTTTTTGTGACGTCATTGTGACGTCATTGTTTTTTCATTGTTGTTGTACGGGGGCCGTAGAAGCGGGCTAGTGGGAACCGGCCTTTAGACGGCAGATAGACGGCAGGACAGACGGAACAGCCAAATGCCTCGATACAACAAACACTTCTTTTTAGATGACGCAAACCACAGGAGGGAAACGAGACACCAAAGCCTCGTGAAGTAAAAAATAGCAACGAGGGTAACCAAGATTACGAGGGACACAAGGGAAAGGGAAAAAAAAACAGTGACAGTGAAGGAATGAAAGACAATCTAGTGACGGGAAACCGAGGGGACAAAATTCACAATTTAGCAAGAAAAAAAGTAAATTTCGATGAACACCGAACTTCCTGTGGGGGACGAAACTATTTTTTTCTGGTAAGTTTTGATTTGTTTTGAATTAATCTGCTAACCGTTTTCTGTAGGGAAATCACTTATTTTCTCTTTTATTTTTTTATTTGGCAACAAAAAAGACAAAAAACCAAAATTTAACCTAACCTAACCATTCCTAACATAACCTATACCAAACCTAACCGATACCTAACCTAACCTAACCTTTACCCCAACAAAAACAAAAAAATAGATTTGCGACAGAAATGGTTAGCAATTAATTCAAAACACATCAAAACTCACCAGAAAAATTGTTTCGGGCCACCAAAGTGAATTCGGTGTTCATCTGGAATAATACCGGAAAAAGTGTAATAGAACTGTCCTGGTCCTGTGGGAAACATTACTTGAATTACTGGTTTACGGCTATTGGAAAATTAACGTCTGCAAACGCTAAAATATCCCTTTCTCTGACATTCTTTAGAGAAAACCCCAATTCTGGCTTTATCAAACTAACAAATATTTCTACCTCTGCAAAAGACCCGGCTTATTCCTTTCGATGTCAGAGTGCATCGCTATATACCATGAATTTACTATACTACTATCACCACTACGATTACTACTACTACTATCACTACTACTATCCACTACTACTACTACTACTACTTTTCACTACTACGACTACTACTACTCCTGCTACTATCACTACTACGACTATTACTACTGCTACTATCACTACTACGACTACAAATCCCTATAACTACTACTTCTACTCCCTACTACTACTAAATTACTACTATTACTACTTCTTCTAATGATGATGATGATGTAACAATATTAATAATGTATATATACACTTATACATATATATCACATATAGGAAGTGTTAGGGGTCAAAATATTGTGTGACTGCTCAAATGTTTTAGTGAGTAAAAATGTCGGGGTATTTGAGCCATTCCCAAAACCCCATCAAAAAACCTGGAAATCAAGCTTGCATATTATTCATACACAAAAAAAGTGTCTGAAAAAATGAGTGTATGTTATTATATCATCAAGTTGCACAGTAGTACCCAAAGCGTGAGGACTCGACGACTGGAACCACACTATTTGTCGGCTGTTACGGCGAGAACAATTTTGTTCCTGATATTTTTGAATAAGAACATAAGAACATAAGAAATTAAGGAAGCTACAAGAGGCCGTGAGACCTACACGAGGTAATTCCTGTTACTTAACACTACCTACATCCACCTTTCAGCCCCATCCATGAAATGATCTAGCTTCCTTTTAAACCTCCCTAATGACTCCGCACTAACTACCTGTCTACTGACTCCATTCCAATAATTTACCACCCTATTTGACCACCCTAACGACCACTCCTAACCAGCCGCCGCCCTCAAATTAACTCCTTGAGACCCAGAACGTAATTTTCATTGTAATGTGGGTACCAATAGACGATTTTTAGTGAATATAAGCAATATTTTATAGATATGACTTGTTTAGTATCCATGTCGACTAGAAAATTTGGTATATTTAGTTACTTTTTGTAATTTTATGGCTCCACAAGACATTTTTTTTATAGCAAAGGAAAGATCTGGGCGTGAAGGGGTTAAGGCTACTCGGGGTTATTCTCTGCACTACAACTTACAATGCACGTCGAACACTATTCTCTTGCTGATGGAGGGCGGGACCTTGTTGGTGGCGATGCACCCGGTTTGGCGGCCATGCCCTTCCTGGTGACGCCCTCCAAACAACCAGCTCCTCAGAATCCACCTGGGGGGCCCCACACACTGGTTGACCAAGCAGAGACAGGCAGGGGGTGAGAGAGGGGAGAGAGAGAGAGAAGGAGAGAGGAGAGAGAGGAGAGAGAGGGGAGAGAGTAGAGGAGAGAGAGAAGGGGAGAGAAGAGAGAGAAAGAGAAAAGAGGGGAGAGAGAGAGAGAGAGAGAGGGGGAGAGAGAGAGAGAGGAGAAGAGGGGAGGAGAGAGAGGGGAGAGAGGGAGAGGAGAGAGAGATGAAGAGAGGGAAAGAAAGAAGAGAGGAGGGGAGGAGAGAGAAAAAGGGGGAGAGGAGGAAAAGAGAGAGAGAGAAGAGGAGAGAGAGAAGAGAAGAGAGGGGAGAGGAGAGGGGAGAGGAGAGAGAGAGAGAGGGAGAAGAAAAGAGAAGGGGAGAGTAGAGAGGAGAGATAGAGAGAGAAGAGAGAGAGGAGAGGAGAGAGAGAAGAGAGAGAAGAAGGGTAGAGGAGAGAGAGAGAAAAGAGAGTGAGTGATTGAGTGAGTGAGTGAGTGAGTGAGTGAGTGAGTGAGTGTGTGTGTGTGTGTGTGTGTGTGTGTGTGTGTGTGTTGTGTTGTGTGTGGTGTGTGTGGTGTGTGTGTGTGTGTGATATTGTTGTTTGTTGTGTGTTGTGATGGGATGGGTGATGGGTGGGAGGAAGAGAGAAGAGAGAGAGGAGAGAGAGGAGGAGAGAGAGAGAGAGAGAGAGTAGAGAGAGAGAGAGAGGAGAGAGAGGGGAGAGAGAGAGAGAGAGAGAGAGATAGAGAGAGAGAGAGAGAGAGAGAGAGAGAGAGAGAGATAAAAAAGATAACCACTGCGTTCAAATGAATAGATTGATTCGAATGATGATAATTGGTTGAAATAATCTTTCATTCTGTCAATCAGCGAGGAACAAGCCTGAAATGATAATGAGAATCACGGCGAATATGCATGATTGTATTGCGGCGGCGGAGTGGTGACGGCGGTGGGCAAGGGGGGGGGGGCACACGGTGTCAGCGTCATCCATGGGGGGGGGGGGGGCGATGAGATTGAGGCTTAATTTCACCACAGCAGTGACATTTCCAATAATTAATCGCATAGCTCGCACAGGTGTGGAATGAACGTTGTGAATATTGATATGATTTTCCACCCTATCAAATATGTCTATGTCAACCTGTATTGATTTTCCTATGAGTGGCATCTCTCCTCTGTGTCATTCACTCACCCATGGTCTTGCCCACGCGAGTCAGACTCGCGATCGCCAGTTTAACCATACCGGTGCGAGCTTGGAGCTCATTATTACCGAAATTTGGGTAATGCTGGGACCTCACACACCACACCCCCATCCCCTTGTTCAAAGGGTACAGTAACCAGCCGAATTTTTTTAGGGGAAAAATTTCCCCGGGTTTTAGCGGGGGGGGAATCGCCCCGCCGGCCCAAACAGAATGGTCCCGGGACGCCCAAAACCAAACCCTGGGGCCGCCCAAGAGGGGCCGTGGGGTGTGTGTGTGTGGTGTGGGTTGTTTTTGTGTGTGTGTGGGGGTGTCGGGCGATGCCGTGCCATAAATCACGGCATCATCACATCCCCCGGGTCCCGGCCGCCGCCTCCCCGCTTCCATAGGGGTCCAAAGTAGGGGGCCCCTGCTAAAAATTTGGCCGTTGCCGTAAACTATAGGGGCGACAAAACCTAATCTTCTCATAATGTATGCAATTATGATCATTAGGGGTTAAGGGCATGAATGGGGCCGGGCCAAGAAATATAAAAAACACAATTTTCCAAAGTTCCCTAAACCAGGTTTGATGCGGAAAAAATTAAAGGGAAAAAGGTGACAGCTCGGTGTCCCGATTTTTTCTGTAAAAATAAACCAAAATCAATGGGGATAAAATTTGGGGGCAACTGACGCGTTTAGGAGTTTTTTTTGGGGGGCCCCTTTAAATTCGGGGAAAAACAATATGGGTAGCCCTATTAACTATAAAAAAGGGAAAACAGGGGGTTCCCAAAACCATCCAAAAAACGTTTTGGGGCAACAGTCCCGGGTAAAAAGCACCTTTTGGGGGAAGGGTTTTTACCCAATGGCAAGGCTATTGTTAGTTAAATGAAATTGTAGTGAATGTTAGCAAATATTGTCTTAAAAGGAGGTACAAAAACAAAAAGAAAATTTTAAAATGTTTTTGTGATCCCCCTTCAAACGCAAAATGGGGCCTTTTTCTTTTTAGACTTTTTTAAAGGGGGCGGGGTTTTCGGGGCGGTCTGTTTCAGTGATTCTAGGCAGTTTTTTTTACTCTCTCTCTCTCGCTCCCCCCCCGTCTCCCCCGTCACCCTCCCCTCTCTTCTCTCTCTTTTTTTTTTTTTTTTTTTTTTTTTTTTTTTTTTTTTAAAAACTACAATAAAAAAGGGCCCCAAGGTGCACTGTCGGTGCTACCTATTTTAAGGGAAATTTTAAACACATAAAAAAATAAAAAACCTAAAACCCTAAAAATTATTAACATTTAGGGCCCCACAAAAAGTGGTTTGTTGAGGCACTGTTCTGTCACTAGTGTCACATATAAATTTAGCCCCCAAGCGGGGGGGGCTTCACAGCCCCTCCACCTTTTGGGGGCCCCCCATTTTTAACACTTTGTTTTTTCCCACCCCTCCTGGTTTGTGAGGGAAACAGGGGCCCGGGAAAATGTTCCCCCTCCTGGGGGGACGGGGGGCCCAAAAAGGGTTGCGTTGGTCCCTGGCGGCAGGGGAACGGGGCCCACCTCCCCTCATCCCCCTGGTAAGCACCGTTTTTTTCTGGGCTTCGCGTGGCGACTCTCAAAGGCTGTCGTAACCCACCAGGTGGGGGAAACCTCCCTGCCCCCTTTTCCTTGTGGAAACCACAAGCGCCACGAACCCCCTGCGGGGGTTCCAAATTGAGTCAAAAAGGAAACTCCCGGGCTCAAAACCAGGGCTTATGGGTTTTGGGGGGTCGGGGGGGGCCCTGCACATCCACCAGTCGGGGGCCCTCGACGCTGGATCCCGGGCCCCAAGCCTCCAAAGTGGGGCGGGGGCTGCACACGCCCTCCAGGAGGGGGGCGGCGTACTCAAAGTAAGGGGCCCGTATCTGGGCCTTATAGAGCAAAGCTTCCCCCCCCTGTCGGGAATTTTGGTTTAACCCTTCGCGGGGCCGAGACCCCCTTAAAGGGGCCTTTTTTTGGGAAATGGTTTGATGGGGCCTTTAAAACCTTTACTCTCGGTCCCCCTCTATTTCCCAAAAACCTTGAGGGTTTTTCCTGGAGTGGGAGGGGGAACGCCCCCAAAAACCGCCCCCCTTTTCCCTTCCACTGCGGGCCCGGGCAGGGGGGGCCCGAAAAAAACCCCCAATTGCCGTTTTCTTCTCCGGAGAAAATTTTTTCACCTCCAAAACGTGAAACCCCCACTCCTGTATAACCTCAGCGCTGATTGACCTCATCACACACCCCCCCCTGTAAAGGGGTCGGGGGTAGGAACAGGAGAAGTACAGCCCATCACGAAAACCGAGGCTGCTGGGGGGAAAAGATGGGCCCCGTAATTTTTTTCCCCCAGACTGGGCCCCACCCCCAGAGCCCTCCGGGGGACTTTTCCTTCCACTGGCAGGACTCAGAGCCTCCCCGTTAAGACGACCTGGGGGTTTCTTCCCTGCGGGTTAGCCCCCCCGGGGAGAAAGAAAGGAGGTCCCCTGGATGCCTTTTTCCCTGGGGATTTTTTTCGAAAAAGGGCCCCCGTCCCCAAAAACCCTGTCAAAGGCACCCCTATGTCAAGGGCCACCACGACTTTTGTCCTGGCCGTCATCCAGGGGGGTCCGGGCCTTTTTCGGGTTAGAACCCATCACCCAACAGAGGGGGAAACCGCCCCAAGGTCTAAACCAAACTTTTTTGGTCCGAAAGGGGAGGTAGTTTGTCGCTGAGGGGGACCCAATTACCCTCCCCAACAATCCTCTTCAAACACTTTTCCCCACCACAGCCAGAAGGAGATGGGGCCTGTATTTTTTTGGGGGGGTCAGACCCTGGAACCCCCTCTTGTGAACGGGAAACCACTCGAGCCCCCTTTTCCACGCTGAAGGCCAAATTTTTCCCCCTGAAAGGCAGGCAGTGAAGACTGTGGTGAGAGGGACAGACAGCTCCCGGCCCCCTGTTTTAAAAAGTGCGGGCTGACGTCCCTCAGGGGGCCCGTGGCTTTTTTGGTGTCGAGCCCCTTTGCAGGGGTTTGCTCGACCTGCCCTTTCCCCACCTACCCCTTTTGGACTGTTCCCCTTCACACTGCTGGGTCCCAACGAGCGGGGGCTGCTGGGGGGCCTCCACCCTTTATCTTTGCAAGAAAGATTTTGCCACCCCTGAGCCTTTTTTCCTTGCTGGGTGACACTGCTGTTCCGTCCTTCCCTTTGGGGAGGGGAGGAATTTTAAAACTTGGCGGCTGATTCCCTGTTTTTTTTCCCTTTAAACCCGGGACCCCCAAAATCCTTGTTTCCCCGCCGGGCCTCGTATTTTCGGCGCAAGTCCCCCCTCCCCCAAAATTTTTTTTTTGGCCCATTTGCCCGGACACCAAAATCCCCCCTGCAGGCCGCCCGGTTTCAGGGCCTTGTTGCGCCGGGGAAAGGGGTTTCCCCTTGAAGCGGAGCCACGCTGAGTACTTTTGGGCCTTTGGGAGCAACACGGCAACGGGAGCCAAAACCCTGGCTGATCCGTTGGTTTTTTTTGGTGTAGGGCGCGGTTTGGCCATGGCCCTCCCCTGAAGGGCCAGGAGGGGGGGAATTTAAAGGGGTCGCGCATATTAAACCCCCCCCATCCCCCACAAAGTACCCCACGCCGTGGAAATCAGGCACGGCCCCAAAGGGGGCCCAGTCCGCCTTATCCCCAACCAGACAGTACGGGAGGTGTGGGCCCCGTCCCGATTTACGCCTATATCTATCTGTGTTTAAAACACTTTGGGGGTCAGAGGGTGCCCCACTAAACCTAGCTGGTGACAGCAAGGGGTGTCCCCCTGGAGGTTTAAAGATAACAGGGTCCAGTGGGGCCCCCCCCCCCCCCCGCTCGTGTTAGGGAAGGTCACGTGGTCCGGCAAACCCCCCACAGTGAGGAGGGTCTCATAGGCATGCTGTTTTTCCCGGTGGTGGTTGAGGTCCCCCCACCACCCAAAACTGCCTCACGGTGCTCCAACATCCGGTCCCCTCCAGGGCCCCATGAGGTTCTGGAGCAGGGGTTTCCCCGACTGGCCCGGCGGAAAACAGGGGGCGCAGCAGGGTGGCTGATCGATCAGCCAGCACTTTTCCCGGGGAAAACACACCTTCCCCTAAAGGGGAAAGGGGAACCCCCATCGAGGTGCTGGGCTTGCACCCTTCCTTGAAAAAAAAGGAAAAAAAAGGGGAAAAAACCGCCCCCTTCTCGCTCGGGGCGGGTTTCCCCCCTTGGGGGGTTTCCCTTTGGGGGTTTTCCACCCTATTTTGCGGAAAGTGGGCTCAACCTCGGGTTTTTGAGCCAGGTCTCCCGCCACAACCCACGTCCGCATTAAAGTCCCCGGGAACCCGTTTTGGGGCAAGGGTCTCCGATGTTCTTCGGGGGTTCCCTCTCTCTCCCCCTCTTCCCCTCCATTCCCCCCATCCTAATTTTTCCGGGCCCCCCCCCTTTTTCTCTCTCCCCTCCGTTTTTCTCTCTCTCTCTCCCCTTTTCTCTTTCCCCCACAGTTTACTCAGCTACCTCTAAAATAGTACACAGGTTGTGCCCCCACCCTACACAAAGTGCTGGTACCCGTGTGTAAAAACCGTTTTGGGCCCCCCTCCTCCTCGCCTTTTTTTCTTCTCCTCTCCTCTACACTGGGTTGGGGGTTTTTATAATCTTTAAATTTTCTTTTTTACTTTTCCCCCTCTGATTTTTCCCCTCCTCCTATATTACCACAGGCCCGTGGTTGGGATAAAAGACCTTGTTAGTCGGGGGGGCGGGGGAAGGGAGCCAAGGGGGGGGGGTTGGGGGGGGGGGGGGAGGGGGGAGGGTTCTGATAAAAACCCAATTTTTTTACGAGCTATTAAATTAAATTTAAAAGCGGGCCAAAACCCTTTTCCCCCCTGCATGGGTGAAAATTCTAATAGTTGGAAAAAAGATTACAACAACCGGGGGTGGAATTTTAAATTTTGAACTGTTATCTCTGGGTAACGTCATAACCTCGCAAAATTTTTTCCCCGTCCGAAAACCCCAAAAAACAATCAAAAAATATCCCCTTACGTGGGCTTGCCAGCCTTACCCCGGGGCGTGGGCAACAAAGGAAGGGAGGGGAGAGAGAGGAAGGAAGGGTGTGGTAATGCAACTGTGAGGCGGTGCAGGTGTGTGATACTACGTGCGTTGGTGAGGGTATATAGGTGTGTGTGTGTGTGTGTGTGTGTGTGTGTGTGTGTGTGTGTGTGTGTGTGTGTGTGTGGTGTGTGTGTGTGTGTGTGTGTGTGTTTTGTGTGTGTGGGGTGTGTTGGTGTGTGTGTGTGTGTGTTTGCGTGCATGGGGGGGGGTAGGGAGGCGGCAGACGTGTGGTTAAGGGGAGGGAGAGAGAGGACACATAATAATTCAGGTGAGCAACGTCAACTAATTAGGTTCGAAACTTCGGCTGGTTAAAGAACGCAGCTTAAGTGAGTCGACCATTACATTTTTTCGTGTCTTTCGTAATAGTGGTGGTGGACTGTCCTTGGAAAATGAGTCTACACCTATGGATTAACTTGTGATACCAAAACTGGATGCGAAAATTGCTGAAATATTCCTACCAATACGTACTGATAGGAAGCAGTCATATCTACAGGTAATTGTATGAAACGATGATACAAAATATGTGCATTTGTATATATAGGAAGTCTATATTTCTTGTATTTCATGCCTCCTTCACTTCATCTTTCGCCTGAGTGTTATTCCCAACGTGTTTTCTCTTGCTTGATTGGAAGAGCATAGAAGCGTGATAAGACTAGTGCTCTAAGCCTCACCGTGGCCGCTCCTGCTGGCGGTGAGGAGCAGTCCGTCCTCGCGGGTCCAGCGGATGACGGGCTTGGGGACGCCCTTCGCGCGGCACACCAGCCTCACGTCGTGGCTCTCCTGTACCGACACGTGGGACTGACTGCTCTCCTCGTCCAGGAACTGCGGCGGCACTGAGGGAGGAGGGCGAGGGATGGAGATCATTATCACCCTAACCCTGGCAGGCACTGGAGAGGCGTCTTAATATAGCGATTACTGGTGGAGGGAAAAGCATGATGGCCATGGAGAGAGAAAAGAACATAAACAGCATGATAACAATGCGCTATACATGAATAGTTAATAGACAAAAATTTAGTCACAATGCGGGCATGATAATACTGTATTGAAATGAGTCATGTGCCACTCACCGACCACCTGCACGAAGCCGACCTGGTTGATGACGGGTATCATGTTGACCTGACACACGTAGTAGCCGGTGTCCGTGGGCTCGGCGTCCTGGATGTGCAGGGCCCAGGTGGCGGGGTCGCCCCGGGTCACGCGGAACCTGGGGATCAGCGTGATGGTGCGGTGGTCGATGGTCAGCAGCATCTGGCGGTTCAGGTGCATCCACGTCACCTGTGGGCCGGAAAGGTCAAGGGACGGTCAGGGGGAATGGCAAGGCGGAACACGGCTCACTGTTGCTGTTATGGCGCTGCTCGCTGGCAAACTGAGGCAAAGTTGCATATTAGCAGTTATGGCTGCACTGTTGTTTTTCATGTTACAACGAAAGCTGCCGATAATCATGACTTGCTGCATTTTTCCCCGCGGCGCTGCCACGACCCCCTCACCCAATGCCTGTAACCATCCAGCCCTGACAAGCGGTACCCCTCCTGGCGCAGCGAACAGAGGTAGTTTGACAACGACAAGAGGTGGTATCAGCCTTAACTGGGGGTGTGCGTTTAGGGCCCTTTTTCTGGGATTTATAGTCTATGTGTGCAGAGCCACAAAGGCGGTGCTGCCACAACATTTGGGGAAGCTCATATCTATAGGATCCCATCACTTTACTGTCAATAGTAAAGGGATGGGATTGATACATTGGCAGGAAAATGATGGGATTCATGGTATGTCAACAGTAAAGTGAGTGAAAAGCCAATGACAACTATGGTCATTTGTTTAAAACCATTCCATCACGCAGTCTTTAACGGACCTCCTCTTCAAACACTCACTTTGCCACAAAAGGTGATGCCAAAATTTTCCAGCTGCCTTTAGAGCCAAAATCTTATCTCCATCGTGTTTATCGTGAGCGTTTACATTATCTGACCAAGTTTTTATTACTATTGGATTTTTTTTTTTTTTTTATGCTGTCATATGGAAATCTACTTAAAATCGAAAAATTCTTTGTTTGATGAGATATTTAGCTTAGGGTATTCTGTAAATATTCAACAATAAAGTTACGAAGGGAAATTCTCCTATCACTCCGAAAAAGGTTGAAAATGCCACTGAAAATAATGTAATATCTAGAATAAGAAAAATTCCAGAAATTCCGCCTGTCATTGTAATCAAAATCCGCGGCGCCATTTTACACATATGTATGCAAGTATAAAGTGTGCAAAATTTGAGATCTGTATTACAAAAATGGCAGGAAGAGTAGGCCGTGAAAGTAAAAAAAATGTGTTTTGAGAAAACAATGAATATTTATCTTATTGAATATCAAGTTACTTTAGTCTAACTTCTTATTTATCCATTGTCTAATGTATTGAGGTGATAGAAAACGTTCGTATACATTCCTATTCCATGGGAAAATATTATTTTTAAATTTATGCAAATAATAATAATAATTATTATTATTATTATTTTTTTTTTTTTTTTTTTTTTTTATATTTGTGCCTATAGCGCCTGTAGGCATTAAAAAAACAAAAAACAAACTACGTTGTAGTTCTAGGCCAAAAGAACAATTTTAGCATAAAAATGAAAAATGTCAAAATTGAGTGATTCTGGTCCTCAGATGTGTGGTGTCCCCTTAAGTATACACTTAAATACTATTGTTGCAAAAGTGACGAGCACTCCATTGCAGATGATAAATAAAAGTTCCTATTACCTTTACTGCAAATATGGAATATAATGGAATAGAGCAAATATTTTTTTCACAATACTTTCCATGGAGTTTGTCAATGATTCATGACTAAGGAAAAAATCACGTTCCCCCTTGACCCTCTCTACACCGTCACTATAGTCTATCCATTTTATCAAGTCACTTGTAGAAATTATCCACCAACCACCCTCTCAATTAGTAGACTGGTAGTTTTGTTCTCCCCCCCCCCCCTTCCTTGTGAGAGAGGTATTGTTCGCTCACCATAGGAGGAGAGTATGAATGTATATATATGTAATTATAATGGTAATGGGTAGAAATTAAAGCGACTAAAGTGACTTGATACATTGGAAAGACTATAAAAGGTTACCAGTGGGACGCTAGAGTGAATCAGACATGATAAACAGAATCCTAACTCAACAACTTCATTTGGCGATTCTAATACACACGCGCCTGAGAGGACTTGGAGAACTTGTTAGATCAAGTTTTTTTCGCATCTGTATATTTTACTGCTTAAGTCAGCATAACTACTGACATTATGCGAAAAGGCAAAAAAAAAAAAGTCCATGAAAAACAACAAGATACCCACAGGAAGGGAACGAACACATATAATAAAAAGAATCAACGGAAAAGAAAACAGATGAGAAGAGACTTTACTTCAAGAAACCCAAGACAAAACGCACACTGAGAAATTCCCAAAGAGCATCAAGGAACAGAAGTGGCATTTCCCGCAGTGAAATATTACACACGGTGACCGATGTACCTCGCGACCACTGGGCTGAGCTGCGAGTGAATCTAAATTTTACAGGAGAGAAGAGAAAAGCCAGAAAGCGACGGATATGTGTGCCAGTGAAGATCAATAAGGGTGTTCTCAAGAAACCTAAAATAAGTATTAACCATTGGCGGAATAAATAATTGGTCGACTACACGAGAAAATCCATAAAAGAATTAATATCAAGCTTGATTATTGTAATATGATCAAGAGTGTAGGTAAGTGGAGACCAAGGGAGATTATATGAGACACGAAGAAGAATTATC
>JACEEZ010016925.1:0-38183 GCA_016584305.1 Chionoecetes opilio
TTTAATAAATAAAGTTAGAAAATTTCTTTTTAGGCCGTAATGGTTTTTTTAGCGTGTTTTATTTTTTTAAATTTTTGAAATATTATAGAAAAAACATTAGAAGATTACAGTATACCATATATTTATAAACTAGCTATATGAAGCCCATGAAATATCTCTTTGCGGGCCCCCCAGGGGCCCCCTATGCAGCCCCCAAATTTTTTTTCAAAACTTTACCGCTGAACAGTCCAGGATACAGTTTTTATCCCTGAACCCATAATACTGCAATAAAAACCCTGGTTGAAATCGGGCCCCAAAATTTCCCACAACCAGTCCCCATGTCAAAAGTTCTGATACATACCCTCCCCCATGCTGTGCAACCCGGGCACTGCACTGGCCGGGCCCTTGGAAGCCCAGGGGCACACTGCTCTGGTCCCCGGGGCAGAGTCTTGAAAAAAAACCACCATAGTTTTTGGGGGGCATCGGTGGGCTTCAGGTAGAGAGGTGATGATCCTAAGGTGTCAAACTCGTTAGAAAAGGGAAACCTAAAAGACCCAGCCTCTGGTACTGGCCCCATTTAGAGAATCTACCTCACTTTGCTTTTTCCCCATTAGTGATGGTCAGACGTTTTTCATAAGGCATCACCAGATAAAATCATAGAGTCATAGGAAATATGAAAGAGGCTGCTTCATTTTTTCCCCTTAGTAGAAGCTGTTTTGTCTTTGCCCATATTTGTTTTGTAAAGAAAGTCCTTTTGAATCTTTTTAAATTTCCCCTTTCCCCTTTAGCCCCCCGTTTGGGGGGGGGCCCCTTTGGTGGGGGGCGGGGCTTGAAGCGTGGTCGACGGCGCCATCCTCTGGGGCCTGCCTGCCTTTGTTGGGTTGGTGGCCGTCGGCTGGGCCCAAGCGTCCCCCCGGTTCACTGGGAGGTGGAGCCCCCCCCGGGGAGGATGTGTTTAGTTTCCTCCCCCTTCTCCCTTTTGGGGCGATTTGGGCCGGGTGAGCCCCTTTTTTCCGTCCACGCTTTTTCTTTTTTTATACCGCCCGCCCCCCACTTTTTCCCCGTGGTGGCACCCGTTATTCCCCCCGCCCCTCTATTGGAAGTTGAGTCCCCCGCGGGGGGGTTTGTATTTCCCTTTTGGGGGAACACGCTTCTTGGGGGGGGGGTTGGGGTAAACGGGGGTCCGTGCGGCCCCGCTGGATAAATCGGGGTATGCGTTGGCTGGGGCCAAGCGGGGTTCCCGGGGGGCCCCCGCAGGTCCCGGGGTCCCCCCCCTAGGCAACCGAAGCGTATACTCCCTGCCAGTTTTTTAAAAGCATTTTTTGGGTTATAAAAAAAGGCGGGGCGGGGGGGGGGGGGGGGGGGTAATTGCGGGGGAGGCACGACCTGGGATCCTTTTACCTCCCACGCGCAGGATGGAAAAATGAAAAAGAAAACATAGTCCTCGGCGAGCGCGATGGAAGATGGAAATCATTTATTGGACGCCTCTTTATACAGTGGAGGACGAGGTGCCCCAAAGTAGTCTATTTTCCCCAGTGCGCTTTTGAAGGCCTTTATACGGCAATCTTTCCTCCTGTCTCCCCAGCCCCACAGTACGCCCCTCCTGGTAATAGCATATAAAGCATTTAATTTTGATAAAAAGTAAGAAAGGCGGGGGGGGGGGGTGAGATAAAGGTGCTCGAGTCTATGCGACTCCCCGGCCGGGGTGGGCACGACCCCGGGGAAACTTTTTACCTCTCCACGCGGAGGATGGAGGAAATTAAAAGGGAAAATCGTCACTAGCGCGCTGCTGTGGTCTCGCTCGAACGAGACACGCCCTGGCGCATGCGCAGTTGGAAAGTAGACGCTTTCCCAAGGCGAATTTTGGTGAAGAAGCCGTAAGAAAGCGGCTTCTTGCAGCTTTCGTTTTTGTTATGGGGAGGCCCCTTTTAAGAAGCCGGCTTCTTTCTTCCCCCGCTGGTCCCCGTGAAACCATAAAAAGCGAGAGCCAGGGTCGTTTCCACGGGTTTTTCCCGCTTTTTGCCG
Source organism: Chionoecetes opilio (assembly GCA_016584305.1). Lineage (NCBI taxonomy): Eukaryota > Metazoa > Arthropoda > Malacostraca > Decapoda > Majidae > Chionoecetes > Chionoecetes opilio. Next base: position 2,005 of record JACEEZ010016925.1, read on the forward strand.
TGACTCAGGAAACAAAAATAGGGCCCGGGACGGGCAGAGTTTGACACGGAGTACGGGGGAGAAATACGTAATTTGAAAAGGCAAAGTAAACACATGATGTACATTCAGAAACATGGACAACCTTTAAGAACGAACAAGAATATATAGGGTTTTAATGACACGACAGGACAATTTTAAAACTGGTGAAAAAAGATCAGCTTATCAGGCTGACATGGGGCCCTAGCTGGGGAGAGTAGTTTTTGCTAAAATTTCACTGATAATTGGCAGAAATTACCCTGTTTTGTACATTTAGTAGCAGGGGCTTAATTTTCGGACCACACAATAAGCAAAATGGAATGACATGGTAAAGGGAAAGGCGTTCTGGGGAAATCACTTTCCGAGTTTTTAATTTTAACACAAGACTTTTGTTTTTTAATTTACTTTATGAATCAAAACCAGCCCGGAAACGTTTTCGCTGATTCTTTTAGCCCCAAATTTTTGGTTCTTAGAGTTTTCTCACATTGTTGAGAACGTGTAAATTTTGGGAAAAAACTCTCCCCGACGGAGACGAGAGCCCAAAAACCTTTCCCCATCACCAAATTTCCACCAAAAAAACATTGAAAGATATTAAGAGATTACATTATTTTGACGGACATGAAAAATATTAATGTGTGGGTGAGGTGCGATGGTTTTGGGGGTAATGACTAGCATTGCGTTGGGGGAAAAATTTTAAAAGTAGTCGTCCAGCCCCATTTTTTTTTTGCAAAATTATGTTGAATATAATGAATATTTTAAAAAACACCTAATCCACCAAAAAAATTAATTTCAGGCCTTATTTCGTAAAAAACACGATTTGTAAAAAGCGCGCAAAAAAAAAAAATTTCCCCCCAACGGGGCTACGATGTTATGTGACGTCAGAAAGGGAGCCCGCAGACACTCGTCTAAAACCCCGTGGAAATTTTATGAGGAGCGTTTGTATTTTCGGTGTCAGCAGTGAATCTGTCGCTGTGACAGTTTTAGAGTACGATGTCAACGACCCAAAAGAAATGACGGGGTGGATACTATGGGGAAAAACGAACCTCAGATTGTCATGGGACCCTATAGTTTACCCCGAGTACGAGGTGAAAAAAACAGGTGTTAGCAGAGCCTGGGGTTCAGCAGGAGGACCTGGCACTTCTCAAAACAGGTTTGGGTAAAAAAGGTTTAAAAACCGTGTGTGTGGGAATCAAAGAAGGTATTTTCGAGAAAATTAGGTTATTTTTGGAGCTACAGTCAAAGTCATACCGGAAACCACATACTAGCTTTAATACGCATAGAGTTGGAAAATATGGGGGGGAAGGGCAAAAAGTGTGACAGCACACCACTACGGGGTCTCTCCCACGGGGCACCCCCCACGCCCCTCCAACCGGTTTATTTGGGTTTATTGGTTTGTTAAGAGGCAAAGCTCACAGTGGGGGGTCCATCGTACCCTACAAACCCCCTTTTTTAACAAAACGTTCCCCCCAAAACACTTAGGCGTGAATACCACCCCCAAACCCCCCACTCCACTCCTAAAGCCATCCTTTCCGTGTAAAAAACTTTTTCAAAAGGCACAGCGTCTTGCGCACCCATAAAGGATGCATGCATGTGGCTATCAAAACAAAAACTATCAGAAAACCCAAAAATCTTCAAGTCTATATATTTTTCCGGTTTAGTGCCCCTTTATCAGCGCGGGGGAAGAGGACCCCCCTGATGGTACGTCCGGAGCCCGAGCCTGAGCATCGCAAATTTTTTAGTGCGTTTTGAGAACTCGGGGAAATTTTAGATTTGATGCGGATTTTTTAAAAAACCCGGTGAGGATACAAAAAAATGACGAGTATTGGATATACTCGTCAAGGCTATGATTTTATTTCATAAATCAGGAATGATGAAATGGTCTGGACGTTACTTAAAAAACAAGGGTCCAAAGGGAAACTGACCCCAAAGTTGGCTTAGTGTTATAATTTCTGTCCTTTTTAAAACATTGTTTAGATTTTAATGAGTGCCGCTCCTAACTTTTCCTACATGGCCCATATTAAATTTGGGTTCTTGAGAAAAAATAAGTCCCGTAGGGTTTGGTTAGGTCAGGCAGGTAGGTTAGTGCACAGCCCGAGGGCTCGAGGGGGGGCTTTTGGGTTTGGCTGTAGAGTTTTTCATCTTTAAAAATAAAGGCTCAACCCCATCTTTTCTTCTTTTAGACAAAAAAGCTTGGGGACATGGGGAAACGGGGTTTTTTGGGGGGGGGAGCACACATAAAAGGGAAATTGGCCCCGATAAAATCTATGAATAGGGGATAATTCCCTAGTTTATGGATTTTTTGGGGGGGGCCATATTTCCCTATGTGTGGCTCCCCCACCCAAAAAAAACCCGGTTTCCACCATGTCCCCAAGCTGTTGGCTATAAGAAGAAGAAGATAGGGGTTGGAGCCTTTCGTTCCTTAAGATTACCTATATATATATATATATATATATATATATTAAATATATCATATATATATATATATATAATATATATATATATATATATATATATGGTGTATTTCTGTATATTTGGTTAAATTAGTATGATTATGAAAGAAGGAGTAATGGCTATTTTGGTGTACATGATTTTTTATGTTGACATATAATTAATTAGTGTTAAATGATGTACAGTAAACCCTCGCTGTGACGAACAACTTGGGGGAAGGATGCGAGGGTATAATTATCCGAGTGATCCGAAACGTTTCGCATATAACAAATGGTGGTCGTTATATGAGGTGAAAGTTCCCCCTAGTTCCGACTAATTCAGTGTATCGTGAACTTGTCCGTTACATCTGACGAAAGTCGTACACTTACACATGCAAGCCAGCCACAAATACTACACGAATACAGGGCAATTAAAAAAAACAATCGAACCGTACAACGATATATACTGAACTTATTCGGTAAAAGCACGCATATACCGGACTGGCAGAAAAAAGTGTGGCAAGGCCGATATTTGTTATATAAAGGTTCCGTAAAAGCGAGGTTGTGTGTATATACTAAACTTTGAAAAGTACTACAGGAGCATCAGTGTATATACCATACGTTCGGTTTGGGACATTAAAGTAGGATTAGGTATGGGTCAAGAGTGTTTCTGCTAAGGAAATACAAAATATGAAAACTAGTTTATGAGAACTTGTATTTGTGAATATGACTGTTAATCGTATTTATGGCCTACTTGGTTGCAATTATCTGACCAATCAGTATTACACTGGCCTTTGTGCATTAAAATCGAGGTTTAACTACATTTTTTATTTTAGGTGTATAGTGGATTATGTGACTTATGTTATTATTTGTACGTTGTCCTTTAAAAACTCTATAAAGGTAACATCAACAACATTACTTTTTATATTATTTGCATTTCCTGTATATACCCTGTTCAATCTATAAAGGTGGCAAATATTCGGTAAAATTTAGGATGAAAAACTATGAACTGACTATTGTCAGTAGGAACAAACCACTCATAATGCTGTTGTCTCTATGCATTTCATGGCAAGGGTGTAATCTGCTAATAGTAACACAGTCTAGTTTCAGGTAGGTATGTGCCGGTTGCATGAAGTGTTATCGACCGAAGTGAAGGAGAAGACTCTGAGAGAAGGAGTGAGAGGAGGAGTAAATACATAAATAAATATCTTATTTCCTGAAAACATGGTTTTACCTATCAAACTTACAGCACAGATGTTCTATGGCAATATATACTAAAAATGAACTCTGAAAGTCACGCAAATAAAAAAAATACGTACATAAAAGAAAGTAAAAGAAACATTAAAAGGAAATTAATTATAAACATTAAACCCAATAAGAACTAAAAAGTCACTTCAAATATCTTTAAAATACTACTAAAACATATGTAACTGCTATTTGATAGGGGAAAACAAATATAGTTCACTAGGGCAATTAAAAGTAAATTTAAAGTCAAGACTTAAAAGGGTAGACTTCCATAATTAAGATGCATGAAAGGCAAAGTGTTCCATAGTTAAGGCCTTGTACCGTGATGGGTCTGGCCCAGTCTGTTCTGGCTCTGAAATAAAGGTCTTTTAGCTACCTTGTGGTACTGGCTGTATTTCCCTGACATGGAAATATAACCACTCCGGATACAACCCATGACAGTTATAAACAGCGAACCATTTTAATAAATATATCCTGTTTTTTTTTTTCTTTAATTCGTTAACCACTTTAAACTCTTTGATGATAGGAGTAACGGATCTTCTATCTGGCTCTTACAATAGCTAGTTTAGCTGCAATATTTGCAGTTTTAAAACACTAAAAAGTAAAGTTGAGAAAAGTATTTGGTGAGTCCCAATACCCATACAGTAATTCATTAAGTGATGAGAGAGAGAGAGAAGATTAATTTAATGCCAAAATTAGCCAAGAATGAAAAAAAAGCCCCCCTATCTTCAAGCCAAAATTATAAATCAGCCCAACCCCCAAAGCGGAAAATCCCGGGCACTAGGCGGGCAGATGATGGCCAGTTAATGAATCCCTCATTATACCTGACCCTTGCCATCAGGTGCACAGAATAAAAAAATAAGTCACTAATGTGAACTCGACCCACCACCAGCCCCATATGATGTCCGCAGGTGCCCGCCTCTTACCTTGCCCTATTAATAGTCCTTGGTTATGGAGAAAAAACCATGAATGTGAAGGATATGTGTTGTGAGCCATTCACAATATCGTCAGTCAGTTATCGTAATATAATGGTTCTTCGCGTACACTTCGTCAGTGTGGTTGTTTGTTTACAATTATCAGCGTGAGCGCCGAGCGGGAGAGCCCGAACAATCTGTCAGCCGTTCTTGGCGAGGCGATCGAAAACGAGGGAGAAGCCGTAAGAAGCCGGCTTCTGACTGCTTCTCTCACCAAAATTCGCCTCAGGATTTCCCGCAGAAAACGCCTAAGTCATGCATATTTCTGAGAAGCTCATAATGGCTTTCGTTAGTGTGTTTACGGTTTTTTATTTAATAATATTATAGCAACAAGCATTTCAAGACAACAGTATATCTTTTATACTGATTAAACGTTATTTGTAGCGGGAAATTACCATAAGTGGAAACACCCCGTTACAGGGGGTACGTACGGCGTACGGGCGGCAAGTGGAGTTTGTTGGTCCTCCAGCTCGCATTTCCCGCCCCTGTCGCAGCACAACAAGGGCTGTGGCGTCACGTGCCAAGAACACCTAAGGCCTCTTCCATTTGTGCCCAAGTTGCCTGAACCAGTTCTTGTCAGTTCCCCCCCCCCAGGGGGTTGGGTTCGGGTTCAGGGTTGGGTTCGCGTGTCACAAATGGAACGCCAAAAACCCCGTTTTTTTGTTTACAAACAAACCAAGTGGTAAGCAAGTAGGAAGGAGAGCTTATCCTGCCGTGTCTGGGGCTATTCCGCAATGATGATGATTCTAGTGATGAAGAGGAAGATATTATGTACCAGTGACATCCACTGCTGGCATCTTGGCAGATATGATGGAGGTATTTGTGTGAGGTATGAGGTAAAAAATGGTCCAAATAAGCATGGGGGATAGTTTACTGGCCTTCATTTGTGCCCAAGTTGCATGAACAGTTCTTCAGTTCCAAGGTGGGTTCTGTGTTCAGGGAGGGGTTCGCGGTCACCAATGGAACGCAAAAACCCCGTTTTTTGTTTACAAACATACTCAGCTGGCGAGGCAATTTAAGAGAGAGAGAGAGAGAGCAGAGAGAGGAGATAACGAGAAGAGAGAGAGAGAGATACCGAGAGAGATACAAGAGAGCGAGGAGATAAACGAGAGAGAAGATAAACAAGAGAGCGAGAGATAAAACAAAGAGAGAGATAACGAGAGAGAGAGATAACGAGAGAGGAGAGAGGATAACAAGAGGGAGAGGAGATAACGAGAGAGAAGTATATCGAGAGAGATAACGAGAGAGAGAGATAAGAGAGGAGATTATTGAGAGAGATACAAAACGAGAGAGAGCTAGAGAGATAACGAGAGATAACGAGAGAGAGAGAGATAACGAGAGTATAACCAGCTAGCTGCATGTGAAGGGATCATATCAAGTTTAAGATCGCGGGAACGCCTGGCTCCACCACCATGCAGCCTCTTTTATGCCGTCTGAATTCCTCTCCGAATCGTGCATGCGGAAAAAACCCTTCACGATAAGAGAAATAGGGCCCAAGGCGGACCATTGTTTGTTATGAAACTGAAAACTCTACCCAAGCTACCCCACTCTCAATGGAGTAGAGAAAGTTCACGGGTTTTGATGAGTCACTACGCGCTTCGCCTCGACCCAGGTTTTCGGCGCAAATGGAACGCTGAACTCTTGGGTTCCGTGAAACTGGTTCTTGAAAATACCGCAAATGGAAGTGGGAGGCCTGTAAACATCATAATCAGGCCTTTCCATTTGCGGCATTTCAAGAACCAGTTTCACGGAACCCAAGAGTTCATGGCGTTCCATTTGCGCACGAAAACCTGGGTCCGAGGCAAAGGCGTAGTGACTCAGCAAAACCCGTGAACTTTCCTCTACTCACATGAGAGGTGGGTAGCTGGGTAGAGTTTTTCAGTTCATAACAAACAATGGTCGCTTGGCCCTCATTTCTCTTACGTGAAGGGTTTTCCGCATGCACGCGTCGGAGAGGATGTCAGACGGCATAAAAGAGGCATGCATGCTGGTGGGAGCCATGCGTTCCCGCGATCTTTAAACTTGATATGATCCCTTCACATGCAGCTAGCTGAGTATATCTTTCGTATCTCTTCTCTCTCTCGTTATCTCTCGTGTTATCTTCTAGCTCTCTCTCGTATCTCTCCTCAATATATCTCCGTTATCTGCTCCTCGTATCCTCTCGAATATCTCTCTCTCGTTATCTCTCTACCTCTTGTTATCTCTCTCTTCTCTCTTCGTTATCTCTCTCTGTCGTTATCTGTCTCTCTTTTGTTACTCTCTCTCTCTCTTGTTATTCTCTCCTTCATCGTTATCTCTCTCTCTCTCTTGGTACTCTCTCGGTATCGTCTCTCTCTCTCTCTCGTTATCTCTCTCTCTCTCTCTCTCTCTCATCTCTTAAATTGCCTCGCAGCTGAGATGTTTGTAAACAAAAAACGGGGTTTTGCGTCCATTTGTGGCCCGCGAACCCATCCCTGACCCAGAACCCAACCTTGAACTGAAAGAACTGGTTCAATGCAACTTGGGCACAAATGGAAGAGGCCAGTTAAACTATCCCATGCTTAATTTAGGTACCATTTTACATTAATAACCTCACCACAAATACCTCAATCATATCTGCAAAGATGCCAGCAGTGGAGGGTACTGGTACTAATATCTTCATCTTAATAACTAGAATCATCCATCATTGCGAGATAGCCCCAGACACGGCAGGAATAAGCTCTCCTTCTCTTGCCCTTACCCAATCTTGGTTGTTTGTAAAACAAAAAAAACGGGGTTTTTGCTTCCATTTGTGACACTGCGAACCAAACCCTGAACCCAGAACCAACCCTTGAACTGAAAGAACTGGTTCATGGCACCTTATAAACTAGACGCCGTCGGCGCCTGTGGCCCGTGACATGACACACACATCGGCAAGTGTATCTTCACTCTGAGGTAAGGGCCGCGCACCGCTGCAACAAAACTGTTTTGGGGTTGGTTTTAAGGGCTAAATTTACGGTTTAGGTCAAATTGGCCCCGCTTTTTCGAGGCTGAAACTTAAAAGGCAAGATGTCGGCTGGTCGGTCCAAAGCTTCTCAATTTCTACAGGCTACTCGTCGGCTACGTAAGCTATAACAAAGTGACGATGTGTGCTATAATACGCTAATTACGTTGTTTTTTACCGGTTATACTGGTTAATGTGATTTATTTAAGGCGTTTTAGTAAGAAATAAGGGTTTTTTTTAAGTGAGTGGGGAAATTTACGTTTTAAGACTCAACTCTTACAAGCTATCTTCGGCTACGTAAGCTATAACGAAGTGACGATGTGTGCTATAATACGCTAATTAACTTTGCTTTTAACCGTATACTGGTTAATACTAGCTCCTGAATACTTTACATGGGCTTTGAATGAATCTGGCATTCGTGTTTGCCGGAAGTCAATTTTTTGGGTAAATTCTAAAGTCCTTTCCCGCCCATATTAGTGGAGGTTTTTCCTCCGACCTTCACAGACCCCTTCAGATACCTCTGAAACGTAATTATAAAGTGGGGGAGGGATTATACAATATAAAAAATTACTAACCTAACCTAAATACAGGGTGTAGCCTATACATAACACGAGTTTCTGCACATATTGAGACAGATGATATATCGTATAATTCTAGTGGGAAAATACCTTTTATACTGATAACGTATATTTTAGTAGGTGAAAATTACCATAAGCGGGCAAACACGGGCGTGTTGTCGCCAGTGTTTTTTGTGACTTTTTACAGGCGGTACCTATTTATGCAACACCGGTGTCCGGGGTCCCGCTTTTTCGAGGCTGAAACTTAGCTCCTGAATACTTTTGATGGCCTTTTGAATGAGATTGAACCGGCATTCGTGTTTGCCGGTGTTGCATAAAATAGGGTAAATTTCTACCTAGGTATTTTCTTCTTCTTCTTGTGACCTTAGTCGCTTAGTATCGCTTCATAGGTCCTCTTCCACTTCGTCTCCTTCGTTTAAAACACCTTGTTAAATCTTCCCCTTTTTTATTTCACCCGGGGGAAAAACATTTTGATCAGTTTTCAATCCTTTGATTATCATCTAATTTATTGTCTATTTTGTGTTCTGTTCTCCCAACACTGCGTTAGGAACACTGTGAGGTTTACAATACTTTCAGTTTCCCTTTTTGTTCCCATAAAAGTCCTAACCGTACACAGGGCCCCGTCTTTCTGTTCTAGTCTCCTGTCCCACTCCTCTCAGCTAGGACTATTAAATATTGACGCTATAGCTTTTCCCTCTGACCCCCTATACTTGTTGCATTCCACAATGACATGTTCTACGGTTTTCTTCTCTCCTACCCTGCAGCTACAATTAGAGAGAAAATGCAACTCCGAAATGCCCGTGGTCGCTGGCAGTTTTAACTCACATTTGGTGAAAAGTTGGGGCAACTTGAAAGAAAAATATGGGGCTATTCCACTGCACTAAAAAAACAAAAGTTAATTTTAAGAACGATTTTTCTTCTATATGTATATTGTATAGAAGCCTGATTCTGTAAAACATTGTATATAACCAAATAACCAGTAGGTTATAGTTGAGGAGGCGAGGAAAATCCCTACTCTATGATTTTTATATAGTCAATAACGTATGTTTAAAGCTTTTCTATACCTAGGCCGTCATATTTTCCTGTTATTATTTGTGTATCAATCAGATAGAAAGCCTGGAAGTGCAATGAGTCGACGCGTGAAGTAGCAATGTTTTGATTAAATTTCCCCCCCACAATCCCCCCCCACCACTCCCGTCGCGGCGTGTCGCCCCAATTTAACCCATTGTCGCAGCAAAAGCCTTTTTGGGCATTCTTTTTCTCTTTTTTCCAAGGCGCTTTTGGTTTTTTTGACAAGCGTTTGCCAGACCAGCGTACTTTTCTTAGAAAAACAGTTTAAACCTCGCCCAATTTTTTACTGCCAAAATATAAAATGTAAAAATATAAAAGCTTTGCTACTCGAGGCGAGAAATTTCTTAAATTGCTATTATGAACTTTCCCATCGTAATCCCTGCACCCTTAAATTAGTAAACAAAAAAAATATATTTTTTGGGTATTCGATGCGTCCCAAAATGATTATGGGCGAAATTAAATTTATGAAAAAATTAGTCCCGGGACCCAAACAAAAGTAGAAAAACCTTTGCTTTAAAAAATGCCAGCGCCACTGGCATTTCTCGGTTTCGATCATTGGAATTCGGTTTCCTTTTCGCTGTTCCCTTTCCCGTTGACTTCCAAGGTGCCTTTTCTTTGCTTTTGAGAACTTACTACCCAGTCTCCAATCCAGTCACCCCCTTTTTTTTTTTTTTCACCTGTCCACTGCCTTTGATTTCCTGGCCATTCCTCCTGCCATTTAACAGCCCATTATTCCATTTTCTTTTTGTTACTATTATGGCCTTTTCCATTTGCGACATTTCAAGAACCAGTTCAGGGAAACCCAAGAGTTTCAGGCGTTCCATTTGTGTAGAAAAACCGGGGGTTTCGAGGCAAAGCGCGTAGTGACCCCGAAAAACCCTAAACTTCTTCCCAACATTGAAGGTGGGTACTTGGGTAGAGTTTTAGTTCAAACAACAATGGTCGCCTTGGCCCCTATTTCCTTATCGTGAAGGGGTTTTCCGCTTCAGAGTCGGAGGGATGTCAGACGCATAAAAGAGGAAAACATGGCTGGTGGAGCCATGCGTTCCCGCGATCTTAAACTTGATATGTCCTTCAATAGCAGCTACTGATTTATCTCCGTTATCTCTCTCTCTTCTCGTTATCTTTCTCTCGTTATCTCTCTCTCCTTTACTCTCGTTCCTCGTACTTTTCTTTGTTAATTTTGTTATCTCTCTCTTTCTCTCCCCTCATATATCTCTTTATCTTTTTTTCCCCCCGGTTATCTCTTTTTCCTCTCTTCCCCTCCCTTTTCTCTCTTTTTCTCCTCTCTTTCTCTCTCTCTCCCCCCTTTTCCCCTTTCTCCTCTCCTCTCTCTCTTCCCCTCTTTTTCCCCTCTCTCTCTCTCTCTCCTCTCTCTCTCTCTCTCTTCTCGTTTTTTCCTCTCTCTTTTCGCTCTCTCTCTGTTTCCTTTTCTCTTTATCTTCTCCTTCTCGTTACTCGTTATCTCTCTCTCTTCCTCTCTCTCGCTCTCTCTCTTCTCCTCCTCTCTCTCTCTCTCTCTCTCTCTCTCTCTCTTCTCCCTCTCTCTCTCTCTCCCCCTCTCTCTCCCCTCCTCTCTCTCTTTAATATATCCTCTCTCTCTTTTACTCTCCCCCCTCTCTCTCTTCTTTTTATTCTCTCTCTCTCTCTCTTCTTAAATTGCCTCGCCAGCCTAGTATTTTTTTGTAAAAAAAAACGGGGTTTTTTTGGGGTTTCCATTTGTGACACGGGGAACCCCCCTGAACCCAAAACCCAAACCCTGAACTAAAAGAATGGTTTATGCAATTTGGGGCACAATGGAAGGCCTTATACCCATCCTGTTTCCTTCTCTCCCACAGTTTCTCCCTTTTACACTCTCTAGTTCCTTTTTCGGGTGGAACTTGATCTTTTTTTCCTGAGATATTTTCTTTGTCCTTATCATTTTAAGTCTTTAAATTTTTCTTGGGGAAACCCCATTTTTCCCTTTAATTACCCTTTTCCCCCTGAAGGTGCCCCTTTCTTCTTCTTCTTCTTGTGACCTTTTTGCTTATTATCGCAGTGGGCCCCGCCCAACTCGAGGTCAAACTTAACAAAGGCAAATTTTTTGGTGAGAAAGCCTAAAACCGGCTTTTAGGGGTTTCTTGCGGCTTCTCTTCTTTTTCGTGCCTGCCAAACGGCTGACGGGAGTGTTCGGGCTCCCGCTGGGCGCTCACAGCTGAAAACTGTAACAAAAACACCACCTGCGAAAGTGTACCGTCAATAAACCTTATAAGTTCAAAACGACGATATTTGTGAAGGGATCACAACACATACCCTTAATTTAATGTTTTTTTTTCCCCAAAAACCAAGATTTTAATGGGAAAGGTAAGAGGCGGGCAAAGGCCATCAATGGGGGGCTGGGTGGGTCACTCCAATTAGTGATTATTTTTTTATTAAAACTGCTGCACCTGAGGAAAGGGTCGGTTAATGAGGAATTTCTTTAACTGGCCCATCTCCCCCGCCAGTGCCCGGGATTTTCCGTTTTGGGGGTTGGGCTGATTTTATTTTTTTGTTTGGAAGATGGGGGGCTGTTTTTTTTTTTGGCTAATTTTTGGCTTTAAATTATCTCTCCTCTCCTTCTCCTTTAAAATGAATTACTGTATGGGTATATGGGACTCAACAAATTTTTTCCCCAAACTTTACTTTTTAGCTTTTTAAAAACTGAAAAAATATTGCAGCTAAACTAGTTATTGGAGGAGCGAAAGAGGACAGTTCTCCTATCATAAAGATTTAAAAAGTGGTTAACAATTAAAAGAATATTTATGAAAATTTTTCGCTTTTATAAGGCTTCAATGGGTTGTATCCGAGTGGATCTAGTTTTCCATTGTCGGGGAAAATACGCCGTACAACAAGGGCGCAAAAAGACCTTATGTGAAAGAGCCAAAACGACGGGTGCCAGACCCATCACTGTAAAAAAGGCCTTAACTATGGAAAAATTTGCCTTCATGCATCATTTTATGGAGTCTACCTTTTAAGTTTTGATTTTAAAAAATTTACTTTTAATTGACCCTTAATAAACTAAAATTTTTTTCCCCCATATCAAATAGCAGTTGCCAATGTTATATTTTTTTAAAAAATTTTAAATAACTTTTATTTTCTTTTTTGTTTGTTAAAATTAATTTCTTTTTGTTTTTTTTGCTTTTTTTTTAGTATTTTTTTTTATTTGCGTGACTTTCAAAAGAAGTTTCTTTTTTATATATTGCAAGAACATCGGGGATGTAATTTTGATAGTAAAACCCATTTTTCATGAAAAAGATATTTTTTTATTTTTTTCTCCCCCTCTCCCCTCCTCTCAGAGTCTTCTCCTTTCTTCGGTGGGATTACACCATGAAACCGGCACATACTACCGAATAGACTGTTTTTACTTTTTGCGTTTAAACCCCCTTGCCATAAAGGGAAAATAGGACAGACGCATTATGAGTGTTTTGTTCATCCCGAAAATACTTTTTCATTTTTCTCCTAATTTTCCCGATATTTGAAAATTTATGAAAAACAGGCAATATACAAAAAAATGAAAAAATTAAAAGTAGTTGTTGATGTGACCTTTATAGAAGTTTTTTTAAGGAAAATAAAAATTAACAAAGCAAATAATCCAACTTAAAACCAAAATAAAATTTTTTTAAACCTCAGATTTTAATGCACAAAGGGCCCGTGTAATACTGATTTTCAGATAAATTTCAACCAAGTAGCCAGTAAAACGTTAACATTCCTATTCAAAAAATACAAATTTCTCTAACTAGTTTCATAATTTTGTATTTCCTTATGCGAAAACTCTTGACCCTAACCCAATCCCACTTGTGTACCAAACCCAAAGTATTAGGTATTAACACTATGCTCCGTAGTCTTTTTCAAGTTAGTGTATACCACAACCCTCGCTTTTTTACGGACCTTTATATAACAAAAAATCGGCTTTTTAAAACTTTTTTTGCGTCCGTATTGCGGCTTTACCCAAAAGTTTTTATTAAACTTGTACAGTTTGATTGTTTTTTAAGCCCTTATTCGTTGTATTTGTGAGGGGGGCATGTTGTAAGATACGAACTTTTGTCAGTGTAAGGCAAAATTCCCATCACGGAATTGTCGGAAAAAGGAAACTTTCACCCAAAAAAGACCACAATTTGTTATATGCGAAAAGTTTGATCCTCGGATAATTATAACCTCGCTCCTTCCCCCCAAATTTTTTCGTCATACGAGAAACCTATTTACCCCATTAAATTTTATGTCCATAAAAAACAGGTACACCAAAAAAAAGCCATTTCCCTTTTATAAAAATACTAATTTAACCAAAAAAATACGAAATAACCTAAATATATTAAATATATTAATATATATATATAATTTTAATTTATATATAATTTTTATTTTATGGGGAATCCAAAAAACGGGTCCACCCCTATCTTCTTCTTTTTAAGCCAAGCTTGGGACATGTGGGAAAACCCGGGGTTTTTGGGGGGGGGGCACACCATTAGGGAAATATTGCCCCGATTTAGTTTTTAAAATGGGGAAAATTTTCCTAGTTTTTTGGATTTTTTTTGTGGGGGGCCCTTTTCCCAATTTGTGCTCCCCACCCAAAAACCCCCTTTCCCCATGCCCCAAGCTTTTGTCTATAAAAAGAAGAAGAGAAGGAGGTTGAGCCTTTTTCTAAAGATACAAAACTCTAAGACCTAACTTAGCACCCCCTCGAGCTCTCGGGGTTTTCATCCCCCCTAACTACCCGACCTAACCTTAATTTCGGACTTAGTTTTTTAAAACCTGAAATTTTTAAAACGGCCATGTAGGAAAGTAAGGATCCACTCATTAAAACTAAAAGATGGTTTAAAAGGGCTAAGTTAACACATGAGCCCAACATTTGGGTCAGCTTCCGGGGAGCCCTTGTTTTTAGATTTCCTTACGCAATGCTAGTCATTTCCAAAAAACCTATCACACCTCTCCAAACATTAATATTTTTCTTCCTCAAAAGTAATGTAATGCAACTTAAGATATCTTTAAGTTTTGTGGTGGAATTCATGAGGTGAAGGTTTAGGTATCTCGTCTCCGTCGGCGAGAGTTCCCAAAATTTTCCACGTTCCCCAACAAGTTGAAGATCTCTAAGAAACCAAAATTTGGCAAATGAAACAGTGAAAAAAGTTTCCGGTCGCTTTTGTAGCATAATTTGTAAAATTAGAAAAAAACGTCTTGTGTTTAAAGTTAAAAAGACTCGAGAAAAATGTTTCCCAGACACGTTCTCTATCACCCTGTCATTCCATTTTTGCTCTTTAGTGTGGCCAAATTAAACCCGTGCTACTAAATGTCAAACGGCTAATTTGTGCCTATATCAGCGAAAAATTTAGCAAAAACTACTACGTAGCAGCTACCCCCAAACACAAGACGGAGGGGCCTCCGGGGGCCCTCCGTTTTCTTACCGGCGGCCCGACGGAAGTGTACGACGTAGGGCCGCTGGGGTTTTGCTCAGAGGCTCACCGGGGGGCCCCCCGCGGCCCCCCGTAGGGGTTTGCCCTTTGCCGCTTTTATATTACTGATTGGAATATTTAGGTTATACTTTCTAAGTATATTCAGATATAGTAAAGTTTTAAGGGGTGTTGCAACCCATTACCGAAATTTAAAAACTAAGGACTTTCAAAATTTAAAAAAACATTTAATATATCTGCAATTACTTAGAAAGTATAACCATAAATTCCTGTCGTTATCCAGTAAAAACATGAAAATAATCTAAATTTCTAGGACATTGTTTTTTTCATAAGTACAAAAATTTTCGTTATTGGGTTTTTATATATCATGCGGTGTCTGGAAAAACTGTAGTATGTAGAAGGATATTGATTGCGGGGAAAACATAACAACATCCCCCCGCTTGTGCGCTTTAAATAACTTATTTTTAAGTGGTTTCACCGAGTCACTGACACAACGCGCCGAGGGAATTTCCCCAAAAAAAAATGTCGTACTGCTCATTATATTATTCAGCTATTTTTGATTAATGAAGGACGAAAAAAATTTTTTCTAGTTCTCATTATGTTTTTTCGACTGATAAGGGGGATAATTTTTGGCCCCTTTTTGGGTTTTTAAACCTTTGTAATGGTATCAACTCTGGGAGTTTAGTGCATTGATGCAGGGGAAATTCAAAAAATATTCTGTTTTTAAATCAATATTTCCCTTTTTTAAATTTTCCACTCTTTATTTCCTTTTAGGTGTACCGGGTATTTATGTGTTATAATAGTTGGAAATTATAGAAATAAGGGAAAAAAGACCTTTTGCACATGTTATCCCGTAATCTTTGCTCGGTTAATTAATAAATGTTATTTTTATATGATATAGCTACCACACACAGACTAACTGATAACCTTTTTTCCATGTAAACTCCTTCCTATGTACGTATCTCATCTTTATTTCTATGTATCTCTGGGTTTTTTCCTGATTAAGCTGGGAAAAATTTGAAATAAACTGATATATGATAATTTCTTAAACTATTATAAAACTTCTATAGCAATTTTTAATAGCTTGAACAGGCCTAATAATAGTGATGGTACCGATATTGGAACTATGTATATTACTGTGTTAATATATATAATATGAAATGAATATTTCCCACTTACAAATACGTACCAGCGCCCAGCGGGCCTCCGGAGGATTGAGTCAAGTTGCCGCTGCTGTCTACTGATGTAATACTACAGCAGGAGAATCATATAACGTTTCAAAATGTTTACACATAGAAATATTCAATTCTTCAAATCGTACAATTAAAATTTTTTTTTTTCAACATAGTAAGTTTTCCCGTCTGAAACAATACACCAAGCGGCCCTCGGAGCTGGACGGAGGTAAATTTGCCGCCGGCGGGCGCCGTTCGCCGCGCTACGCCTACGTAGGCCCGCCGGTGATGGTTAGCTGGGTAGGCCCTATCGTCAGCCTGATAAGGCATGATCATTCTTCCACAGTTTTAAGTTGTCCTGTCGTGTCATTAACCTGGTATAGTTTGTTCGTAGGTCTTAGCGGTTGGGTCATGCTTCTGAATGTACATCTATGTGTTTACTTGTGTTCCTGTTATCTGTAATTACTAGTATTTCTAGACGATACGTCACTGTGTCAGAATCGTTGCCTCCCGCAATATTTGTTGTTATCGTTGACGTCACGCAACCCAAAGCGGAAGGAAAGCCGTGGGTAAGCGGCCCTGGCTCTCGCTTCTTATGGTTATTACGCTTGACCAGCTGGCCAATCCGTAAGAAGCCGGCTTCTTTTTCCAAAGTGCCTCGCCATAACAGAAAACGCAAGCGCAAGAAGCCGGCTTCTTACGGGCTTCTTCACAAAATCGCCTATACATTTCCTCTTGCCTCTCTGCGTGCCTTTCTTCTCTGCCACATGTGGGAGAGAAGGGCACAACAGGGCAGTATATACATAGATATAAGGCCCTCCTATTCACCTACCCTCTAGAATCGTATACATCCCACGCAACTTTCTCCCAAGCCTTCTTCAAAAATACCTTAGTTATCTCTACAATTTGCTTTTCTCTTCCTTACGGCCATACAGTCTAGCCACCGTAAGGATTCCCCCATACACCTCGTGCACCTTCTCTCCCATTCTCCTCCCCTAGCACTCCCTACTATGGAGCTGTACCAGCCTCCTCCTCTCCTGTCATACCCTACCACACTCTATTTATGTAAGGTGTTCTGTAGTTTCTCTTAATGGCCTCTACAAAAAGCTACAGGCCTGGGGCAGATGCTGAGAGTGAGCTAGGGCGCCTATCCACTTAGGGAGCTGTGGTAAGGCGAAACGCCCTCCCACCGCAATGCTAAGTCGAGACTTGCTGCCTAGTGGCACCGCTAAAGGCGCTGAAAAACTAAGGCATGGTCAGACCTACTTAGTGAGTGCTGGTTGGGCCTTTGACAGACATTCATCTTCTGGATAAAGCAAATACAGGCCTTGTTCAGTTCCTACACGTAACAATGGTGTTTACGTATTAATAGTGTGCAGGTGTGTATGAATTGATCGGCAAGACTAATGCCGGAAGTATTAGGGTGTTATATGCTCGGTGATACGAAATGTTGTTTTGTGTTGTTGTTAGGGGCGGCGGCGGCGGGGCGGCAGGTGCTCGGCCCGCACTAAATGTTGTGTATTACACGGTTTTTATCATACTCCCAGATGATATTTGGGACAGCTGAAATGATCATTTTCACGAGACTTTAGTGATAAAAATGCATAAAACTTGCAGAAAACTATCCCATAATAATAATGAGAGCAAAATGAATCGTGTAAAAACTTTTTTTTTCCCCTTTTTTTTTATTCATTTTCTCCTTATTCCTGGAATGGTTTGCTTTAAAATTTCACTCACTGCCCGGGAATCGGCAAAACCTTAACGATTATATGGTGTATGGCCGCCCAAATCAAATTATAAGGTAAAAACCGCGTTGAACGTAAAACTTTTGATAAAACAGCTTTTGGGGGGGAGGGGGTGTGCCCCTTGCCAAAAGTGCTTGTTAGGGAGGGGGGGAAAACTTTCCTTTGTTTCACGAGACGTGTTAAAGCCTTTGTTTTGGTCGAAGCTGCCTAAGCATGCTCAATAGAACGTGTTTGGCTGTAGATTCTCGACCACCCACCCATGGGCTTTAGGTGTAAGCAGTGAAAAAGCGCCTAAACTTTCGACTGTACATGGGCTTTAGTCATGCCTTCCCGGGCCCGTTACAAACGCCTGAAAGGGAAAAGGCGCTCTTTTCGCCTTACCTCTAGGGCATTCCACATCTCCCCCCTGGTCTTGCCATCTCACCCTCGCCTTCACCTCTAGCTTTCCCTGTTTTGCCTTCCCAGACCCCTTTTTCCCAAATCACCTACATCCAGTGAAGTGCTCAGGCTTTTCTTTTTTGCGGTCCCACTTTAACGGGGTTTTACCCTCCATACCTGCTCTCCACTTCGCTAGTCCATTTCTTCTTTTCTTATCTTCACCCCTTGGTTTTTATCCTGTCCCAGGTTTCTACAATTTTCCCCCTTTTCCACCCTCAAATTCCTTTATCCAGTTGGTTGTCCCCCCCTCCTTCAAATCTGCTTCCCCCATCTACCCTCACAAGCCCTCTATTTTCTTCAGCAATTGGCCCCCCCCTTTTAAAAACCCTTTCCCCGAAGGTGCTCCACCCATATTCCTCAAAAGGCCTCCACGCTGTGCGGGTTGGGGTTTTCCAATCCCCTTACCCAAAATGTTCTGTGCCCTCCTAGCTTAGTAATTTTCCCCCTCCGAAATATTATCTCACCCCCAACAAGCAATAGGCACTGCCTTTCCCATCCTGTCCCCCCTTATGGCCTTGTGTTTGCTCTAGTCTCCCATTTTCGATCCGCTCTTCCTTGCATTCGTTGATGCTTTGTTATATTTTCCCATTGTCATTAGGGGGACGGCGATGTTTTTTTGTTTGTTTGTATACGGTTTTTAAGCTATGTAAGCGTAAACAATTATTAAGTACAATACGCTAAAAAATAATATATATAAGTACATAAGTTAAAAATGTATAAAAGGTACATTATCGTTAATAGGGGGACGTAGATGTTTTGTCCCTGGGGTTTTGTGCGTCTATTTTTTGTAGGTCACTCCTCACTCTTGAGCCTGCTTCTAAACCCCCCTTGGGTCCCTAACTGTTTTTAATAGTGGTGACGCCGATAAACACCATTTTACCCGCTACCCACGCCCCAAAACCCCGCCTCATTTAGTCCACAGGTGCAGGAGGGCCCCGGGGCCCGTGAATTAATAAAACCCCTGAGTACCGGGGAGTAGGAGATTGATGGTTTTTAAAACGTCGGGGTTAAAAGTATGTGTTTTTGGGTAGGTGTGCGAAGATTTTTTTATTTTTTTTTGTATTATTAAGGTTAATGTTTCCTTGTTTTAGTGGTTTTTTTGTATTTATACAGTGTTAGAATTTTTTTTTTTTTTTTTTTGAGCAGTGTTAGAACGTGGTTTTGTTGGCATGGTCGAAATAAGGCCACCGAAATATGCCCCAAAACCCCCGGTTTTTTGGGATATTTATGCCCCAAAAACCTGGGGTTTTGGGATAAAATAATCAAAAAAATTTTTGGCCCCAAACAAAAACCTTTCTGAGCGCCCTCGCGAGGACAGTGCAACCCTCAAATTTATTTCAAAATGTTCCATGCTAAAAAAAAATATATGTCAAAATAAACCTCGATCTACCCGGAAAAAAACATATAAACTTTTATTTTATATCAAAAACCAAGATATTGTTATGCCAAAAACCCCTTTTTTCTGAGGGTTTTGGGAAAAAATTTTGAGGGGTTTTTGGGAGAACAAAATTTTTGTTTTTTTATAAAGAATATCAAATTTATATGCTATTTTTTTTGGGGATCGAGGGATATACTTTGATATATATTTTTTTAGCATGGGAAAAGGGTTTTTTAAAAAATTCTGAGGGGCACGTCCTCGCCGTGGCCTCAGAAAAATTTTTTTATTGGGCCCAAAAGGTTTTTTATTACTTTATGCCCCAAAACCCCCCGGTTTTTGGCATATTTCGGTGGCCCCTGAAATAAGGGATTTTGGTTTTTATACGGTGTTTGGGGTGTTGGGCGGGTTAGGAACGTGTTAGTGTACATGATAGTTTTAAAAAGGCTTGGGATATATATTTTATTATATATAATATATATTAATATATAATAATATTTAATATTGTATATAATTTTAAAAATTTTTTAGTATTTAATTTATGTATATGATATAGTATATATAATATATTTTATAATTTTATGTTTTTTATAGTATATATTTATATGTATATTTTATATAATATTATATGTATATATATATTTTGGCCCCATATATATAGTTATAGTATATTTAATTTATATATTATAGATATATTTTATATATATATATGTATATATATGTATAATTTTGTATATTATATATTAATTTATTATATTAGTATAATATTTATATATTATATGTATATATGTATATATATATATGTATATAATGATTAAAATTTTATATATATGTATATATATTTTATATATATATGTATAATATATATACATTATATGTATATATATTACATATATTGTATATATACATATACATTATATGATTATATACATATATCTTTTGTATAATATACATATTATACATATATATACATATAATTTTATATATTTCTAATATACTATTATGTAATAAAATTTCATATATATACATATTATGTATATTAATATATATACATTATATGTATATGTATATATATTGTTTTATAATATGTATATATTTATAATATAATGTAATATATATGTAAAAAGTTATATATATAATATATAAGAAAAATTTTAAAAAAATAAGTTTTTTTTATTTTTATTTGTTAATAAATTTTTATATAATATGTATATATTTTATATTTTATAATAATAATATTTATATAAAAGTATATATATAATATGTATATATATAATTTTTATAATTTTTATATATATTTTTATATGTATTTATATATATTAATGTATTATATTAATATATTTTATATATTTTGGTTTGGAATAATATATTATTATATTTTATATTATATATTATATTTTAAAATATATATATATAAAAATTATATATATATAGGGGGAAATTTTTAAAATTATTTTTTATATGTATAAATAAAAAAATTTTAAAAAAAATATATATATGTAAAAATTTTTAAAAAATTTTTTAATTTTTAATAATTAATAATTGTTTAATAAAGGGGGGTAAATAATTTTTAAATTTTGGTATATATTTTAAAAAAAAAATTAAAAATTAAAATAAATTTAAAAAAAATTTTAAAATTTTACCAGGGTATAAAATTATGTACTTTTTAATTTTGGGGGGGGAAAAGATAAAAGGAAGGGGGAAAAAAGTTAGTTTATTTTTAATTTTTAGGTTTTTTAGTTTTTTTAAATCAATTAAATTGTTATTATTTGGGAAATTTTATTTTAATAGGAAAATTTTAAAAATTTTATTTTTTTTAATATTATTTAAAAATATTTTAAGGTAAAAATTTGGAATTTTAATAAATGTTTTTTAATGGAAAAATATTAAAATAGAAAATAAAAATAATAAAATTTTATAAAATAAAAATTAAAGGTAAATTTTAATAAATAAATTAAATTTTGATTAAAAATGTTGGGGGGGAAGAAAATATAAATTCCAAAGGAAAAAAAGGTACCATAAAATTGTTGTTATTAAATATTAATTTTGGTTTTTGGAAAAATAGAAAAATGTTTATAAATTAAATAATAAAAAACCAATAATTTTAAAAAGGAAAAAACGGTTTGAAAAAATATAGGTATATAATAGGGTATTATTAATACAATATGGGGGGTATAATTATTAAATTTTTTATTTATCTTTTGGGTAAATTAATTAGTATATTAATAAAAAAACTTTTCCCCAATTTTTAAAAATTTGGGTTTATAAAATTTTATTAAAATTTATAAAAGCCCCCCTTAAAAAAATTATATTAATAAAACCTGAAAAAAAAAAATGAAATAAATTAAAACCCTCCCCTAATTGGGGGGGTAATTAATTCCCAATTTTAGGATTTTTTGTATAAATAGGAAAATAATATCTTTAAAAAAAGGGAAAAAAAATTTTAGTTTATGTTAAGGGGGAAAAAATATATATTATTAAAAAATTATATTTTTGAATTTAATAAATGAAATATTTTTGGGGTTAAAAAAAATTCCCCCAATTTTTTTGGGGTTAAAATTATTTTTTTTTTTGGGTTTGGGGTTATTAATTTAATTTTTTAAAATTTTAAATTTTAATATAAAAAAAAATTTTTTACAAAGGGGGATTTTTAAAATAAATTTTCCTTTTAATTATATTAAAACAAAAAAAAAAGGGGTAATTTTAGAAACCGGGGTTAAAAATTATATATATAATAAATTATTTTAAAATTAATATTATAAATTATATATATTTTAAAATGATTTTATATATGTATATATATATAATATGGGGAAAGAAAAAAATAAGGGAAAAGTTTAAAGGGAAAATAAAAAGGAAAAAAAAAGGGATAAAAAAAATCAAGGGGGGAAAAAAGAAAAAAAAAGATAAAAAAATTTTAAAAAAAGAGAAAAAAAAAAAAAAGAAGGAAATAAAAAATTTAATTTAAAATAAAAAAGTTAAGAATAAAGAAAAGAAAATAAAATAGAAAAGGGGGAAAAAAAAGGAAAAAAAAGGGGGGAGAAAGAAAGAAAAGAAAGAAAAGAAGAATAGAATATAAAGGGGGGAGAAAAGGGATTAAGTAGAAAAGGAAAGAGAGAGAAAGAGAAAAGATAAAGGGAAACAAGGTTTTAAAAGGGAAAGAGGAAAAGGAAAGGGGGGGAGAAAAAAAAGGGGAAAAGTAAATTTTAAAGAGAGAAAAAAGAAAAGGGGGGGAAAAAATTTTAAAATTAATAAATAAAAAAAAAAAAGGGGGGGAAAGGGGGAAAAGAAGAAAGGAAGAAAAACAAAAAGGGGAAAAATAAGGGGGGAAAAAGTTTAAAGGGAAAAAAAAAGGGGTTTTTTAAAGAATACATGAAAAGGTGGGAGAGTTACAAAAAAAGGGAAAGGGAAAGGGGAAAAGGGGGGAAAAAAAAAAAAAAAAAAAAAAAAAAGGAAAAAAAAATTAAAGAAACTGGAAAAGATGGGTATAAAAATTTAGGAGGGGTTTTAATTTTGGGAGGGGAAAAGTTTAAAGAGAGGGGAGTTTTGAAAGAGTTTTTTTTTAAATTTTAGAGATTAAAGTAATAAAAGGGGAAGAAAGGGAAAAGGTGGTTTTTTTTTAAAATTTTTGGAAGGAATATTTATAGTTTGGAAAAATTTTTAATAAAAGATTTTTTTAATGGGAAAAGAATATGATGTATAGGAATATAAAATAAACAAAATAAAATTTTAAAATCAAAAATAAATTTTAAAAGTAAATTTAATAAATAAAGATTTAATTAAAAAAGTTTTTAAAAGGGAAAAAGAGGTATGGGTTCCCAAAGGGGAAAAGATTTTAAGGGGCAGAAATTTTGTTAAAACATTTTAATTATTTAAAGTAAGATTTTAAGGAAATAGAGAAAATTTTTAAAAAATTTAAAAATAAAAAAAATAATTTTGGAAAAAGGGAATTTGGTCCAAAATGAAAATAAAAAGAAAATTTAAAAGTTATAATTTTTAATTTACAAAAAAAAAGAAATTATAAAAAAAAAAAAAAAAGAAAAAAAAAAAAAGGGGGGGTAAAAAAAAAAAAAAGGGAAAAAAAAAAAGGGGAAATAAAAAGGGGGAGAAAAAATTAAAAAAAAACTGTTATTAATGAAAAGGGGGAAATTTTTAAAAAAAAGATTTTTAAAAAATAAAAGTAAGGGGGGGGATGGGGGGGGGAAAAGAAAATAAAAGGAAATTTTTAAAAAAATAATTTAAAAAAATTTTGAAAGGGGGGGAAGGGGGGGGGGTAAAGGAAGAAAGGGGGTTTTGGGATAAAAAAGGGAGGAAATATAAAAGTTTTAGTTTAATTTGGGGGAATAATTTGGGCAGATCGAAGTTATGGTAGGAATAAATTTATGGGATTTTGGTTGAAATAATTTTAGTATTTTAAGGTTAAAAATAGTTAATTGTGTAGAGAATTTGGTTTGGGGAAAATTTAAAATTATTTAATAAATAATTAAAAAAACCCTTATTGGGTTTAGGGTTGGTAAAAAAAGAAAAAAAGGAAATAAGAGTTAATTAAGGATTTGGGGGGGGAAAAAATTTAGCGTATTTTTATTTTTTTAGGGGTAAATGGAAAAAACTAATTGATCATAAAAAAATGAGAAAAACCCGAGAGAATAGATTTAAAAAAAAAAATAATAGTTATTTAAAGATTATATTTGGGTTTTAATATAAAAATTGAAATAATGGTTTGAAAAATTTGGAATTTTTTTGTGTTTTTTAAAAATTTTTTAAAAAAATTTTGGTTTGGGGTTTGGGTTAATTTTGATAAAAAAATTATATTAAATGAAATTTTAAAAAATTTTTTTTATAATATATTAAAAATGTTAAAATTTATTTATATTTAAAACCAAAAGGGAAAATGGGGTGAATAAAGGTTTTTTTTGGGGAAAAGGGAAAATTTAAAAGGTGGATATATAATTAAATAGAAAATATTTTTAAAATATATATATATATATTTTAAATTTTAATAAAAATTATATGTAAATATATTTATATAAAATATATATATATATTATATATATAAAATATTATATTAAAATTAATTATAAAATTTAATAAAAATAAAATTATTATATATATATATAATATTATTTTAAATATTTTTTTAAAATTTATAATATTTTAAAAATTTTAATAAAATTAAAATATTATATAATATAATATATATATATAATATATTAAATATATAAAATTTTAATATAATATATATTATATATATAATATAAATTATATATTATTAAAATATATATATATTTAAAATTTTTAAGTTAAAATATATTTTAATTATATATTTTAAAATTTTATATATATGTATTTTTAAATATTTTAATTGTATATATTTTTATATTTTATATATTTTGTATATAAAATATAAAAATGTATTTTAAAACAATTTATATATTTTATATATATATATATAATATATATTTTATTTTATTTTTTGTATAATAAATTAAATGTATAAATTATATTTTTTGGGTATATTATATATAATTTATATATTTTATAAAAATTTTTAATAATAAAATTATTTATATATTTAAAATATAAAAAATTATATTTTTTTATACAATATTAAAAATATATATATATGTTTATATATATATATATGTTTATATATATAAAATTAATTAAAAATATATATATGGGGTTAAAAATATATATAAATATAAAAGTTAAAATATATATGAATATATATAAAAAATGTTTTAATATATAAAATTTTATATATATATATAAATATATTTATATATACAAATTTTCTATAATAATATTTATTATATATTAAAAAAATTAAATATTATAATAAAATATATTATATAGATATATATACAAATTAAAATATAAAAAATATATTTAAATATATATATATAAATTTTAATATTTTATTTTTTATATAAAATTATATATTATATTAAATAAAATATTTATTTTCTTTTAAATATATTATTACATATAATATATAAAAATATATATTTTTAAAATATATATTTTTATATTTTATTAAAATATATATATATATATATATAAATATGTTTTTAAAATAAATTATAAATATATAGTATAATAATTTTATAATATGATATTTTATTATTATATCTATATATATTAATATAATTATATATAATTATATAATATATTATATTATATATAAAAATATTATAAAATAATATATAGTATATAATTATATTTTAAATTATAATATTTTATATAAAATATATAATTTATATTTATTATATTAATTTTATATATTTTAATATTTTAATATTTTTATATATTTTATTATATATATATATTATATATTTTTACAAAAGTTTTATTACATAAAAATATATATTTTTGTAAATATATTTTTAATATATATATTTTATATATGAAAATTATAATTTTATATATTTTAATAATTTTATATATTTTTATATATATATAAGGTTAATATATATTAAAGTATTTTTATATATTATATCAAATTATTTTTAATATAATATATTATTATATTTAATATTTTATATTATATATATAAGGGTTAATATAAAATATTAAAATATATTTATATAAAATTATTTTAAAAATTAATTATTTATATAATATTATATAAATATTTATAAAATATATTATAAAATATATATATTATATATTATCTAATATAATATATATATATAATATATATTATATTATTATAAATTTTATAAATATATCATATTTAATATAAATTTTATATAATTATAGATATTAATTTTTCTCACATATATAAATTATATATTTTATTATAAATTTTATATTTAATTTTTTAAAATTCAAAAATTTTTATTATATAATATTTTATATGTGGGAAAAGGTTTTAAAGTGCATTATATATATAATTTTTTATATTTTAATATATAATTTTATTTTTATTTTTAATATTTTATTATATAAAAATTTAAAAATTATATTTTAATTTTTAAAAGAATATGTTAAAATTTTTATATATTAATGAAATTATTTTATATATTTTATTAATATTTTTATATTATTTTAAAAATATTTAATTTTTTATATTTTAGTTTTAATTTTATATAAGTATAATTTTTTAATATTTTTATATTAGTTTTAGTTATTTTTTTATCATACTATTATTAAAATAATAAAAATTATAAATATTAAATATTTTCAAAATAAAATTTTTAACAAAAAAATAAAAATTTTTTATCCTATAATAATATATATTAATAAAATATAAAATATAAAAAATAAAACAAGATTATATAAAAAAATATCTATATAAATCCTAATTACTTTTATTAAAAATTTAAATTGATTACTATAATATTAAAATATTTTATCTTATAAAAATTATTTTAAACTATTATTTTAAAATTATTATTAAATATATCTTCCTAAAAATATATAATTATCAATATAAAAAAACTACATTCTATATATCTATAACTAGTTTAACATATCTATATTTTTTATCTTTAAAATTCTTTATTTAAAAATCTTATATTTTCTATTTAGTTCAAAAATTTATATAGGCTATTATATTACTTACAAATTTTTAATAAAATTTTTATTTTTTAAATTTAAAAACTTTAAAATCTTAAAAAATTCTATTAAAATCTTTTAAAATAACAATTTTTTATTTTATACATCTTATAAAGTTTATATTTTCCCTTATATTAATTATTCTTATTTTAATATTAAAAACTAAAAATTATACATATTTTATTTTGTCTATATAAAATATATCTATTTTATTTTTATTTACAAAATATTAGCCTTATCTTTTTTTGTCTTAATTATATTTAATTTTTACCCCTCTTATTATCTCCATTTATTTTTACTACTATATTATCCTCTATTTTAATCTCTTTTTACTCATTTATATATTTTCCCTTTTATTTTTTAATTCTTTTTTTTATATTTATCAAAATTTTTTCCTATTAATTATCTTATTTTTCCTAAAATTTTCTTTTTTTTTCCTTTTTCTCAAAGATATTTTTTAATTCTTTATTTAAATATAAAATTATTTTTATAGAAAAATTAAATATTTCTTTTTTATTATATTTTCCCCCCCTCTATTTTTGCTTTAAAATTTATTATTCTCTGTTTTTAAAATTTTCCTATTTTGTTTATATTTATATCTTATTATATATATAATTCAAAATTTTTTTTTCTATTTTTTATTTCATTTTTATTTATTTATGTTATATTCTTTCCTTATTTCTTTACCCAAAATTTTCTTTATTTTTAGTTTTCTTTATATAATCATTATATACCCCCCCTTATATTAATTTATATTTTTAATATTAAAATTATATATATTAAAATTTTATATCCTATTTTTTTTCTTTTTAATTTTTATTATCCAAAAATTTAAAAAAATTATAAAATTTTCCTTATTTTTAACTTATTTTTATTTTAAAAATTAAATTATTTCTATCTATTATGGCCATTTTCCCTTTTAAAATCATTTTAAATTTAAATCCTTATAAAATATTTTTTAAAAATCTCTCCTTTTATTTTTTTGATCTTTTCCTTCTTTTATTTTTT
Organism: Chionoecetes opilio; assembly: GCA_016584305.1. Taxonomy (NCBI): domain Eukaryota; kingdom Metazoa; phylum Arthropoda; class Malacostraca; order Decapoda; family Majidae; genus Chionoecetes; species Chionoecetes opilio. The sequence continues at coordinate 29,997 of JACEEZ010016925.1, forward strand.
TATCTATTTTTTAAATTTCCCTTTCATATATAATCATTCTTTTTTTAATTATATAATTATATTTTTATTATTTCAATCTTATATAAAAATTTACCTTAATTTTTTTTTAAATCTTTTTTAAAATTTATTATTTTCAAAATTTTTCCTTTTTCCATATATTATCTCTTTTTAAAATTCTAAAATATATAAATTTTTATTATATTTTATTTATATATTATTTAAAAAAATTTTTTTTTTCATTTTAATATATAATATAATAATTATATTTTTAAAAAATATCTATATAAAAATATATTATATATATATTATTATTAATAAAAATATTTTATAAAATTATAATATTAATATATAATTATAAAAATATATATTATATAGATTTATTATAATATAAAAATTTTAAATATATAAAAATAAAAAATTATAATTTTTTTAATAAAATTATATAAAAATTATATATATATTTTTTTTAAAATATTTTTATATATATAAAAATATATATAAAATTTTTAAAATATTTTAATAATATATTTAAATATATATAAAAAAGATATATTAAAATTATATATATAAAAATATATATATATAATAAAAATATATAATATATTTTAAATATATATATAATTATAAAATTTTTTAAATTAAAATATTATTTAAATTTAATTATAATTATTATAAAATATTTTTAAAATTTTTAAAATAAAACTATATATATATTTATATATATTAAAATATTTTATTTTAATAAAATTATATATATATTTAATTAAAATAAAATATAGAAATATAAAATTTAAATTAAAAACTTATATTTTAAAATAAAATTTGGTTTAACTTTAAAAACCCAAAAAACTTATATAAATATTTTAAATAATATTTTAATTATTATATTTATATATATATATTTTTTTAATTTTTTTTATATATTTATAATTTATATATATTTTCTTATTTAAAAATTTATATTTTAAAATTTTTTAATATTTTAATATTTAAAAAATAAATTTAATTATATATATATATATTAAAAATTAATATCTATCATATATATAATATAATTTTATATATAATATATAAAAATATATATATATAAAATTTATATATTATATAATAATATATATATATTTTTTTAAATTTATATATATTTTAAAAAATATGATTTAAATATATATATATAATTAAAATTAAATATAAAAAATATATATAATTTATAATATTAAATATTAATAAAAATATATATTAATTACCTTTTCATAATATTTTTATTTTAATATATTTTCCCGGGAATTATTATTATATTTTTACCATATAATATAATATAAAATTTTATATATATTTTAAAAAATATATAATATATTTTATATTTAACAAAATTAATATTTTTATATAATTTTATAATATTATATTAAAAAAATATATATTATAGTTTTTTATATTTAAATTTTTATATATATATATATTAATTTTATATTTTAAAATTTATTTTAAATTTGGGATATATATATATTAAAATTTTATATATATATATAATATAATATATAAATATATAATAAAATATTATATTTTTAAAAATATTATATTATAAAATATATTTTGATATTATTTATATTAATAAAAAATTATATATATAAAATTAAAAAATTATTTTATTTATATATTTTAAAATATAAAATTTAATTCCCTAATATTTTAATTTTATATTCCCAATTTTTTTAAACTTTTTTAAAAACAAAATATATATATTTCCCCCATATTAATAATATATAATTTTATTTTAGATATTTTAAAAACTATTATTTAATTTTATTTTTAAAAATTATATATATTTTTTAAATATATATATATTTTAAAATATATTTAAAAAAATATATATATTTTTAAAATATATATAATAAAAATAATTTTAACTATTTTATATCTTTTAATTAATTATAAATTATAATAATTTTTAAATATATTATTTTATAAAATTTATTAAAAATATATATATATTTAAAATTTTATATATATAATATAAAATTAAAAATATTATATTTATAATAAAAATATTTTTAATATATATATATTATATTTTTAATTTATATAAAAATAAATATTTTTAATAAAATTAAAATATATTTTTTATATATATATTTTTAATATATATAAAAAATAATTTTTAAATAATAATATATATTTAAAATTATATAAATATATATATTAATAATAAATTATATTTTTAATAAAATTTTAATATATATATATTTTTAAAATAATATATAATACTTTTAAATTAATATCATATTATAAAAATATTTTATTATAAAATTATATATTAATATTATATATTTTAAACTATATATAAATTATTTTAAAATATATACAATATAATATAAAAATTTTATATATATTCCAAAATATTATATTTTAATATATATATAAATATATATAAAAAAATTTTTTAAAAATTTTATTTTATTTTAATTTTATATTTTTATATTTTTTTAAAAAAAATATATAATTTATATTTACTATTATCGAATTATAAATACAAAAAACCCCGTATTAGATAAATAAAATTATAATACATATAAATTTTGTTTTAATTATATACCCAAAATAATATAATTTTATTTTTAAAATTTATATATATATATCTATTATTTTAAAATATATTACTTATATATTTTAAAATTTTATAAAAATATTATATTTTTTAAATATTTTATTTTATTTTTAAAATTTTATATACATAAAATATAAATTATATTTTTTAAAATAAAATATATTTTAATTTTAAATTTATATTTTTAAAATTTAATATATACAAGATAATACATATAATATTATAAAATTATATCATTAATATATATAATAAATTTATATATAACTATATATATATTTAAAAATAATAATATAATAATACTTTTAAAATAATTAAAAATTATATAAATATATTTAAATATATATTATATATATAAAAATTATATATTTAATAAAATTCCCCGGGGCCCGGGGAAATTTGGCCCTTTCCCAAAACGGACCGGTTCTTTTGGGACCGCCATTTTTTGTTTGGGGGTTTTTTTTTTAAAATATAAATAAGAGTGTAACTTTTTTAATACCCCATGTAGGTAAAAAAAAACCATTTTAAATTTCAAAGTTTTTAAAATAGGGAATTTTAAATATCAATATGTAACTGCCCCGGGAACCAAAATAGAAAAGAGTAAAATGACAAAAAAAAAAGTTGCGGGGGAAGTTTGTTTAAAAAAGCAGCTGATTTTGGCGAACTTCATGGGATTAAATTTAGAGTTTGGAGTAACATTTTGTAAAAAAAAGCCGTAGATAGTGTTTTTTCCTCTCCCTTTAACATGAAACATATCAAAAATTTGGTTTTCTGCCCTTGTCTCATTTTTTTATGATAAAAATGCTTCTTTTTGGGCCCCCGATTTCCCCCGGTGAAAAAAAACACTCGGGGGGGAAAATTTTGGACCCAGGGAAATTTTCCCCCCCCAGGGGCCACATCCCCGGGTAAAGGGGGTTAACTCCCTTTATTTGCACTTGTTTTCTTTTGTTTCGGGTTTTGTTTAAAAGGGCAAATTTTGGGGAAATTTAAAGTTTGGGGTGGCGGGTATATAAATAAGGGAAATTTTTTACTAAAGGGACCAGGAATTCCTACAAATTTGGGGGGGAATGATTTGGGGGTTTATTTTTAATGGAAAACGGTAAATTTTGGCTTTTAAACCCAATACGGCCTATAAATTTAAATACTCCCCTGGCATAATTTGGGGGGCTAGGGCCCCATTTCAAAACCTCCTGCTAGTTAACTAACCAAAAACATGGGCATTGTTTACGAAACCTAACGGTCTTATTTTCCCCTTAGGCCCAAAAATTCCCTACACAATTGGGAGTGGGGTTTCTTTTTCCCCTTAAAAGGGGAAATTTAAAAAACATTTTCCTGAGTTTTCCGTCCCCAAATCATTACTTTCGAAGTTTTGGGGGACATTTTTAAATTGGGGAGGGGGGAGCCAAGTTTTACGTGCGCCTGACCTTTTCCTTTTTGGGAAATGCATACCTCTGTTTTCCCTTCCCGGGGGACACTTTTTAATGAAAATTTTGACTTTTTTTTGGAAAGGTTAAAGGGGGGTTTTAGCTTAGATTAGGTTTAGGTTTTTTGGAATAAAAAGGGGGGGGGTTAGGTTATTTTAAATTTTTTCAATCCTATCACCCCGGATCTCCTTCCTTTTAAAAAAAACATCTTATATCTCCAAAAGAAGTGCCTTGTGACGGAAGCTCATAGAGAAATTTTTCCCAAAACCAAAAAGGAAACCCGAAACCCACCCCAAATTTTGTAGGGAATTCTGGGGCCCAGTGTAAAAATTACTTTAAAATTTAAATAACAATGCTTGAAATTATAAAAGAAAAAATAACATAACCTAGAAAAAGAAGGACTAGGAAAATCAAAAAACTGGAACCCAAAAAGTGTGGTGTTTTGGGCTCTTTTCCGCCTCCCCAGAGAATGTGAAAAAACAGGGTAAAATAATGTTTGATAGTGTCCCCGGGCATGGGACGGGCATGGGGGTTTAAGTTTTTTGGGGTTTTTCAAATTTTTTTTTTTTTTTTTTAAAATATATGGGGCCAAATTTACCCCAAAAATTAGGTCCGATTTACCCCCTTTAGGTTAAAAATGGGGGGTCCCCCCTTCGCAAATGTATTGCTAACAGAGCTGTAAAAGAAAAATTTTTTTCAAAATTTAATGAATAAGGTATGACCCTCCGTGAAAAGTATTAAATTTTTGTTTTTTCATTTTAATAGATAAGGGAAAATAGATCAAAATTTTCAAAAACCCGGACCAAATTCCCGGTCCCGGGAACCCAAAATTTATTTATAAGGGTGATATCGGAAATTTAAAAAGAGAGAATTAACCAAAAAATTATAAATTAAAATATTATATAAAATATAATATTTAAAATTTTCATACATAAAATATAAAAATATACATAAAATCATAAAATTTAAAATAACCCTACATTAAAATACATAAATACATACATAAAAAACATAAAATAAAATATACAATTTTATACCTACATTTTATTAAAATATAAATTTCATACATATAAAAATATATTCAAAAAATATATATACATAAAATTTTACAAAAACATAAAATATAAAATAATATTTTAATACATATATATAATATATATATAATATAATATATATACAAATATAAAATAAATATATAAATTTCATTTTAATATTTACTTTTAAAATATCATAAAATATAAATAATATATATAATATTTTAATTATACATATTTTATACAATATAATTTTTATATATACATAATATATAATATATATTATAATATAAAACCCTATAATATATATATATTATTAAAAAAATATATAAATATATTTATATATATAATAAAAATATATTAAAATAAAAATTTTATAATATAATATTTTATATACTTTTAAAATATAAAATATATAATATTACAATATTATATATTTATTATTTCCTATATTGTTAATATAAAATATAATCATTTTATATATTATAATTATATATTAAAATCCATATATAATATTACTATAATAATTTTCATATATATAATATATATTATATATACATATATATAAAAATATACATATATATATATATATATATATAATTTCATATATTAAAATAAAATACAAAATACAAAAATACAAAAAATACTATATTATATAATAAAATTTCATATTATAAAAATATATAAATATAATATATTTTCCAAAATTTTAAAATTTTATTACATATATAAAATAATATTAAAATATATAAATATATATAAAAAAAATACATATATATATACCATATATTAAAATAATAAATATACATATATATATAAATTTTTTATACAATATTATCATATAAAATATATTTAATTTTATTAATTTTACATATATATATAGAAAAAAAGTTTTTTAAAAACAAAAATCAAAACCAAAAATATTTTTTTTTATTACATATATACTATAAAATACATATTTTTATTAATTTTTTATAATATAATAATATAAATTATATATATATACCAAATTTCTTATATTTTTAATAATAAATACATATATAATAAAATATATACATAAAAAATAAAAAATCATTAAAATTATATATATTAAATAAGATATATATCATTAATAATAATACAATTTTATATAAAAATATAAAATATATAATTAATACATAAAATATTTTATAGATAAATATAAAATAAAAATTCTCCTAAACATATATATATATTTTATATTTTAAAATTTTATAATATTTTATAATAAAAATAATATATATATATAAAAATATATATTTTACATATATAATAAATATATAATAAATATATAATATAAAAATATAATATATACTATATATAATATAATTTTTATTTTACATATATATATAAATATAGATATATATAATATATAATACAAAATAAATATAAAATATATAATACAAAAATATATACATATATTTTAAATTTTTACATATATAAATAAAATTTTATAAATTTTTATATTTTATTACATATATATATATAAATAATAATAACCTATTATATATAATAATATTTTAAAACATAATATAATATAATTACATAAACCATATATATTTTAAAATTTTAAAATATAATAAAAGATAATTTTCATAATAATTAAAATATATATATATAATATATATTTATACATAATAATATATATATATAATATATATAAAATATATATATATACATTAATTTTTATTTTACATTTATATAATATACCATTATATATATAATATATAATCATATACAAAATATATATATTTATATATAAAAATATATTATATAGTACTTAAAATAATATCAAAAATATATAAATTTTACATATATATAATTTTATTGCATATAAATATATATAAATATATAATATAACAAAATAGTTTTTATTTTAAAAATACATTTTATAATATATAATAAAATAAAATATAATATATATTATTTTGTTTATATACCCAAAAATGTATATATTATAAATCTATTTTATAATTTTAAAAATCATATTATTATAATATATAATTTTAAAATAAAATAAAACTATCATATTATAAATAACATAAGATATATAAAAATATAAAATATATACAAATATATTATATACATAAAAAATAAATTTATATATATATATATACATTTTAATATATATAAATATATTATATATATTTCTTATATAATAAAAATATACAAAAGTAATAAAAATTAAATTTTAAATCAAAATATATATAATACTAAAAAATTTTATATAGGGTACATTAAATTTTACATATATATATAATAAAATATATTTAAATAATAATTTCATATAAATATATAAAATTAAAACATTTTAAAATAATATAAAATTTTATACATTATACTATATATTTTATTATACCCTATAAATAATTTTTAAAATTACAAAAATTTTATATATATATAATATATATCATTAAATAATTTTAATTTTATATATAAAAGGAAAAACTAAAACAAAGAAAAACCCCCCAAACACCGCCAAAATTAAAAGGAAAACCCAAAAGAAAAGGAAAAATTCCAAAAGGGGTTTTAAAAAGTAAAAAAAAATTAAAAAAAATTTTTGGGGCCCTTGGAAAAGGGGGGTGGAACCCTAAAAAAATTTAAAAAGGGGCCAAGGCTTTAAAAAAAAAAACAAAAATTAAAGGGCGAGGAAAAAAAAATTAAAGTTTTTAAAAAAAAACCAGGGGGGGAATTTTCTTTCCAAAACCCTCCTTTCCAAAAAACCCAGAAAAAAGGGGGAAAAAATTTTTTGTTTGGTCAAATTTTATGATTTTTCCCCCCGGGGGAAGGGGGTTCTTTGTTTTTATTTCTCTTTTTAAAAAAATCACCCCTCCCATTGGGGTTGGAAAGGGTTTTTATTTCCCAAAATTTTTTTGTTTACTTTAAAAAAAAAAAAAAAAAAAAAAAAAAAAAAAAAAAACCCCCCCCAAAAAAAAAAAAACCCCCCCCCCCCCCCCCCCCCCCAAGGTTTTTGGCATTAAAAAATTTTTGGGCCCAAAAAACCTGGGGTTTATTTTTGGGGCCCAAAATTTAATTTTCGGCTTTTGGAACCCGGTATTTTTTCCCAAAATTTTTCCAAACCCTTTTCCCCCAAAAAAACCACGGGTTTTCC
>JACEEZ010016926.1:0-38241 GCA_016584305.1 Chionoecetes opilio
GGGTGGTGGACCAAACGCACAAGGGTGGCGTGGACATCCCAAGCGGGAGTCAGCCAAGCGACCCGAAGGTGCGAGCTGTTACACTGTGATGAGAGCGGAGCGAGAGCAGGTGAACCTATCACCACGGCTGCCGGGCTGTCACTCCGGGTGGCCTGAGTCACCTGTGCAGGCTCAGCGCACGTACTTTATCTTGTTTTGTTGACGTGATTTTGATCTCGACCTTACAGCTACCTGGAATAATAATTGCCATTTATATCGGCGGTTTCTGTGCAAGCAATGCCACGCTGACACCACCACTGTCCACGTCCTGCAAACCACAGTGTCTCTAATAACACTTACTGCCATAATAGTGTTCTGGGTGTTTTCTTCCCATGGACCTCACAGCAACGCCATGCATTCGCCCCGTCCTTTACGCCAACCCATTCATCTCACATGCCATTTCAGGTCTAAAAAGATACAACATACTTATAATCATCACGTATTCTAGCAAAAGTATCACCTTTACCAAAGAATAATAGATTTGTTATCCGATAACATGTCTTTGCATCAACGAAAGTGTAACACTTGAAACACTTTAATATGCTTACCATACATAATACATATGTTAATAAAGTTATATAGCATAATTTGTGTAAGCAGCCCATACGAAGCCATACGGCTATTCGGGCAGCATCTCTGTAGTTTACAAACAAGTTTATCTAGGACGTCAGTAGCAATTACATAAATGAAGAAGAAAAAAAACAAAAAAAACAAGGTAAAAAAAAAAAAAACCACAAACAAAAAAGTGTACCGCAAGTGAACTGCCTTGCCGGCCACTGGAACACTTCACCCTTGTTCTCTTCTCTCTTCTGTGGTTGTGATGTCACTCTGAAGGGGATGCCGAAGGGGGCGCTGCAGAACTCATGACTAGGAGTAATGAGGGTGTAATCACTGGTCATGGAGGCTGTGACAGGGAACTAATGTCATGATTCATAGGGGGGGAAGGAGATCAGACCCACACAGCGCTATACACTGCCCTGGGACCACCATTATCCCTTATGAATCCCCTCAGAAGCCTTTCACAGACACACTGACAAAGTAACAAACACAATTAGGGGAATAAATCTTATTTCCCGTTATTGTACATTGACCTTGGTGAGACTCAGTGTCACGGCCGCATCTTTAAACGTAGACTTAGGCTAACCTAGGACTACACGTGGCTTTAGACAGGAATTTCCGTTCTTTAAACTTTTTCCGGGGGGGGGATTAGTCTTAAGTTGATCTAAAACTAACGAAAATAGAATTGGAAATGTTAGACACCCAGGACCCTGTCCAACACTTAGGTCTAATGATATTTACGAATACTATGCAAATGCAAATGTTAAGACAAATTACCAGTATTGCTAATATTCAGTTTGGCAACATATGAGTGTTATACATGCATCTACTGCAGATTATGAAGCTTCTGAAATATTTTTTAGAAGACCGCGTTTGGCGCCCTAAGGAATTTGGTTTTTTACCTCTCCTCGCCCGCCATTCCAGGCTATCAGCAACTGAAGTACATCACTTATACGACTATATCCTTCGTCGCCGAGTGTTCCTATTTTCTACGACTTAATATACATATATACCGTATTTGCCGGCGCATAAGACGCACCTCCGCATAAGACGCACCCCTATTTTACAAGGAGGTTTTGAGAGAAAAAAATATATTTTGGTTTTTGAAGGATTTTTTTTTTTTTTTAAATTTAGCAAATGTTATTAAAAAAAAAAAAGGATTTGTAGGGGAAAGCAAAGGATTAGGAGCATGTACCTAAATACAATATTCACTGTGCAGTGAATTTGAATGAAAAATCATACTAGTCAAAATGTAAAGAGAATGACAGTGTAACCAAAATCTGTCATAAATCATAATATATTGCAGGATGCCCCCACGAATTGATATTCTAATATTATCTACCTATGACATATAGCTTAGATTTAATGTTGTAGGTATGCCTTTGTTGTTTTTCTGCTGTGTTTAGACTTTGTGGAAAATTTGCAGTATAGATATTGGTATTATTTTGGTAGTGGGCTTTCAAAAATCCTAGGACTCTTACCTACATCATCGTGTAGCTTTCTTCATTCTGAGTATTTTGAGCCCCATTTCCCATGGCGCAATTGAATATAATGGCATTACACATAGTACCGAAAATCTACCATTATTTCAGCCAGAAAGTTAAGTTAGGTTAAATCAGATTAGGATAGAGTTAGGTTAGGTTAGAGGTAGAGTTTGGTTTAGTAACAGATGATATAGAGAAAAAACGAAAATTTCCCATAATATGGCAGTAGCAATGTTTGCGGGCGGACCTGGAGGGGCAGGTTGCCCCCCCCCCCCACAACACATGTAAACAACATTGATTTCCGACAAAAACGAGAGCCAGATTAATTCAAACACATCAAAACTATTCAGGAGGACTAAGTTTCGGCCTCGAAATCAGTGGTTGTCCAATAACAAAAATTCACGAAGATATTTAGGTAACACTGTAAAGTAACCATCTCTACCTTGTTATTGTTGTAATTGTTGAAGGGCACCGTTGTCGGGATCGACAATATTTGCCCTGGTTTACACCTATGAATCTATCACAGTCGCGAGGGTTGATTAGTCTTCTTCAGGAAGGTACAGGTGAAGGCTGGTTCACACTCTGAAATCACGGCAGCTTTCCGTCAGCCGTGCCTTGTATTCACACTATTCGTCACGGTTCCGTCATTTTTGGCAGTTCCTGCTCACCCTCTAAACAGACATGGTGCCTCAGAGGCTATGGTTGAAGAAATTTGCATTAATAGCACTTCTGTTGGATGAAGAAGAGGAGTTGAACTCTAAGACACTGTTTTGGGTACATAAAGCCTTGAGAAAACTACAAATATCAGCACGGCACAGTCTCATTACGTTAAAATATTCTTCCCCAGAAACCGTTACGTGACAGGATGGTGATGTATTGGAGCCGTGACGGCGGCGCACCGTTTAGTGTAACACGTCTATTTGTTTGAATGTAAGAAATTATAACGGATGTGATGAGACGGTGCCGTGTCACCATGATTTTATGGTGTGATTCGGCCTTGAGGCGGACGGTGTGGTGCAGTGATGGTCTTGGTCTTGGTGTACCGTGTGGAAGACTTGTCCTACAGGTACAGTTGCAGCCTTTTTACTAGCACTCTTTCATAGTTTCCTAATCCGTAGAGGTACAGGGGTGACCATTGAGGGGTCAAGGTAGTACAAAGGCCTATGATGTCTCCTATCCCACCTTGCTTACCACTGTAGCGGCGCTAAAACACACACGCACATACACGTACACCTGCATCGGCTTAGGCCACCCCCCTGTCTGGGACCAGGATTAGAGGCCCGAGGGTGACCTGACGCTGACTTGACTTGTCCTCGCCGACACAACTGCAACATCAGCCATGTAATTCAGTCAGCCACAGGACACACAGAGACACACACGGCGCGCACCTCTTGTCCCCACGTTGTACAATGACTCGCTGTCAAATAAACAACAAAGCCACGAAGCCCTTTCTCCATCCTTGTGTGTATAGACAGACTCCCCAAGATACTACACCTCCCTTTCACCGCTCACACTCCTTCAAATAAAACTTTAAGGGGAGGAGACGGTAATTACTTAGGAGGTGACATTAATTTACTTCAGATTCTTATGAAATTTGGTGTGCATATGTCTTTATATATCAAATATAATATCCCCACTTTTCATTGAGATATGATCATTACTTCGAGATAAAAAAAATATTAGACTCATCGAAAATGGCAATAGATAACACTGGCATTCTTCATAAATCTCATCTATTTTTAGCCTGTTTGTTTGAAAATAGGTCTGGATATGATGGCTACATGTAGCTTTCTTTTTCTATCGTGGCAGATTTTAGTTATCGCATTCCATATATAAAAAAAAAAATTAAGAAATATTGGTGACAAAGATTAGTTGTTTTCCCCCCCAAAAAAAATCAACTGGGTCATGCTTATGTCTTTTTAAAAATGTCTCACGATGACAAAAATCTTACTCCTTTCCACTTTCCAAAGATACCTTTATGTTTACAGTCACTTGTAAAACAACGGAGAAATACCACTCCAAATGTCAATAACTTTGGTTTTGAGATATGAGCCGTTTTGTGTTGAAGTGTGTATCCTGGTGCTTGTAGGCCTCTTGTTGTGGACCCTTACTTTTCTTCCTTGATGGTGTTGTTCTTTTTGACTCTTGAATGCTTAGTCCAGCATACAAACACACACTCACAGACAGTGGCGTACCGAGGGGGGGGGGGGGGGGGGGCATGCCCCACCCCTTTGCAAAAAATAAACAATAATAAAATATATTTATAAATAAATAAATATATATATATATCACAGACCACTATATCTACAGTTGATATATATATATATTATATATATATATATATATATATATATAAATAAATATATAATAGATTTTGCCCCCCCCTTCCCCCCCCTTTTCAATTTCCTGGGTACGCCACTGCTCACAGAAACACACACACACACACTTACACAGACACACACACACTTACACAGACACACACACAGCCACACACACACACATACTTACACACACACACACACATACAAACACACACTCACACAGACACACACACACACACACATACAAACACACACTAACACAGACAGGCGGGCTACGCTGTCTTTTCTCTCCCTTTTTCTCTTGTTTATAATGGCCATTCTATCCTTCTGGTGCTTCTTCAGCTTTGAATGACTCCCCATAACTGCTAGTCTGCTCAGGAAGTGGAGAAATCTTGGATAAAAAGTTCAAAATTCAGCTCATCAAACCTCAGCTCAAGGTCATCACTCAGTGTTTCAGGCATCCTCCCACTGGGTGTTGCCATATGGTGATCTTTGATATACTAACAAAACTCCCAAAAAAGTGAAAATAACGCTTCAAAATGCTTCAAAATCATGAACATCAACAAAACACGTGGCGCACCACCCGTCAGGGCATTTAAAAATCTTTAAATGAACGTAAACAAAGTCAATTTTATTATAGAAAGAATTAAGCTAGCAACATGCCGTTTTCACAGAAAACTGGGATCATTTCAAGGGTAATTAAACTGTTATTAGCCCAATTTCGAGGTCTGACTAGAATTTTTTTTTTTTTTTACCGTCTCCTCCCCTTAACACGCTCTTTGTTTCACTATTCCATTTATCAACAATACTCATTCCAGCGAAAATAACCACCATTTTTTGCTTCCCTTCTATCATCTCCTTCCAACTGTTGTGTCAACTTGTGTGGCCCGAGTCGAATGCGGGTTAATTAAGGCGACATCTAATATGCGGGATGTTTGTCTTTTCCATGGGTGCGGGGAGGAGTCTGAGCGGTAATGACCCATGGTGGGTGTGCGGAGGGCGTCGCCGAGTGAAGTATCCCAGGTGAAGCAGCAGACCTGAGATATCAGACGTTTTACAATGGAGAGCAGCAGCGGGGGGTGGATGATGTTTACATCTGACACGGCCATCTTGACAGCAACAATCGCTATCTTGTTGCCCCAGCTCTTATTTTCTCTTAAACTCCAACCTTTTCTTAGTATTATAAATTACTGTTGATAACACAGTTACAAATTTGTGCTCAGTGAACTACTACTGATCAACACAGATCACTCCAGACCCCTTTAGTAATACACCACCGGCTGTTCTGCATTCTCTGCCCGACCTCTCATGCGCTAATGTGGCCGCATTAGACGCAGGGTGAACTTTGCATTCCTTTTTAAGGGAAAAAACTGCGTCTTATGCGCCGGCAAATACGGTATATATATATATATATATATATATATATATATATATATATATATATATATATATATATATATATATATATATATATACAGAAACCTCGTTTTCCCGGACTAATTGGGGGGAGCACTGGTCCGGGAACCGCAAAATTCCGGGAATCGCAACAGTCCGATGCCTTTTTTTCTTCTTTTTATATATATATATTTTTTTTTTTATATGACAAAGAACTGGCCAAGGGCACAACAAAAATGGGTAACACAAAGCCCGCTTAGCTGCCAGTCCCTATAAAGAAGACAGTAAGATAATAAAATAAAAAAAGAGGGGTGAGCCAATTTAGTTCATTACCCACCCCCTGACGTTTATCCTACTTTAGTATTTACTGTCCGGCACCTGCCAATATCAACTATCCCGCCGCGGACTTTTACGTCCGCTGAGCATGCTGCCACCTGGCGGGAGGCAGCAGAAAGTGTTCAATAGTCTCAAGAGACGTTCCTGCACCAGGGGCAGTGGGGGTCAGGGGACTAACGGAGGCTGTGCAGGTGAACTGTGAGTGTCGTGTGTCCAAATGTAAACAATACGACCGCTGAGCATGCTGCCACCTGGCGGGAGGCAGCAGAAAGTGTTCAATAGTCTCAGGGATGTTCCTGCACCAGGGGCAGTGGGAGTCAGGGGACTGACGGAGGCTGTGCAGGTGAACCGTGAGTGTCGTGTGCCCAAATGTAAACAATACGACCGCTGAGCATGCTGCCACCTGGCGGGGGGCGCGGACACTGACCAGGGGTGACAGGAGACGCTCGGACCGCCGGACAACTTTGTCAATTTACGAACAGGACCAGGCATTTCAACGTTTAAAAAAAATAAAAAATAAAATAAAAAAATGTCCGGGACTCTGACATACCCACGGATGTGATCCGTCGACACTCCGTGTTCAGTTTAAGGAGTAGGGTGGAGCTCTCTACGAACTCCATCATCACATCTGTCAGACAGAGCTCGGCCTATGTATGTGGACCTATACAACAGCGGTGGCTGGGTCTGCTGTTTGTGCAGAATGTGGGGTAGCACAGGTGTCCATGTATGCTTTTCTATGTACTTTGATACTATGTCCCCTAATGTGCCTATACTTTGTTCTTGTTTTTGTTTTTGCTCCAGTACTTAAGTTTACTCCTTGACTTGTTCTTGTTGCTTTGTTTTTGTCTGTATGCCTCCGGGCGAGAATAAAATTATTATTATTATTATTATTATTATTATTATAACATAACCATGATAATCTTGACTCCCGATAGTGGGGAGAGCTATGAAGATCAGGGAAAATGTTGGTAAAAAAGTGAATAAATGAAGAAAATAGGTAAATATATGGTATGGTGTGTGTTGTTGTTCTCGGTAGCAGGGCGCGGAGACAAATGCCTCCTCCGCCCTCCGTCCCCCATCAAAATATCTCCCTGGTTCAGGGCTGCTAACCCAAGCTCAGTCGTGGATCAACATAAGACCATGTTAGCTCTCGATGATGGTGTCTAGGAAACGCGTTCTTGGCATTGGCACTACTTGAGTCTAACATGGAAGCTCCACGTTAGACTCTCCCTAGTCCATGTTTAAAAAAGCGGCCGTGACTCAAACTCACAGCGTCTAGACTTCGCCTCGCCACAGTCGGGGACGTTACAACTATGAGTACTGAGGAAGTACTACAACATTCGTCTTGGAAGATCATTAGTATTTTTCAGGGTATTTTTTGGGGCAAAACGTGAGTCTTATAAGCCGTAAAATATGGTACTACGCCTCGCACCGGACTAATTAAGCATTTTTACAGTGTTTTCAATACCTAAGTTTCGCGATCCTCAAGTTTAGCACTATGCCTTGTGAAGAAAGCAAGCGCGAAACTCGTGAGGGTACCGTGTAGTAGACCAAAGGATGTATCCGCTGGGCAAACGGTCGTCTAGGTATTTCTAGCACTACAAATGTAAAAACGATTGGAAAAGTACTTTTATTAACTCTATAATAGGATTACTAAGGACTATCTTACTAAATTAAAAACTAAGGACTGCTATTACTAAATTAATAAGGACTATCATATTCTTTTTCTTCTCGTGACCTCTGACGCTTAGCATCGCTTCGTAGGTCCTCTTCAACTTTGTCTCCTTCGTTAACCGACTTAAGTCAACTCTTCCCTTGGCTATATTTTACCTGGGATACTAAAAGATTTTCATTAGTTTTCGATCCTTATATTAATATCCTAGTTCACTGTCTCCTTTGTGTTCTTTTCTCCCAGCACTGCGTTACAAACACTTTTGTGAAGTTTACAATTTTTCTGTTTCCTTTTTGTCCCCCTACAGCCTATACCAGTGGCGGCTCATGGCATAGGGCTGCAGAGCTGCAGCACCCCCAGACACTCACTGCCAGGTGTAGGATGCCTTTAGAGACACAGCACAATTGATACACTACTAACAAATATATAATAATAAAAAGTAATTATGTACTATATGTTATTTAATTATTTTCAATAAGTTACTAAGTGAATTTTCATTAAAACCAGACCAAATTTTTTTGTTACTTTCATATTTGCTGTACGATTCGTGTCTGCGCCGCTGCCGCGCTACTTGTGAAAACAAAGAGCTGCAACCGAGGCAGCTAAATTTTGTCCCTTTCATTTTTACAGTGCATGTAGACGGTGTGGTTATATCGTGCTTTCTTTAATTACCCTATGATGATGGAAAATCCAGTGAAGTATTTGCAAAACATCAACTTTTCCCAGCTGACGTTAAAGAAAAGACTGAAATTAAGCGGTACCGACTTTATTTTCAAGTAATACTGTAATTCTACCATCACCACCTCAGCCATCCCCTCTACTACCAACACTACCACCCCCACCACCCCTTCTACCACCACCACTACTACCATGCCCTGAAATCCGTGAATATCAACTACAACTCATACCTGAGATAGGTAAAATTTGTGTACCATGCTGTTGTGTAAAGCTTGCAGTCCCTCCGTTTTATTTCATCACGAGCCGCCACTGGCCCTAACACCGTACACAGGGCCCCGTCTTCCTGCTCTAGCCTCCTGTCCCACTCCTCTCTGCCTAGGACTGGCACTATTGATGCTATAAGCCTTTCCCTCTGGCTCCTATAGTTGTTGCATTCCACAATGACATAGTCTAAGGTTTCTTTCTCTCCTACCCTGCAGCTACAATTCTGGTTCTCCAGTTCCCTGTTCCTTCCGTTGACTTCCAAGGTGCCTGTTCTTGCTTTATAAAGTAACTTACTCCCCCAGTCTCCTACATGCCAGGTCACCCCCTCTGGTTTCTGTTTCCCCCTGTACCACCGCAACGTTGATTTCCTGGCCACTCCCTCCATTTCTTTTTATTATCTCTTATCGCCATCTCGTTCCATCATCTGTTTCCATCTCTCTAGTTTCTTCTTCCAGGTGGAACTTGTTCTACTTTCCTGAAATATGTTCTTTGCCCATCTATCTTCACTAAGTTTCTCAATTTTCTTGTAAAACACCAGTATTCCTTTAACTCTCCTTTCCCTGAAGGTGCTCCATCCCATGTCTCCCCTTATGGCCTCTACTGCAGTGCTCCTACAAGCTGCCAGTCCCCATCTGCCTACTGTGTTCTGAGCCTTCTCCAAGTTCATAATGTCTCCTTCCCTGTACTGAGTCACTTCTGACCCATACAGACAATAGGGTGCAGCCACACCCTTCCATAAACTCCTGCCTGCCTCATATTTATTAATGACTCTGCTACCACCATTTATAAGAGAAGTTGAAGAGGACCTATGAAGTGACGATGCTGGCTGCCTCCCTCCCTTACATCGCCATCTAAAGTGTGTTGACTCCATCATGTTTAAGGGAACGGTCACACCATAATACCACTTTTCATCTTCCCAGTATCCTTGGAAGAACCTGCAGGATATAGACACAGGTGTAAATATTTATAGCCTCGTTTTTTATTAACTTCGTCGCATCGTCTTGTTTATTTCAAGTCAATTTGTATTTCCTTTGTAATGCAGTTGTAGTCACTTTTCCTGCTGCTGTCAATGATGAAGAGGCAGAGTAAGGTTTATGCCAAATACATATATGTGAACTGCAGGAAATAGGAATGTAACTTATGCATGGCAAGGCTACTTTTTTTAAGTAATCAGCAGAGAAACCTTTAAAACCCTGGATACATTTATTGAAAGCCACACCAGCACTGCCAACCCAACAGCTGCTGGGGCCATTACTCCCTCACAGAACACAGGGGCATGGCTGCCACCACACATGTAACACACAGCCCCCCACCACCACCACCCATTGCCACACAGGACACACACCCACAGGCCCGGGTACAACCACACTTGTCCACACAACACACCACCTCAAAAGTGGATCTTCACGTGCTGGGCAATATCTTTCTTTATCTTGAAACACTTGCCACAAACATCACACTTGAACTCTCTTAAACCAGTGTGTCTAAAGGTGTGTACATTGAGATCATAAGTGGTAGCAAATCTTTTCCCACACTCAAGACATTCATAATTCTTAACACCACTGTGTGTCAAGGTGTGTCTGCTGAGGTCAGGCTTAAGAGTAAATTTTTTACCACACTCTAGACATTCATGATTTTTAACACCACTGTGTGTCAGAGCGTGTCTGTTGAGGTCACGCTTAATAGCAAATTTTTTCCCACACTCTAGACATTCATGATTTTTAACACCACTGTGTATTAGGGTGTGTTCATTGAGGTGACTCTTTATAGCAAATCTTTTCCCACACTCTAGACATTCTTGATTTTTAACACCACTGTGTGTCAGGGTGTGTTTGGTGAGATCACTCTTATGAGCAAACATTTTCCCACATTCTAGACATTCATGATTTTTAACACCACTGTGTGTCAGGGTGTGTGTGGTGAGGTTACTCTTTGTAGCAAATCTTTTCCCACACTCTAGACATTCATGATTTTTAACACCACTGTGTGTCAAGGTGTGTGTGGCGAGGTGGCTCTTTAAAGCAAATTTTTTCCCACACTCTAAACATTCATGATTTTTAACACCACTGTGTGTCAGGGAATGTCTCTTAAGGTCACTCTTGTATTTGAATGTTTTGTCACACTGCTGGCATTTCAGCTCACTGCCTGCCTCCAGGTGATTCTTGCCATCACACCTGTGCCTCCCCACACCTGAGGCAGACTGATCCTGCTGCTCCCGGCCACTCATGCTGCTGCCCGGCCCCACAGCCTCCACCGCAGCAATACTCTCGCCAGCACACGCGACGGCCGGTCCTGCGGGAACCCTCGGGGATGCCGGAGCGAGCCAGGGTTGGTGCCGGGCGGAGCAGCCGGCTTGAACTGTGACCTCAGCACCTGCAACAGTGGTGACAGTCAGGACAGGGAGAGCCACGTGCTGCCTTGACACTCTGCTCCTGCCTGCGGGGCCCACACCCCGCTTCCTGCCTCACTCACACCACACTTGGCAAGGTCAATAACCTTGGAGCAGAGTGGCGGCAAAGATACTTCAGTGTGAGATGTGTCCCCAGGTGGAGCTTTCTGCCTGGTTCTTTGGTGGTGCAAACTGATGTCACCTTATAAAAGAGGCGCCTTGCAACACTGGTAAAGACACTGAATTCCTTTATGCATAAACATTGAAACACTCACGTCACATAAGCGTTCATACTTACCACATAAGAAAGAACACTCATGAGGCAGGACTTAAGAGTCATTGATGGTGGAGAATAGAATTTCTCAAAAGAAAAACAAAACAAAACCTGAATTTTCAAAACGGTGACTGCGTGAATGCCAAGCCGAGGAAATAAACGAGGGTGACAAGCCTGAGAGTGCTGTCGCTGCCTGTCTTGGTGCTGGCAAGGTCAGGTCAGGTCAGGTCAGGCTAGGCTAGGTGGTTTAGGTTAGGCCAGGCTAGTCCAGGTTAAGTCAGTCTAGGTTAGGCTGAAATACATTCTGTTAATTTAGGCTGGTATGATTAGGTCATGTTAAGGTGTAGGCTTGGTTATGTCAGGGTTATATTTCAGTCAAGAGTCAGTGCAGTGGGGAGGCCCGTAACTAAAGGACACCAAAGCTTTACAGTAGAAGCTCAATGTAATGCAACTCTATTTACAGGAAAGCTCATTTTGGAGGAAATAGTAAATGTCCGTTATTCCATTTATCAAGGGAGGAATACAGCGGAACATTCCGCTAAATGTAGCAATATTTGGTGCGGTTCCGCTAACGGCTGTCGACCCACGTGTATGGGTAGGCTTGGGGGCCATACAGACTGCAGAAACAGGATTTACCGGAAACACTCAACTTTACGGAAAATTCTGTCCCATCGAGCTCTATCAGGAGCCGACAAAGCAAGTTCAATTTAGCAATTTCACTTTTTTGTGTGTTATTTGTAACAAAAATTAAAAAACACAAACAAATTGAAACTATCCGAACCTATCCCTCACCTAGCCTTCACCTAACCTTGACCTAACTTTAAAAATTATAAAATAAAAAAAAAATATTTGCAACAGCAACGGTTAGCAGATTAATTCTAAACACACCAAAACTTACCAGAAAAAATGAGTTTTGTTCATCTCAAGTGAATTCTTTGTTCATCTGGAATACTACCCAAATGAGTGCCACCACGACTGTGAGGCTTTGCCTCTTAACAAGACCAAGTAAGTGCCAGATTACTTCAACACACATCAAAACTACGGTTCAAGCTTTTCGGCCTTGAGATCCATGAATGCCCACTACCCAAAGTTTACCATAGTTTCCTCCGTCAAAGTGAGACGGGTGTTTTTCTGGAAATTGACCAAAATAGGTGAATAGAACCTAACCTAACCTGACCAAAACTAACCTAACCTGACCTCATGTACCTGAATTAATAAAATCGCTTGCACAAAAAAAAAAAACATACAGGCATACACTCTATGCCACAAATCCCCTGGGTATGGTAAGATTGCCCGCTAAAGAAACAGCAATAAAAGTACTAAACATAGGAATATAAGAAAATAAGGTTATAATGGACGAGAACTGCGCGGTCCCTACCGAGCTTACCACTCATGTTTTCTGGGGTTTTTTGCTCGGTATACTGTGCAGTACTAATCTACTTCTGCGTATCTTTCAAAACTTATTTACAGATTGAATTTTTTATATTTATCTAATAGCACACACGACACACCCTCCTCACCCAACGACTTATGCAACACAGTGACCATTCGTGACGAACTCTTGTTCTGTTGTTCAACTCTTCTTCTTCTTGTGACCTTTGTCGCTTAGCATCGCTTCATAGGTCCTCTTCCACTTCGTCTTCTTCGTTAACAAAACTTGTAAACTCTTCCCCTGTTTATTTCACCTGGGAAAAACATTTTCATCAGTTTTCAATCCTTTGATTATCATCCCAATTCATTGTTTCTTTTGTGTTCTTATCTCCCAGCACTGCGTTAGGAACACTTTGGTGGGGTTTACAATACTTTGTTTCCTTTCTGTCCCCATACAGCCCTAACAGCGTACACAGGGCCCCGTCTTTCTGCTCTAGTCTCCTGTCCCACTCCTCTCTGCCTAGGACTGTCACTATTGACGCTATAAGCCTTTCCCTCTGACTCCTATACTTGTTGCATTCCACAATGTCATGTTCTACGGTTTCTTTCTCTCCTACCCTGCAGTTACAATTCTGGTTCTTGTTCCATTCCTCTCCCACAGTTTCTCTCCTTTTCCATCTCTCTAGTTCCTTCTTCCAGGTGGAACTTTATTTATTTTCCAGGGATATTTTCTTTACCCATCTATCTTCAGTAAGTTTTTCAATTTTCTTGTGGAACACCAGTTTTCCTTTAATTATCCTTTCCCTGAAGGGGCTCCATCCCATGTCTCCCCTTATGGCCTCTACAGCAGTGCCAAGGCCGTCTCAATCTATAAAGGCCTGCGCCTGAGATTGATGACGTCACGGACGGCGTCTGTACGAGGCCACCGAGATGACAAGTTTACCTACCTAATTATATGTTTATCAGTATAAAAGATATATTGTTATCTTCGGAAATGTTTGTTCTATAATATTATCAAATAAAAACCCGTAAAACACATTAAAGAAATGCCATTATGAGACTCTCAAGAAATATGCATGAACTTAAACTCTTCGCCATTTAATATTTTTCTCGAAAACATTTTACATGGAGAATATCAATAGAAGCGGAATTTAATTCGCTTTCCATTGCTATATTTTGTTTTCTGATAAATGAATTAGCAGCATGCATAAATTAGCGTTAACTAAATACATAACATCATGAAATCGGGTAATTTCGTACCTAATATATGTTTATCAGTATAAAAGATATATTGTTATCTTCGGAAATGTTTGTTCTATAATATTATCAAATAAAAAACCGTAAAACAGACTAAAGAAAGGCCATTATGAGACTCACAAGAAATATGTATGAACTTTAACTCTTCGCCATTTAATATTTTGCTCAAAAACATTTTACATGGAGAATATCAATAGAAGCGGAATTTAATTAGCTTTCCATTGCTATATTTCGTTTTTTGATAAATGAATTAGAACCATACATAAATTAGCGTTAACTAACAAAAAAGGTCATGAAATCGGGTAATTTTTCCCATTTGATGATGTTATTTATTTAGTTAACGCTAATGTATGTATGGTTCTAATTCATTTATCAGAAAACAAAATATAACAATGGAAAGCTAATTAAATTCCACTTCTATTGGTATTCACTATGTAAAATGTTTGCGAGTAAAATATTAAATGGCGAAGAGTTTAAGTTCATGCATATTTCTTGAGAGTCTCATAATGGCATTTCTTTAGTGTGTTTTACGGTTTTTTATTTGATAATATTATAGAACAAACATTTCCAAAGATAACAGTATATCTTATACCGCCCGTACATCCTCACATGCTGAAAGCTCGGCTCCTACTGACTCGCGGAGCAGACTCAGCTCGTGACGTCACGTCCATCCCGCGCTCCCAGACTCAGGCTTTTACATAGAGAAGGCTTTGGCAGTGCTCCTACAAGCTGCCAGTCCTCATCTGCCTACTGTGTTCTGAGCCTTCTCCAAGTTCATAATGTCTCCTTCCCTGTACTGAGTCACTTCTGACCCATACAGACAATAGGGTACAGCCACCCCCTTCCATAATAACTGTGTGACAAGTGACTCAGGACCAGGGACAGGATAGCCAATCACAGGCTCGAATTCATAGCCATTGACAGGCTCAATTTTTGTTCCCGCCAATAGTCACAGAAGATAGGTTAGCCAATCAGAGAAGTCTCGGGAGCCAATCAAAGGCTCTCAATTAAGACAATAGGTCCTAGATTTGAATCAGTCAGACTGTCAGACAGTGACCACTGACCAGTCTACGGCTAGAAATGGATTGTGTTGGATGTTCGTTGAGCGAGGTCCGTAGCATTAAGATTTACTTAGACGAGGACAAAAAAGCCCTGAAAACTTTTGAAGTGAAAAGTGCCAAGAGCACTTTTCACAGCACAAAAGTGCTGTGGAAATTCTCCCCCCGTGTGAACTTACTGTTCATAAATGCATTTTTGAGGAAGTTCTACACTCGGCAGTACTTCCAGACAAGCTTTGGCCTCGCTGAAAAGACTGTGGTAGAATGGAGGAGCTTCTGTTGTGAGGTGTGTAAAAATAGGCTGGACGACCAGGTAAGGTTAGCTATACCTTGTGGTTAAGGTTAGGTTAGGCTTAATTAAAACCTATAAGGTTAGGTTAGGTATACCTTGTGGTTAAGGTTAGGTTTAATGAAAACCTATAAGGTTAGGTTAGGCTTCATTAAAACCTATAAGGTTAGGTATACTTTGTGGTTAAGGTTAGGTTTAATGAAAACCTATAAGGTTAGGTTTGGTATACTTTGTGGTTAAGGTTAGGTTTAATGAAAACCTATAAGCAGAGCTGGGCAGTATTTAAATACATTTGTATTTAAATACATTTGTATTTAAATACGTATTTAAATACGTATTTAAATACAGTTGTGTATTTAAAAATGTATTTATAAATACATTGGTTGTCATGTATTTAAATACAGTATTTAAATACTTTTATGAGTATTTAAATACATTGTATTTAAATACTCATAATATAAAAATATAAATACTTTTGTATCAGTTAATTCGGCCATAAACCCGCCCCACTATCTGGAAACCCTGATGTTACAGTGAACCAGGGTTTCCACTTTCAAGGAAATTTCCTTATTTTTAGGAAATTTAGGCCTGAGAAGGAAATTTCTAAGGAAACCCAAAATCTAAGGAAATCCATTTTTTTTGGACATTTTAAAATTTGTGTATATTTAAAATGTATTTACAAATGTATTTAAATACAATTGATGTATTTAGTATTTAGTATTTAAATACATTCGTAAAATGTATTTAGTATTTAAATACAGTAAAATCCTTATAGCTCGGCTCTGTATAACTCGGAATTTGATATAACTCGGCAAGGCAAAGACAGGTTTTTTTTTTTTTTTTTTTTTTTTTTTTTTTTTTTTTTTACATCTATGCCTATAGCCCGTGTAGGCAGTGAGCTCCAGGGGTGGGATGGTAGGCCCTGGAGGCTCACTTGAGGGCTGTGATGGTTGGCCCTCGCCCGTGGTGGCGCAGGCAGGATTCTTATAGTGACGAGGCTCATGCCGCCCCCCTGTGTCCTCCCATGCACACGCAGTCGAAGGTAGAGTTTAATGGACAGGGCATATGGGTGTTCTCAGACCATTCGACGGTGCAGAAAGATTTCAAGTGGATTTATGGGTCTCACTCGGGATCGAACTCGGGTCTTCGAGAACGCCACTCGGCGACTCTAACCACTCTGCTACCGCCTCCCCTAAACTGCATCTCTTGGTTTTCACTCAGCATATCATGCCCTCACAACCTCTTGTGTGAACATGTAAACAGAAAGTCGGCAAAAAATAATGTATCTCGGCCTATTGTAGTTATAACTGCATCTCTTTGCTTAAGGCAGGTTCACACTGAGCTTTTTCGGCCTTTTTGTAGACAGAAGAGGTCTGGGTCTGGGGCTGGTGTCATGATCGCCTAGGTTTAAAAAAAAAAATCAGACACCGCTCGATCGGTCTTTTATCTACCGAGTTGCCGAGAATTTTGTGCGCCAAATTCAAATAAACGCAGAAGCCATCACCGCCCTCTTCCCAATCACCCAAAGTATTGGTACAATTTCGGTATTGGGCACTAAAAACTAACAAATTTACCGTATTTGCCGGCGCATAAGACGCACCTCCGCATAAGACGCACCCCTATTTTACAAAGAGGTTTTGAGAAGAAAAAAAAATATTGCAGTTTTTGATTGAATTTTTTTTTTTCTCGTAAAATTATCAAGTTAATAAAAAAATAAAAGGTTTGTAGGGGAAAGCAAATTATTATAATTATGAGCATGTACCTAAATACAATATTCACTGTGCAGTGAATTTGAATGAAAAATCATACTAGTTAAAATGTAAAGAGAATGACAGTGTAACCAAAATCTGTCATAAATCATAATATATTGCAGGATGCCCCCACGAATTGATATTCTAATATTATCTACCTATGACATATAGCTTAGATTTAATGTTGTAGGCATTCCTTTGTTGCTTTTCTGCTATGTGTTTAGACTTTGTGGAAAATTTGCAGTATAGATATTGGTATTATTTTGGTAGTAGGCTTTCAAAAGTCCTAGGACTCTTACCGACACCATCGTGTAGCTTTCTTCATTCTGAGTATTTTGAACCCCATTTCCCATGGCGCAATTGAATAATAATAGCATTACACGTAGTACCGAAAATCTACCATTACTTCAGCCAGAAAGTTAAGTTAGGTTAAATCAGATTAGGTTAGGTTAGAGGTGAGGGTTGGTTTAGTAACAGATGATATAGAGAAATAACGAAAACTACCAATAATATGGCAGTGTGAAGCGTAGCAATGTTTGCGGGGCCGACCTGGAGGGGCAGGTTGCCTCCCCCACATACACACATGCAAACAAACATTGATTTCCGACAAAATTGAGAGCCAGATTAATTAAAGACACATCAAAACTATTCAGGAGGACTTAAGTTTCGGCCTCAAAATCGGTGGTTGTCCAATAACAAAAATTCACGAAGATATTTTGATAACACTGGTAACCTCTGTACCTTGTTGTTATTGTTGTAATTGTTGAAGGGCACCGTTGTCGGGATCGACGATATTTGCACTGGTTTACACCTATGAATCTATCACAGTCGCGAGGGTTGATTAGTCTTCTTCAGGAAGGTACAGGTGAAGGCTGATTCACACTCTGAAATCACGGCAGCGTTCCGTCAGCCGTGCCTTGTATTCACACTATTCGTCACGGTTCCGTCATTTTTGGCAGTTCCTGCTTACCCTCTAAGCAGACATGGTGCCTCAGAGGCTATGCTTGAAGAAATTTGCATTAATAGCACTTCTGTCGGATGAAGAAGAGGAGTTGAACTCTAAGACATTGTTTTGGGTACATAAAGCCTTGAGAAAACGACAATTATTAGCACGGCACAGTCTCATTACGTTAAAATATTCTTCCCCAGAAACCGTTACGTGACAGGACAGTGATGTATTGGAGCCGTACGTGACGGCGGCACACCGTTTAGTGTAACACGTCTATTTGTTTGAATGTAAGAAATTCTAACGGATGTGATGAGACAGTGTCCTGTCACCAATTTCACCATGATGGTATGGTGTGATTCGGCCTTGAGGCGGATGGTGTGGCGCCGTGATGGGTTTTGGTCTTGGTGTACCGTGTGGAAGACTTTTGTCCCGTCTACAGGTACCATTGCAGCCTTTTTACTAGCACTCTTTCATACAGTTTCCTTATCCGTAGAGGTACAGGTTTGAGGATTGAGGGGTCGAGGTGGTACAAACGCCTATGCTGTCTCCTATCTCATCTTGCTTACCACTGTAGCGGCGCTAACACACACACGCACATACACACCTGCATCGGCTTAGGCCACCCCCCTGTCTGGGACCAGGATTAGAGGCCCGAGGGTGACCTGACGCTGACCTGACTTGTCCTCGCCGACACAACTGCAACACCAGCCAGGTCATTCAGTCAGCTACAGGACACACAGAGACACACACGCTGCGCACCTCTTGTCCCCACGTTGTACAATGACTCGCTGTCAAATAAACTACAAAGCCAGGATGCCCTTTCTCCATCCTTGTGTATAGACAGACTCCCCAAGATACTACACTCCCTCTCACCGCTCACACTCCTTCAAATGAAACTTTAACACGCTCTTTGTTTCACTATTCCATTTATCTACAATACCCAGTCCCAGCAAAAATTCCATCACCCTTTTCTGCCTTCCCCCTATCATCTTCCTTCCAACTTCCAACTTGTTTGGCCCGAGTCGAATGCGGGTTAAGGCGACATCTAATATGCGGGATGTTTGTTTTTTCCATGGGTGCGGGGAGGAGTCTGAGCGGTAATGACCCGTGGTGGGTGCACGGAGGGCTGTGCCGAGACGTTTTATCAGATGTTTTACAATGGAGAGCAGCAGCGGGAGGTGGATGATGTTTACATCTGACACGGCCATCTTGGCAGCAGCAATCGCTATCTTGTTGCCCCAGCTCATTTTTTCTCTTAAACTCCAACCTTTTCTTAGTATTATAGATTACTGTTGATAACACAGTTACAAATTTGTGCTCAGTGGACTACTGCTCAGCAGAGGTCACTCCAGACTCCTTTAGTAATACACCACCGGCTGTTCTGCATTCTCTGCCCGACCTCTCATGCGCTAATATGGCCGCATTAGACGCAGGGTGAACTTTGCATTCCTTTTTAAGGGAAAAAACTGCGTCTTATGCGCCGGCAAATACGGTAACTTACATCATCGTGCAGATCTTTTCATCCTTAATTTGAATCCCAATTTCCCCAATTTCCCATGCCAATGGCGATACATATAATACCAAAAAATTTCCGTTTTAGCTAGCCATAAACGGTTGTTAGTTTAAATCAGATTATGTTAGGTTAGACGTGGGGTTTGATTTAGTAGATGATATCAAGGAAAAAATGAAACTAGCAATACTACTTCATAATAAAGTGCGCGAAAACTTATCTTTCGCGCGCCAAATACACACAAGCCAGCCACTAGCCCCTGTAGCGTGACATGACCCCTGACCCTGCAGGTCAGGCACGGGAAGTCAGGGACGACCCTGGTCATCAGCATGAGCTTGACAGACGACCTACAAAGCGATACCAAAGACACTACAACATAGAGTGTCTTTGGCGATACTAAGCAGAAAAGGTCACAAGAAGAAGATGTCTCTCCCAAAACGAATTGCGTATGTGAACGTAATCTCCGCACTAGCCCGCAATAGACTGACTTCTCTGTCTACAAAAATGCCGAAAAAAGCTCAGTGTGAACCTGCCTTTACACTCGGCATATCCTCGGTCACATAGTCGTGTTTTTGTCCTTTTGACCCTTTCCTGCAGGCTCAGGCTCTTCAATTTCATTCCCTTCCTGCTGGAGACACCCTTGCGTGATGGAGCTGACATCTTGATATACAGTACTGATGATGTAGGCCCAAAACGCGTAAAATAGGTGGCAAAGTAAAGCAAAGGTCGGGAACCAGCTTGTAGGCTGTCAGCTGAGCCGTGTTTATGTCGTCCAAGCACCGTCTTGGATATGAATTCCATTTTTTGTCGAAATTGAAAAAGGATTGTTTCTGCTTCAAAAACACAACAAGCTTGGTAGGAGCCGAAATAATAATCAATGCAAAACATTGCAACAATATCACAAAGTAGTATAACACACATTTCAACAAGTGTATTGGATTGGGATTCATAATCCAAGACGGTGCTGGACGACAAAAACACGGCGCAGCCTACGCGCTGGTACCCGACCTTTGCTTTACTTTGCCACCTATTTTACGTGTTTTGGGATTACTTCATACAGTAGTGTATATCAAGATGTCAGCTCCATCACATCACGCAAGGGTGTCTCCAGCAGGAAGGGAATGAAATTGAAGAGCCTGAGCCTGCAGGAAAAGGTGAAAGTGCTGGCAAGGATGGATGCAGGTGCATCCATGCGTGCTATTTGTGCTGAGTTTGATATAAAATCCAGCACATGTTACCCGTTCACTGGTAAGTGTAGTTTTTATGCTTTTACAGTTGTACTGTATTTACGTTTTTTTTTTTTTTTTTTTTTCCCCCCCCCGTATCAGAGGACATTGCATAACTCGGCACATTGAATAATTCGGCAAGGGCCAGAGCCCCTATCGTGCCAAGTTATAAGGCTTTTACTGTACATTTGTAAAATTTATTTAGTATTTAAATACATTCATAAAATGTATTTAGTATTTAAATAAATTTCTCCCATGTATTTAGTATTTAGTATTTAAATACATTCAATGTATTTAGTGCCCAGCTCTGCCTATAAGGTTAGGTTTGGTATGTTCTATTCAATCACTTCCCTGTTATCTGAAACCCTGACTAATCTTTCCCAGACAAGTTTTAGTGTTTTCTCTGATGGAGATAAGTGTTTTTAATGGAAACGGTACCATAACATTCGGTGATGAAATTTTTATTATTTTTTTTTAAACTACAGTTAAACCTCGATATAACGGACCTCGATGTAAACCTTCGGATATAACGGACTCCATTTGCGAGACTTTTTTTTTTTTTTTTTTTTTTCATATTAGACTGCTTATCGCCGCTCGATTTGTCAACTCAACATAGTTGTATTATTTTCTCATTTTACTTTGGAATGCTTGGGTTTTAAGGAGTTTTATGTATCACATATTAAGATATAATATTATAAGGAAGGAGCCTGTGTTGCTAGTGATTTAATGGTACACGTAGGTGTGTATTGTTTAAAATAGTGACTATTAGTGTTCTGGGGGGTGGCTGCTGCTACGTCTCCCTGTCACCTCAACACCCTAAATCACCCTTATCTAAGGTGACACGCAGTGCTACACTGACCTAAATAGTGACACGTGTATAGAACTGCACTTCACAACCATATAATATATATAATAATGAGCATTAGTCATGATAATAAGCAATATTTTTGGAAGCCACGGCTGAATCTGGCTCGTTGTAATTTGTTTACCTTTCACTAGAGCTTGAGCTTGACTAGCTACACGGTCTGGTTGTGTTTGTGATTATTTCTCATTTATTTCACGTGTAGGAGCGGACCAAATTCAGCATGTAGTGCCAGTCACTGTTTACCTCCCAACATAGCTACACAGTTTGGTTGTGTTTGTGATTTCTCATTTATTTCACAATTTTTCCGTTTTTTTCATATATTTTTCCACCCTTGGAAAAATACCCTCGCTATAACGGACAGTCGGCTTTAACGGACCACTCCTCCCCCCCCCCTTTAGTCCGTTATATCGAGGTTTGACTATGTGTTTCCGGAAAATAAATTAATAGACTAAATAATACATAAAAAAATCTCCATTACCAAAAAGCACCTATTTTTGGCCAGGAAAAATGAGTCGGTGTCTCTGAAAATGACCGCGAAGTCCTCGTCCATTATTACGGTATTATTCTAGTGTTTGCCCATACTCCCCCTCTCCCACAAAACAAGCTTGAGGACCTGGGGGAATGCGGGATATTTGGCTGGGGTACAAAATATGCGTCGCAACCACATAGTTTTTGAGTTAGAGGTGTTGAAAAAATTCACTAGATCTAGGGAAAATTCATTGGATTTCTTCCGAGTCCAGAGACGTGTGAACCTGACGATCCTCACAGAATGATGACCCAAGTGTCGAGAACCCCCCCAACCCCTAGGAGGTTAGGTTAGATTTGTCTAGGTTAGGTTAGATCTGGTTAGGTTAGATTTGGTTAGGTTAGATTTATAGTCGGCCCAGCTCAACTTGGTCCCGCGGGTGGAGCGGCCCAAGTCCGCCGTGGTGCCGCATCACCCCACTACTTCCGCCAGGTCACCACCCTCCTCACCTCATTCATTCCTCGGACTCTCTCTCAAGAAAGTTTTTTCCAAAAAATACTTATTTACGTTGTAAATAACTTCTTTTGCTTGGCTGTGCAGAACGCGAGAGGGAACGGGGGAACCTGCCATGGCTGAGGAGGAGTGATCAGGAATGACCGACGGGTGGGGCTGTGTTAAGGTCACTCAGCCTGCCGGCAACGTCGCATGAGCTACCAATTTAGGGTAAGCCGTAGGTCCAATGAAAAGTGAAATATAGATTATTTCGAATTTGGCAGGGTGTTTTCTTATGTAAAATTGAATTTTAAGGGTGGTTTGTCCTCTTCAACTTTTTGGTTTGAGCACTTCTTGCTATGCAAAAATGGACTTTTATATTTATATGCAAAACATAGCTTAGCCCCGCTAAAGTAACGGCTTCATTTGCACCTATCATCAATTCTTGATCGTCTTTTTCAGGATGGCTTCTCCTTGTAAACCAAGTGGGTCGAAGCCCGCAACTAGACAGAGCTCTGGATCCAAGTTGGCTGCCTTTGTTGGCGATGGACGAGAGTTTGCTGAGAGTGAGGTGCCTACGTATCGCGGCGTGATGAAGAGGGGAATCCTTCTCCAAGAACTCAGCGGCATCCGGGAGGGTGTTGACAAGCGGGGGTACCCAGTGAGAGACATTGCGAAGGATCTGACCCCCATGGTGCTTGCCCAGTGGAAGAAATCAAACGCCCAGTTTGCACCTCCAGTGGTTGTTATTGACCGGTCCGTGACCAGAAGGATAGATCATTTTTGGAAGAAGGTTAGTGAAGTGGTGAGAGACAGAGCAACTAAAGCAGTAAAGGAATTCGTGGAGAAGAATATGGACAGGCTGTTTGACATAACGGCCTGCCCTCACACGATCTTCCTCTGCAAGGACCAGGAATCCCACTGCTCCAACCCCCAGCTGTGCCACGCGAGAGCACACGTGCAGTGTGACTGCCCCTGGCCAGCAAAGTCCCTACTTTAGACCTGGAGTGGCTGTACTACCAGAGGATCAAAGTTGGGGAGGAGAGTGCAATGATGATGACAGGGGTAGACAAGAATGAGATGCATAGACAAGTGAAAGCAGCAAAGAGAAAGCAGTTAGAAGAGGAGGCTAAGCTGAAGAAGCAGAAGCAGAAAGATGAAAAGGTCAGACGTCTTGAGCTGCAGGAGCAGATGTTCCTGGGCCAGGCTGAAGATCACCAGGATTCTGAGGATGGGACGGAGGAGTCGTTCACCCTGCCACTCAGAGGAAAGAGGCAGGAGCAACAGGAGGCTGCAACTGGTAGACCGACTGCTCAGGGAGAGGCGGGGGTCCCTGGCACCCCTTTGTGATGCAGTACTTGGATAGGCCAGCTGCAAGAAGAAAACACAATGCCAGTCCAAAACCTGGCGCTGGCAAGCATCCGTTCGACGTTCCGCCCACTGCTGCTGCTGGCTACACGCAACTTGTGCGCCCACGGCAAGAAGGCATGGAGTGCGATATCTGCGGTCGATGGCAGCATCGTACTTGCGACACCGAGATTTCTCGTGCTGCCTATAGAGCCGCCTGCCAACTCGGTGGGATGGACTGGCAGTGAGCCGTTTGTGCAGCCCCAGCACCAGAAGCAGAGGCCGAACCTGAACCAGAGGCAGACGAAGCAGCACCAGAACCAGAAGCCGAACCTGAACCAGAGACCGCAGATATCGCACTCCATGCCTTCTTGCCGTGGGCGCACAAGTTGCGTACATCTTATGCAGTTAGCTGGTACATCGCCGGGTTGATTCACGTGATTTTGAGAGCAGCCGTGATTATTTGTTCAAGATCAAATGATTTATGACGACCAATTTAATAATCGCGCTTTATATACTGAGGCCTTCCTCCCCCTCCCCCACCTCCCGCAATCGCCTCCCCCTCCCGTCCTTTATGCTTGATTATACGGGCGGCCCATTTGTATCGGCGGCCCATTTCGTCCGGGTCCGGTCAGATGAGGTGAGGTAGCACAGGTCTCCCTTAGTCCCTCTCTCTTCTTACTTATTTTTTTACTCTCTTCTTTACTTTCATTTGCGAGTCTCTCTCTCTTCCTTTTCCTTCTGAGATAAAAAGGAGCGTGTGAGAGAGAGAGAGAAAGAGAGAGAGAGAAGAGAGGAGAGAGAGGGGGGAGAGAGAGAGAGAGAGAGAGAGAGAGAGAGAGAGAGAGAGAGAGAGAGAGAGAGAGAGAGAGGAGGGAAAAAAAGAAAGAAAGGAGAAGGGAAAGGAAGGGAGAGAGAGAGAGAAAAGAGAGAGAGAGAGAGAGAGAGAGGAGGAGAGAAGAGAGAGAGAGAGAGAGAGAGAGAGAGAGAGAGAGAGAGAGAGAGAGAGAGAGAAAGGAAGGAAGAGAGGTACTCGCCCGGCGTGGTAACACTGCAGCAGAAATACATATCTGGCAACCCAAACCGTCGGCCAGGGAGCTTTGACTCTGATGGGGCCCATCATCTCCAAGAGTGCCAGGTTAATTTTGGTTAGGCAAATTTTTCTCTAGATATAAGGATATTACCCATGATCTAGGGAATTTTACCCCCCTACAACGCAACTCTTAAATTACGTGTTTCCGACGCATAATTTGTTCCCCACCCGAAAACCCCGCATTCCCACAGGTCCCCAAACTTGTTTGGGGGAAGTGGGGGTTAATATGGAGGAGAGTTTCACGTACGCTACAGACCTTACTACTCACGAATTCAATTTTTTTTGAGCTCAGTATACTGTACACTACTACTCTAGTTGCGCTCAATGAAGAAAAAAATAATAATAATAATAATATTTTGTGGTTAAGGTTAGCTTAGGTTTCTTTAAAACCTGTAAGGTTAGGTTAGGTTAGGTTAAAACATAAGGTTAGGTTAGGTTTCAATTTTTTTCCCATTTTTTTTTTTTTTTTTTTTTGGTTTGCGCAAAATAAAACTAGCACCATTAGAACAAGCACCTATTGTAGGCCAAGAAAAAGTAATTGGTGTCTCTGAAAACGAACGTGAAACTCTCCTCCATAATTACCGAAGTGGGAGAGTATGGGCAAACACTAGAATTTTACCAATATTACCGAAAATAAGGAAGCTACAAGAGGCCGTGAGACCTACGCGTAGTTCCAGAAAATCTTAAATAGACCGAAACACAGACTGGAAAGGATGTTTGAGATCTTTCTTACCGTTGCGAGTGCGAGCAGGCGCCGCAGGGTGGCTGTGGTGTTCAGGGCTGCGACGATCCCCGGGGACCCTGAGGACCCTGGCGAGGTCCTTGTTCTTGTTTTAGGGCTGCGAGGATCCCTTGGGGAACACTATGAACCCTGGTGATGTCCTATGATGCTATCACAGGCGCTGTAGTTGATCTGTTTCCTCGGGAAAGGGCCACAGGTGAGGCGGATGACGGCGTGTTGCCGTGAGGGGGGAACGCCAGCAGGGTAGTCAGGTCAAAGGTGGTGACGTTCAGGGCGATGAGTTGGGTGTGCAGCACCACACGGTGGGAGGGAAGGGGGGACCCCTGAGCAGAAAGTGTTCATAGTCTCCGGAAACATTTATGCACAGGGCAGTGGGGGTCAGGGGACAGACGGAGGCGATGCAGGTGAGCCGTGACGGAGTGTCGTGTGCCCCAGGCGGAGGCGGGTGAGAGTGACATCGAGGACACGGGACTTTTTTCCTTTATCCACGGCTGGGGGGAAAAAGTCACTGCAGTATTGGCCCATGGAGTGGTGCGAAGGGCATCGCCGAGCGTGTTATTCCAGGTGGAGCGGCAGACCCGGGAGATGAGGCGTGTGGCTCGATAAAAAGTCGATGAAGTGTGGGGTAACACTGGTATCGGTGATTTTAATTCTGATTCTTGAAGTGTTGTGGTGTTTGTTGCTTGATCACCCCGTTTGTGCTTATACTTGTAAATGTTATTTTGAAATGTCTTGGTTTTCTTGCTAATCAATGTTTTTGCTGTTTCCTTTTTTTTCCACATCAGTAACAAAGTTGTTTCTTCACTCTGCATTCTGTTCATCTGCTAGGAGTAAAAATGTTGCAAGTTTTACATCATTTGTCAGTGTGTTTTTCTTGTAGAAAGTTTAAGTTTTTCCTGATGTCTTTATATTCCTCGCAGGTAATAGGCTGGGGTAATAGGCAGGGGACGGGTGTTGTGTTTACCTCTGACAAGGCATCCTCGCAGCAGAATCCGTACCTCGTTGTCTGGCGGGAGATGAGGCGGGGTTGGCTGTGGAGAGGGCAGACGTTCTGACCCCGGCGGTGGAAGGACTGTCTTGGTTTGATCCTTATGTTTCACACATCTGTAACACATGGAGTAACGCTAAGATAACGCAAAAAGAAAGAACAGAGTGCTTAAAGTGCTGGAAAGACATAGGAAGTCCAAAAGCTAAACATTTATAAGAGAAAGGTGACTCGGTAAGAACGTAAACAATGCCGGACACAGTGCCGAGTTCCGCCGAGGAACTCCAAGTCAAAAGAAAGCAGCGATGCAAAAGATGTAACCTATTTAGGCCAATAGCCCAGTAAGAAGTGGTGTCAAGAGTGCAATGAAGGGGCTAACATAGAAACTTATGAGCAGTGTGTTAAGTGAAATATAAAAGTGACTGCAAATGATAACATTGCAATGTGATAACTGCCTAGGCGGTTTAACATGCAGGCTGTGATCAAGTAGATCTGGATGACTATAAAGTCTTTATGAAGCCTAAATACATATGGTGCTGCAGGTCCTGTTTCACAAGGAGTGAGAGAAAGGCTTCAACTCTTAAAAGAAATGCGGAAAGACAACAAAGAGCTGAAGGCAACCCTGGCGAAACATGAAGAAAGACTGCAAAAATTAGAAGACACCCAGGATATAGTAAGCCCCACTTAAAACCCAGATCATGGAGGAGCTGAAAGAAGGAGAGGATAGAAATATTAGGAAAAATAACCTTGTTCTCTAAGATTAAAAAAAAAAGAACACAGAGGAAACCACAAGGGCGAATGATGTGGAGACTTGCACCAACCCAGCAAACATTGTCATGACGGGCCGGCATCAAATTAGTGCCGGCAAATCACAAACGGCATATTGGCATTGAATCGGCAAACCGTAATGAAGTTATCGGCCTGGCTGAGGACCGACAACTTGTGCGTTCATGTTGCACCCCGGGCCTGTGTCGGTTACGTTACGTTTCTGTGTCAGATCTGTGTCGGCAAACCGTAACCAAACTATTGCCACTACTGAGCCACAAACGGGCCGACATAGCATCTATATCGTGCCATAAGGGCCAACCACAGCAACTGCATCGTGCCACAAGCAAGCCGATTTAGCACCCAAAAATAGTCCCATAAGCGGGCCTACACAGCAACTGAATCGTGCCACAAGCAGGCCGATTTAGCATCCAAATAGTGCCACAAGCAGGCCGACTTAGCATTTGAATAGTGCCACAAGCAGGCGACTTGGCATTTGAATAGTGCCCAAGTGGGCCAATATAGCAGCTGAATAGTGCCACAAGCAGGCCGATAAAGCAGCTGAATGCTTTACCGTTTCTAATGCCGGTGTAGCACGCCGACTAGTTACCCTGCCACGACCTGCGCACGTACGACAGATGACATCACACAGGAAAACATTGATCACGCCTCCTGGACCAGAACATTATCGTCAGATTCGCTTATTTTACCTAAATGTCTACCAAAAACTTAACCCCAAAAACCTATCCAAAATTTAACCAACCTAAATGAAACTAAACCAAACGTAACTTAACCCAAATTTAAACCATTTATTTTTTTTATGATAATAGCAAGGTATATTAGGTTATTTAAAGTTTGATTAGGTTAAATTTAAGTGAAGTTAAGGTTTGGGTTAGATTTGATTTAGGTTTGGGTTGGGTTTAAGATAGGTTTGGGTTAAGTTTTGTAGACTTATTTAGGTTAAATAAGCGAATTGATGGATAATTTCTGGTCCTGGAGGCGTGGCCAATGTTTTCTGTGAGACGTCATCTGCAGCGTGTGCGTAGTCGTGGTAGGGTAGCTATCCGGGCAGGGCAGCTAGTCGGCCGCTCCCACCGCCCACTTTTAAATGAACACAGGTTTGTGACTGGAATAAACCTGTTGCCAGGATTGAATGGTTTCTCAACTCTTACAGTATGAGCTAAGGACCAATAGGCCTATAGTGCAAACAAAGAATAAAAAATTATCACTAATACTTTCAAATTAAGCCATAATCATCAGTCTCGGCTGCCAGTATATGTCTTCCCTTTGTGGTTGAAGGCAGTCTGGCCACTGGAAAAGTCAGCAATTTCAATTCACATTGTGTGCCTAATACACCATCAGGATGCTACAAGTATAAATACTGTAAATGAAACAAAAGTAATTGTGTATATAATATAATTTTCATAAGAATATAATCACTGTATTTTTAAACAAAGTGGAAAAAAGTCCAGATAAATGTGGTAAAATTTTTTTAAAATGAAAGGACAAATAACGAAATAAATAAACAAATAAATACATGGAATGAATAATAAAAAATTTAAATAAATCAAAAAATTAATACATATATAAAATTTATATATATATATATATATATATAATATATATATATATATATATATATATATATTATATATATATATATAATATATATAATACTATATATTATATATATATATATATAATATATAATATATATATTATATATATAATATAAATTTTACCCATAACGTATAGTTATAAACAGGGAAGACTCTTATGGGAGCTGTCTTTCCTGCTCACGCACTATTCATGTACTATGTACTATATGTGACAAGTCATGAATTTTGAGATGCTCCCAAATCTAAATGATAAAACGCCAAAGAATAAAATTGGATAAGTACACGATCGTCTGACCTTATAAGACATTATGGGAAAATCTGACGTTAAACAGAAAGAAGAAGGAAAATGTAGCCTGAAAGTCTATAAAAATCTCTGAAAATTTAAAGGTTGGTTAGGTTAAGGAAAAAAAGATTACCGAAATGCATCAGAAAATTTTTCAGGTTTACCTAAACCACTGAAAACTTACACAACCCGAAGTGTTAAGTCTCAACCCATAGCAAATCGGATAAAAAAAATAGAATTCCCACCATCTGTCAGATGTGGCAGGGGGCTGTCCTGTACAGCAGGCCACTGGTGTCCTCTTCTGTTTCATAAAGAATACCCTGTGCCATGCTCCCATGTTGGTGCCTTCTTCACCACCTAAAAGGCTTTGATCACAAGTTGCTCTGAAAAAGAAAACTAAGATTAGATTCATGATCCGATGCACTGTCATAAGTTTACATAACTCTTTACAGATTTCTTATTTGTTCTATCGGCCAATAATCTTCACAAAAAAGATTGTTCAACCTGCAATCACTTTAATTACACCTTACAATACAATATAGACCACAATCAGTGGCGTACCGAGGATGGAGGGGCCCTGCGGCCATGCCCCCCCCCCCTTTGCAAAAGAAAAAAATATAGCCCCAATAGAGAAGGGGAGAGAGAGGAGAGGGGAGAGAGGAAAAAGGGACTTATTTAAAAAAAAAAAAAAAAATAGGTTTTTTTTTTTCTTATATTTTTTTAATTTTCTATTATTTTTATTTTTTTTATTTTTCTATAATTGTATTTTTTTATTTTTGGATTTTTTTATTTTTTATTTTTTATATAATGTGATTTTTATACTTTTATATATTATTTTTTTTCATATTTTTTTTTTTATTATTTCTTGATTTTATATATATAAAAATATTTTTTCTTATTTTTCTTTATTATAATTTGTTTATATAATTTTATTTATTTATATATTTTAGATTTTATATATATTATATATTTTATTTTTTTTTTTATATTTTTAATTTTTTTTTTTCATATTTTATTATTTTATATATATTATTATATAAAATATATATATATATTATATATATATATATATATATATTATATATATATATATATATATTATATATATATATATATATATATATATATAATATATATATATATATATATATATATATTGGCCCCCCCCCTTTTCATTTTTGGGTACGCCACTGACCACAATACAAAAAACCTATAATAGACCACAATACAAGGAGTGTTGGTTTCAAATCATAATGGATGAAAAGCTGTCTAAACTATTTTATGATTACTTAAACTAGTTGCATTGTACAAATCCGTGAAGTTGAGATATAAATGTTATTTAGTAATCCTTATAGTATCCTAAACTTTGGTCATTTACGACATTTATTCTTTTTTTTCTTACACCTATACACCTATTTCTGCACTTTCGGGTGTCGCATAAACTAAAATTTACACCTTACCAAATCCATACGCGATGCATCTTTACCTAGAATTTAGATCGGCACAGAGTGTGTAAAATAATACCCACTAATTCTAACCAGGACATTTTTTGCGTAGCCTATCCCGAAGCAAGAGTAATGGGGAGATAACTGCAAAATGAGGCATTTCCGATTTTTTTTAAAAAAGACCATCATTCTAACACACCAGAATACATAGGAAAAGAAATTTTTTAACCACATACTCAATTAATGGTTGAAAGACCAAAATTTAAGAAATACTGCTAATGGTCAGATTTACAAGTTGAAGGCAGTTATAATACGTGCCTTGTAATGTATCAAACTGCAGTAGAACCGAGGCAGGTGTTTCTTCTTTAAATGAAGATGGGCAGTTAAAAATAGTGACACCATTTCTAAAAAATACACTTTTTAGACGTTTTGACGGAAAAAAACACTCTCCATTTGTAAAGTATCAAAAAAAAAACCTAATGAAAATATTAAAAATAACTTAATTCTGACCCTCAAAAATAACCTAAACTTAGCCTTGCCCTTAAACTAACCTAACTTAGCCTGCCCTTAAAAATAACCTAACTTAGCCTTGCCCTTAACTAACCTAACTTAGCCTTGCCCTTAAACTAACCTAACTTTGCCTTGCTCTTTAAAATAAACCCAACTTAGCCTTGCCCTTAAACTAACCTAGCCTAAGAAACATTTTATGTTTGCACAACATTTTTAATGCTACTTTCACACTCGTTCTCATCACTTTAACACTTAACACTTTTTTATGTTTGCCATTTACAATATTTTATGAGATTATAAACAGGATTTGGGGGTTGCAAAGGTTGCAAACAGCCCTTTACAAGCAACGCTTTTGGGCAAAGGTTTGGAGAGAGAGGGAAAACACACATCTATAGAAACAGTAGAAAGGTGAAAAAGACTTGAATCCAGACACAGTCATGTTCTAAAATTAGCCCAGTAGGGTCAGTACTGCTGTACCAAAGGCTACATCAGACACCCATTCATCCCCAATCACCAGTAAAACTGCAGTTTAGTATATCCTCTTTACCAAAATTCTCCTGACATAACTGGGGGCTGCGCCCATTCAGGGACCCCCCCCCCCCCGCTAGTTTAAATAACCTAGCCTGGGCATTGATTACTTATCCTATTATAACCTCGCTGGGATCGCTGGGAGGGGATTTCGCCCCTCCAGACCCCCATGTGTTAAACTCATTTCCGTCGGGTTTTTAGGGATTAGAAATGCTGCAAATTTTTAGTTCTATAAAATTGAGGACGGTTATAACTCGTGCCTTGTAATGCTTTAAACTGCATTACAGTAGAACCCAATCACCAAGTAAACATCTTCTCCACGTACAAGCCTTATTACTTAACTCCCTGAAGCGTACAATTCTAGAGTCCTTTCCGCCCCTTTTTAGCGGGGGGTTTTCCTCCAGACCTTCACAGATCACTTGTGATACCTCTAAAAACGTAATTATAAAGTGGAGGGAGAGCTGCCCCTTCACCCTCCCTCCCCCCTAAACGACCCCTTGAACCCCTCAAAATATACAATGGTAAATATTAATATTCTACCCTCACTATAACCTAACCTAACTCAATATAACCTAGGGCCAACCCCCACTAAACCAAGCCTAACCTTACTAATAACCTCCTAGAGGGACCCAAAAAAAATTCATTTTCTAACCTTTCCTCAATATAAACCTAACCCAGCCTGGTAGAATTCTAGTTCCCCGCAATTAAGTCTCGCTAGGAGGTTTGGTAAGGTTTGGTAAAGTTTTAGTGAGGTTAGGTTAGTAAAATTATTATGGGGGATCCAGAGGATTTAGGGGGGCAGGGGGTTTAAGGTGGCAAACTTTCCCTACTTTATATTTACGTGTTAGAGGTATCTGAAATGATCTGTTAAGGTCTGGAGGAAAAAAAAAACACTAATAAGGGCGGGAAAGGGCTAGTATTTATCTGAGGTTAAAGGCAAAGTTCTGAGGCTTTTATAAGCTTGTCTATATATTTGAGCATTTTTTCTCTCTAAGTTGTCACCACCCTTTCCTACGTACCTTAAAGTTTTTTGTGGAGTAGATGAAGTCGATCCTCAGCCCCGAGAGGCCTGTAAGAGCAGTAAATGTAGAGCTGCGGCCGCCGGCCACTTCACTGGTAATATTTTGAATATTGGCTCGAGACAACGCCGTCACAACGGGCGCGAGTGGCAACAGCTTGGCTACGATTCAGCACCTAATAATCAACAATTATCCTTAATCCGAGCTTTGAACCCTATTTAAGTCCTTCGGCCCGGCCATTCATGTCACATCCAAATAATATAATTATCCTTGGGCCGAGTCAAGGAAGACTGTGTTGGGCCCTGTACGAATTTATCAATAATTGGCCCGATATACAGTTCCCACTGCAGGGCCGACATCGGCTTCATCCGATTTTCCGAAACCAGTCGCCCTGCCCCCGGTGCCCATACGTACCCGGCACAAAACCGACACAGGCCCGCATTTGGCCCCTTTTTTGCTTGGGGGAAAATCTTCACAGAGGGCCTGGAGGGGAGAGAAAGTTGTAAAACACAGAGAAAAGGAGGGCTAGGGAACCCCAAAACCGAGGTAAAGGGCAAAACCAGTCCTTTTGTTTAAAATCAAGAGGCTTCCATTTAAAATTTAGTATTTAAAACAGGCAAAAAAAATGAGGGAAAGCCAAGATGAAGACATTAAAAAACCCTATCTATACAAATGACATGGGCAAAGTCCCCCAGGGGGAAAAAACTTACCAGCTTAGAAGGAAAATTTAAAGACCAAACGAGGGCCAAGGGGACTTTTCTTGGTTTTTTATTGATTACAGGGAAAAAAATGCTTTAGAAAAAAAAGAGAAAACCCACCAATTTTGCCAGGAAAATTTAAAATGCAAAAGCTTACATACTTAAATAAATGTACAAGGGGTTTAAAAAACTTTAAAAATTTGAATTAGAAAAACTTTAAACACAAATTTTTTTTTTATTTCCTTAAGAAACTCAGAAAATTTCAAACAAAAAAGATTTTTTTAGAAAATTTTAGACCCTAAGCTCCTATAAAGGAATTATTAAAAAGGATGTTTTGAAATTAGTATATTAAAAAATAAACGCCCCAAAGGCCCCCATGACGACAAGGAAAAAATTTTCCCCTTTTATTTAATAGGAAACAATGGACGTGTGCCCCCCATATAGTATATTTTTCATGCACCCAAAATTTCCCCGAGGGAAAAGTGAAAAATCAAAGAGGGAAAATTTTAGAATGCAAACCAAAAATCCTAACAAAAAATGTGGGTAATCCCAGGTTACTTTAACAGTCATCTTGGAAAATTTAGGGCCACAACCGCTGAAAAAAAATGAGAAATCACAATAGAGATGGTAGAAGAACTTTACTAAATATCCTTAAAAGGGAAAAGGAATGTTTAGGAGTGAGGGCAAGAAAAAGTCCCAAAAAGGTATACAAAGTGCAATAGGAAACTAGCTTTAGTAAATCATTTAAATACATGACCCAATTTATAAAAATGAAAATAGACGAAAAAAAAGAGCTTTTTACGACCTCTCCCACCACAACCCGCTGGAAAAACTTCAAAGTAACAGTGGAAACAACCAGAAATTTCAAGATGAAAATTTTAATAAAAAATTTCCGTCACCAAACTTTTTTAAAAAGGAAAAACTGCGAAGAATATATTAAGAAGTTTTAACACGATAACCCTATCCGAAAAACCCAAAACTAAAATAAAAGACTTGGAAAAAAGCATGAACCCCGTCAGGCAAAAAAACCTACAAAAAACTTCCTTTCCCAAAAGAACTCAAAACCACCAAAAGACCGGCCCATCTGGATAACAAAAAAAAATAAAAAAAGGGAAAAAAGAAAAGGAAGGAAATTTAAAAGACAGGCAAGGAGAAACTTTCCCACAAGGGAAAAAAAAGAGAGGGGCTAAAACAAATGTATCAAAAAAGAAAATACAAGTTAAAAAGTAAATTTAAAAATTGGGAATTTGCAAAAAATGAAAGAATAATTTCTGAAAAGATTAAAAAAGACAAAAATTCAAATAAGAAACGTGGAAGCAAATTTAAAATTTCTTTAAAAAAGGAAATTTAAAAAAACCAAAAAAAAAACTGTGGGCTCTTTATGAAAATACAATGATATTTCCCAAAAGGGAAAAGTCAAGACCAAGCTCCCCCCATTACTGGGGAAAGGGTGAAACCCAAAAAACAGCCCCAAAAAAAAACGAAACGTGGAACCTAAATTTAACGACAAAATACGTAACGGTTTTTAAAACCAAAAAGACACGGTTTTCATACAGCTGCTCATAAATGAAAGACAAATAAGGGCTTTCCCAACCCCACCTTCCCAGAACATTATGAAAACCCAATTTTTAGGGCCCCAAAAACCCCTGCAAAAGATCACTAACATGGAAAAAACCAAACTTCCAAGGGAAAAAGAGATACAACATGCTTCAAAGGGAATAAAAACAAAAAAAGCTATAAAGACCGATTGGGTATGAGGGGGGAGAAATTTTTAAAAAAACCCTTTCAGACGGGAAAAACCTTTTCGAACACCTCAAAAAATGTTTTTTACCCAAAATAAATTAAAAATGGAAAAATGTACCCCAAAAATGGAAAAATTTCAAAAAAATATAAAAGATAGACAAAAAGAAAAAAACCACAGTAAGTGATTTTAAAGAACCCATCGCCCTCAAATCTTCCCACAAAATTTTTTTTTATGGTATACTGAGGGAACAAAATAGGGCAACACCCTGCATACAAATCAACAAGAAATGAACACAAGGGTTGGGTTTTCAAAAAAAAAGGGCGATCCCCAAGACCCTGTTTTTTTTTAAATATGCTCGAACGTCCCTTTTAAAATGAAGAAAACCATTAATAACCCTCGCTATAGATTTAAAAAAGCCCTTTGACAGTGTGGAAAAAAAGCCCCCAATGAAAAGCCCAAAAAAAGTTTTAGGTACCTCCCCAATAATTGACGTTTAAAGTTTACATAAACCCAATTTTGGGGAAGACCCTTTCCCGTTCTAAAAAATAATCGTAAAAAACATGGATGAA
Source organism: Chionoecetes opilio (assembly GCA_016584305.1). Classification (NCBI taxonomy): domain Eukaryota; kingdom Metazoa; phylum Arthropoda; class Malacostraca; order Decapoda; family Majidae; genus Chionoecetes; species Chionoecetes opilio. Next base: position 35,992 of record JACEEZ010016926.1, read on the forward strand.
CCAGCGGAAAAAGGGAAGGGGTTTCAATGGTTCAACATCCGTTTTTAATGATAAAAAATTTATATCATCCTACACTGAACCAAAAAAATATTGGATTCAAAAAATGAGATATGCTTTTTCCCCGCATTTTTTTAAAGCAAGATGGCCTTATTTTAGCCCAAAAGGGAAACAGATGCCCTAAACATGACATTGGGCACTCATCGAAGCCCCCAAGGGGAAAGGGCCCCCAAGGGGGGGCCTGGAGATGAATAAAAACAAAAACCCTATAATGATTTAAACCAGAAACAGCTCTTGATAATCTCTGTTTATATAAAAAAAACCCAAAAGGGAAATTTTTAAAAACTTGGGGATAAAAAATCACCAAAAAAGAAGATCTTTTATCAAATTTAAGAAAGAAACCATAAAGGAAGCCCATAGGTTAGCAAAAGGAAAAAGAAGCCCGTGTGGCAAAAAACACCAACCGGGGCCTTTATTGGGAAAACATACTGGAAAAAAGTGGTGTTTTCCCAAACTTCTCTACAGTCAAGGGTCATACCATTTCAACAGTTAAAAACCCCGAAAAAAATCCAAACAACAGAGAACAAAGCTTTCAGAAAAATACTACGAGCCCCAAAAACACACCAAACAGTTTCCTTAAAGGAGAAATTGGATCATCTTTGATGAAAACCAGAGATGCAAAAGCTAAACTCTCATACATAAGATACATTATGGCCCACTCCACAAATGATCTACTGAAACGATGCTTGCTACAAAGACTAGAAAATGGGAAAGATTACTGGACCAAAACAGTCAACAGTTATTTAAAAGAGCTTAATAATGTTACGCGGTTGGCGTTATGCTGTATTTGTTGGGTAAGGGGGGAGTGAGTGTCTGTATGAGCGAGAGGCCCGCGTGTGAGGTTAGCTTGCTGTACCGAACAAAGCGAGGGTGACGTCATTCACCAGGAGGATTCTAATTAGAGAGAACTGCAACTCCGAAATGCCAGTGGTCGCTGGCAGTTTTAACTCACAATTTGGTGAAAAGCTGGTCAACTTGAAAGAAAAATATGGGCTTATTCCACTGCACTTAAAACACACAAGTATAATATTAAGAACCATTTTCTTCTATATGTATATTGTATAGAAACCTGATTCTGTTAATAACATTGTAATATAAACCAAATAACCAAGTAGGTTATTAGTTTGAGAGAAGGGAGTGTAAATGTTACTCTATGTATATTATATAGTCAATAACGTATGGTTTAGAGTTATCTATACCTAGGCAGTCATATTTTCTGTTATTATTGTGTATCAATCAGAGTAGAAGGCTGGAAGTGCAATGAGCTCGGCTTGAAGTTCGTAATGTTTTGATTCAATTCTCTTCCCGCCACAATCTCCCCGCCCACCACTCCCCGCCGCGGCACGTCGCCTCCACAATTATAACCTACATTGTCGCAGCAACAAGCCGATTTCGGCATTCTTTATTCTTCGTTTTTCCAAGGCATTGCTTATTGTATTTTGACAAGCGTTTGCCAGACGCAGCAGTACTGTCTTAGAAAACAGTGTGAACATCGCCCAAATTTTACATGCCACAATATACATGTAAAAAATATATTAAGCTTTGCTACTCGAGGCGAGTAATTTGCATTAAATTGCTATTATAGAACGTTCCATCGTACTGCATGTCATCCATATAATAGTAGAACAACAGAAGAACTACATTTTTTGGTATTCAGATGCGGTGCATCAATGTAGGCGAATTTTGGTGAGAGAAGCCGTAAGAAGCCGGCTTCTTACGGCTTCTTGCGGCTTCTCTCTCGTTTTCGTGCCTCGCCAGAACGGCTGACAGTGGTGTTCGAGGCTCGCCCGCTCGGCGCTCACAGCTGATAATTGTAAACAAAACAACCACAACTGACGAAAGTGTACGTCGAATAAAGCCATTAATAAGTTACGATAACTGGACTGACGATATTGTGAATGGATCACAACACATATCCTTCACATTAATGTTTTTTTGCTCCATAAACCAAGGACTATTAATAGGGCAAGGTAAAGAGGCGGGCACCTACGGACATCATATGGGGCTGGCTGGGTCGAGTTCCACATTAGTGACTTATTTTTTATTACTGCTGCACTGATGACAAGGGTCAGTATATGAGGGATTTCATTACTGGCCATCATCTGCCCGCCTGCCCGGGATTTTCCGCTTTGGTGGTTGTACAAAAGGGGCGTTTATCATTTTGGATTTGCATTAATAGAGCTCTCTACCAGT
>JACEEZ010016927.1:0-12059 GCA_016584305.1 Chionoecetes opilio
GGTTTAATAATGAACATTATCCATGATAAATATAAAAAAACAGTAAAATGCAATAAAGAATGCCATTATGAGAGAGTTAAGAAATATGCATGAACTTAATATTCACTTCAACTCATCGCCATTTAATATTTTGCGAGAAAACATTTTAGATGCTAGCGATAGAAAGAAGCGGATTTTCATTAGCTTTCCATTGCTATATTTCGTTTTCTGATAAATGAATCATAACCATGCATAAATTAGCGTTAACTAAAAAAATAACATCATCTATCGGGATAATTACCCGATGGATGGTGTTATTTATTTAGTTAACGCTAATTTATGCATGGTTCTAATTAATTTATCAGAAAATGAAATATAGCATTGGAAAACTAATTAAGTTCCGCTTCTATTGATATGTTGCATGTAAAAAGTCTTCACGCAAAATATCAAATTGCGATGAGTTTAAGTGAATATAAGTTCATGCATATTTCTTCTGTCTCATAATGGAATTTCTTTTGTGTATTTTACAGTTTTTTATTTGATAATATTATAGACAAACATTCACGAAGATAACAGTGTATTCATTTTATACTGATATGCCATAGTCTACTGTATTCATGGAACACTTTTTTACTTGCCGATACGATTGATGATGTTATTTTTTTAGTTAACGCTAATTTATGCATGGTGGTAATTCATTTATCAGAAAACGAAATATATCAATGGAAAGCTAATGAAAATCCACTTCCTTCTATCGCCAGCATCTAAAATGTTTTCTCGAAAAATATTAAATGGCGAAGAGTTTAAGTATATATTGAGGTCATGCATATTTCTTCACTCTCTCATAATGGCATTTCTTTAGTGTATTTTACTGTTTTTTTATTTGTTATATATTTATAGAACAAACAGTTACGAAGATAACGGTATATCATATAAAAAAAATAGACCTGTTCAGAAAATTTTTTTTCCTATTTTTATATCCCCCTGCAAGGTTTCCCATGCTTTTTTTACCTGAAAAAGCCGAAAATCACACACCATTTTGAGCTAAAAATGTCAGAAACTTTTGCCTCATTGGACCTCAAGATATTAGCCCGCGACAGTAGAAAAGCGCCTAATTTTGCCTTCCGCCAGACATTTTTTTCACCTGAGACTTTTGTTACAATTGGGATAGAACAACAAATTGGGTATCAAATTGAAGCATTTTTAATATTATTTTCTGAAAAAACAATCCAAGTAAACATTCTAGAAAAAAAGACACATCATATACCCAGAAAAAAAAAAGCAAATTTTCTGAAATTTCATATAAATTTCAAAATATTACAATCTTGACATCAAAAAATGTGTGACAAAGACTCTAAAAACTATTTTCATGTGCAGAAAACTCTATTGTCTATGTCAGAAGGACACTTCACAGTCATCTTTTCAGAGTTTGCTTCTTGAAGCTATCAAATCGCTCACGGTTGTATTCCACAGTTTGAAGAAGGTACTGTTTTTGCTGAGAATCTGTGGTAATGATGTTTGCGAAATCAGTCATCATCTTGACTCCCCGCTCAGCAATGTCATTCACTACTTTTACATTGCTGACATATTCCAGGGCCTTGCTGTAGTCATCTACTCCTTGGCCATGTCGCCACAGGCTGCAAAAGCCATCATACTCAATGCCAAGGGTGTCAAGCAGAAGATGACTCTCTGGACCAACTAGATCAGCCCAGAGTCGTCTTGGCTGTAACCTGAGGGAACATAGGTTTCCCTCGTCTGAAGCTATCTGGCTTCTCAGTGGCGTGCAGCTTGGCAGCAATGTCCTGCTTCTCTTTGTCACTGAGTCTGCTACCGAAGAGAGCGAACGGCACAAACCTCCTGTGTCAGGTACCACTTGTGGTTTTTCAAGTTTTTGTAGCACTGCCTGAGCAATCTCTGGATCTGTTCTCTTGAACTTCATCATGTCCTTCATGAACTGCAGATCATTTGAAGGAGCATCTGCAGCAAGTGTAGATGACATCCACATGGGTGTATAGAACAGGTCCTAGGAAGAGGTTGAGGCGTTCCAGCTTCACAACAGTTTCTTCTTTTCGTATCCCCCAGCTGCTCAGCAAACATGAACATCTTCATAGAATACAGGTTTTCTGGCCATCCACCTGGCCTGATGAATGGCTCCAGGACGACTCCAGTGGATTCCGCGGGGAGGCGTGTCTCCAAGGACGATCAGTGTAAGCTCAGCCATCTCACGGTAGTCAGCTCTAGGAGGCTTCTCCGACCTCAGGATTTTCCTGTAGTATTTCCTTGCACTCTTTCTTCTTTTTATTCAACCATTTTTGTCTGATGGACAGGGTTGTAGGGTTGTCTGTGGTAAGATCTGTCCAAACGTCCTTGAAGTGCTTGAACCAAGGATTCTCTGGGCTCTTGACCTTGCCAAACAGATTCTCCATACAGCACCAACCAGCACTTCTAGAATGTGGGTCTGCAGGCCAGGTAGAACACCTTCTGTCAAGCTGTTGCTCCAGAAGCTTGGCAGCTCCCCGATGTACTCCATGTTGCTGGCCGTTGTGTCAAACACAAGGGCAGTGATCACTCCAGTAAGCCCCCATGCCTCCAGCAAATCCATGGATCCTCTGCTGACGCCTAGCCGTTCCTGTTGAGCTGTTTATCACTGGTTACTCCCAGTAGCTTGCCTTCAGGATATGCAGGTGGTCCTGAGACAAGCACAGCCAGAGTCCTCTGACGTGGTCCCAGGATCACTTCCCAGGACATCTCTCAGCATCTTGCATCCCAGTGGAGAGCAGCATACTTGGGAGGGTCCTCGCTAAATGCTGCCATGTACTCCTGGCTGATGTGGTACCTTGTCAGCATCCTGTTCCGTCTCGTTGTTGAGGTTGAGATGACAAACTTGTCCAGGTCAGCTCCACCAGCCTTCAATGTAGCAGAGACTAAGGCTGTCACTTGATTGTCAGACAATCCCAGACGATCAGCGGTACTGCAGATGTCAAACACACTCCATGACCCTCCTGGGAAATGTGAGAGTCACAGTGTCTTGGTGATGTGAACATCCAGGACGAGGTTGTTGGTAATCCATGTCCCTGCATTCCCCTTCACTGTCGGTTGGGTCAGCCCAGGTAGACACATCAGCAGCAGTCCTTCGCTGTGTGGCAGCTGAAAAATTGTAGAAATTTTGTGACAAATTCATATCTTGTTCCTCTCTCTGCTGCAGTCTTGCAGCCCTCTCTGCTTGCTGCTGGGACCCGTGACTCAAATATCTTGTCATGACCAGACATGTGGGCCTTTCTCTCTGTCTTCTGATCCTGGTAGAAACCTGATGTCCTTGTCCTTCTTCCTCCCTTGATAGCAGTCGGTTTCTCTCTATTTCCTGGATGGCATCTGAAGCTCCTATGTCGAACAGGCTATCTAATTCCAGGACAAAGGCACTCCTTTTCCCTCCAGGGTCACCTGTTCTAACCTTTATTCCTCTGCTAGATCTCTGTGCTTTTTGTGAAGTGTCATGAAATGCTGCGCTGCATTGTACTTGGTCATGGTCTTGATCCTAGCCATCTGCCAGAATGGGATGATAGCCTCCACTGTTTCATTGGCGAGGTCTGATGCTTAGGATTCCCTGTATTTTCTGGCAAACTCTGGAGATGGAGGAAGTACTGGAAGGCCTGTCTGTTGGTGGGTAACTGGGAGCCACTGATGCTGGATGATGGTAGCCGATCAGGAAGGTTTCTGTAGCAGATCTAGTAGCAGGTCGGCGTGACGCTTTTCTCCTGGACTGCAGGTGGAGTTTCTGAGATGTCAACTTTGCGTCCTCGGAGCTCCTTGCTTACTGCCATAGTGAAGTTATCTTGTGAAGTATCTCTGGATTTGTTAGCAGGTTTCAACAGATCTGCAACAAACATAACAGACCATTAGATGTCATGGTAAAACCATTGTGAATTTGTGACTAGAGTGAAATAAATTATATTGAGTTAATTTTTTTGAAAATTTGTCTGTAAATTATCACATGTAATATTTCCATAAATGTTTCTATGCATTTTGAGTTTCCAGTCAGCATCTAATTACTTGCTTTAACCTTGCTTATGCCCATTTATTGGTGAAAAAATAGGCGAAAACATACATCAAATGCTCCGAAAACTGGCGTTTCAGAAAACGTGTATAGAATAGAACTTCATGCTTCCATGAGGCAAAGTTTCCTGACATTTTGGCTTATAATGGTTGTAATTTTCGACTTTTCCAGGTCAAAAAGCATTGGAAACCGTGCAGGAGGGTATAAAAATAGGAAAAAATTGTTTTCTGAACAGGTCTATGAAGTTTTCATATATACTGATAAACCTTAGGAGGGAAATAGGGGTGAGGTTCTAAAATGGCAGGAATCGCAAAACTGGCCTCCACTGGTCATGGGCGGGTTGGCGCGGTCCAGTATAGAGTAGTCTTTGATGACATCCTTAATATTGCCGACTACCCGCAAGGTGCGCCAGTGTCCAAGGCAAACATTCTGTCAATGGTGCCAAAGAAGGAAATGTCTAGCTCAGAGGGACAGCGGGCTAGTGGCTCCGCAGGAATGACTCCTGCGAGCCCAAAGAAGCGAAGGGCCGTGTCCCATTCAGAGGACGAGTCATCAATGAAGAAACACAAGAGCGCGCCTGTTTCTGATGATGACATGAGGACAACATCAGGCGTGACCACAAGGCAGTCACGCAAACGCAGGATGGAATCGCCAAAAAACGAATGCCAACTATCCCCTGTGCCTAAGAAACTAAGGTCCCTATCTGCGGCACATCAAGACGTCTCTACCGTGAGTAAGTCTGGGGGCAAGAAAAACACCAAAGTGCGTGATGGTGCACAGACTCGGTCAGGAAAGCGACGCGTATCGGCGGGGCAGCAAGATTATCCTCTGCCGACGAAGAGGCGACGTGTGGAAAATTAATTTCGTAGTCGCAAATCACTAGACAAGAAAAAAGATACTTCTCGCGGTAAAAAACGCGGAAAAAACCCCAAGAAAAATGGAGTTTGGTCGCGGAGAAGCGCGCGTTGCTTCGTTTGCGTGTTAATAACATTCGTCTCCTGGAGGAGGAGGAGTTGAAAGGAATGAAGCAAGGTCAGCATCTAGGCCAGGGTGCCTTCGGTTCGTGCTTCCTTGTGCTAGAACCCAACACCGGCAACAAACTTGCAGTCAAATCGTATTCTTAGAGTCCATTGAAAAATGTGGTTGACGAGGCGATGAACCTGAAGGAATTGTCAGTCCTCGGGGTGCAGCGTCTTTATAGCGTGTGCGTTAAGACGCGACAGCTGGTTTCATATACTGCCGGCATGACCACAGACGTGTATTCGCTAAGAAACCTTCTTCCAAGGACGCTGGAAAGTGATGCTGCAGATCTCAAGACGCTGAAACGATTCAGTAAGTTGTGCTTCGTGTACAACGACATCAAGTACAACAATATTTGCGTCCCACGAGACGAAGAGAGGGCCTGTGGCGACCATAATAGACTGTGGTATCACCGCCCCAAGGGTACCTGGATAATTGTACCCACGATGAGCCCCGCGCGCTAACCGTTCAAAGCCCCCCAGCTGATGCAGCACACGCACCCGTGCAGCCAGGCCAGTGACGTGTACAGCATGGCCCTCCTCATCCAGGAGCAGCTGCGCTACTGCGGGAGGGGCTGCCTCCCCACTGCTCCCGCTGGCCGCCGTCGAGGAGTGGGTGCGGGCTGGCCGGAGCTTCTAGCCTGGTGACCGTCCGGCTTCAGCGAGGCCCACGAGAGAGAAGGCCTGTCCGGGGGGGGTAATACGTCACACAACATTAGTGGGGTTTCGGGTTCAAGGTTCGCAGAGTGGACCTAACTTTCTCTCCCATGTAAAATGTTTGTGTGTCTCCGTTTTAAGTAATCATATTTTTATTATCAGTTTTTGACAAAATTACATAAGAACATACGAAAATAAAGAAGCTACAAGAGGCCATGAGACCTACACAGGTAGTTCCTGTAGACTATGCGTAAATTGCTGCAGATTAAAGCATTACCCCAGCAAGGTTATAAATAGAAAAATATATACATACATTAAAACATTTTATTAACATGCATAAAAACAGTATAGTATCAACAAAATATTTTCATTCCTTAATGATATAGTCAGGCCTAAGTCTGTCTAGCTTTGCCATCAGCTTTCCCAGTAGCCTCTTTCGAAGAACTAGTATCATATACTTGATCCTCAGATTTGAAGTGCAGTTCAAATACCTGAAAAAAAGAGTGGGAACATTGTTAACCTCCCTTTCCATAACTCTGCGGTTTGTTTATTTCCGCTCATATATTACGGTTTTTTTGGGAAATTTTGCCAACCCTGTTTAACCATTCAAAAATATTTGAAATGACTGGAAATACAAAATTAAACGTGAGATTTTAAGTATCTCGAGGCCGACATCTTCTTTATTAAAACCCCTTTAACGACTTATTAAAATATCAGACCACCCCTTACTCTCCGCCTCTCGAGTTGAGTGTCAATTCAAATGCTTCTTTTCCTCTCATAACTTATAGTTACGCATCCATGTATCAGTATAGTCATTTTTCTCTGCACTGATTTAACAGGATATCCATCCTGTAATACTAAAAATAATATATAATTTAAAACTAAACTTGCTTTATATTAAAAAATATATTATAACTTTAACACATTACTTACCCTGCTGTTTTTATTGGAGTGTAGTGGTCTCTCATGATAGCCTGCAACCACTTGTCCGACCCATCCTCATTCTTGAAAAGAAAAAACACTGACTCTTGGCCTTTTCGATCATTCCCTTTACAATTTGAGACACAAACACATGAAAGGCATGTTTACCTCAATAAATAAGTCTAACTTTCGTCCTTTGGAGACACGACGTGACCTCTCACGTCCACGTCTGAATCAGCACTGCCGAATTAAGCACTACTGTTGTCTCGTCATCACGCTTCACCCCCCCACCGAAAGGCCTTTTCTCTCGTGGGCCTCGCCTCAGCCGCGCTCATCAAGCAGCTCAAGGCCGTGATTCAGGTGGCCGCCGCGGCCCCGGCCTCCGCCTTGAGCAGGACTGGCGGCGACAACTCAAGGGTGAGACCCACGCAAGGAAGCACGGGTTCGAGGCCCGTTGTGGGGACCCGGTTTGCGGGAGAAAAAGATAGTGACAAGCCTTGAAGAGGCTAAACATGAAGGGAAGCTGAATGATTTTTACTACATTGTTTGTTTTTTTTAATGCCAAAAAAGGGAAAATGTGCCAGACATCAGGGGTTTCATATGGCACACATTGAATACTAAATATATAGAAAAACATACAGAAGCTGCCAAATCGATTCCTGAAACTCTACACTTTCTAGAAATCAATCTTTTATCCCTTGAATCCATTGACTTATATTTCTTTATTAGCCAAAATAAGAATCAGTTTAATAATCAATTTATAAAAACACAAAAGTCACCGAAACTTTCTTAAATCTTGCGTTTTTGGAGTCAATATAATTTTTTTATAGTTTTCTCCCATCATAAGGCAAGAATTGTGGCAAGTTTATCATAAGATCTACAGGAAGACATACAAGCACGGATTTGAGTATGGAGAGCTGGGGAATCCAATATAATTAACTGGAAATAAGAATCAATAAAAGATGATATATTAATATACTAAAAAGATTAATAACTGGAAAAAAAACCATTTTGACCTACCCCAAATTTTAATGTGGATTACAGTTAGACCTGCCTGGTGTTTATTCAGCCATAAACGGGTTGGTATAAGGAATGTTAATAAGTTGCAGAAGTTATGGCTTTGAAAGGATTAGTACTGTAATGCATTGAATAGAATTGGTATTTATGGTTTCAACTTATATTCATTACAATAATTTTATAAACATGGTAAACTTTTTTTTACTTCTAAAAATACGATACTTTATGTTTTTACTTATTTTACTTTACTTATACTTATTGTGTGTACTTATTATTTTATGTATACTTGCTTTTAACCTATTACTTTACTCATTATACTTTTTTTTTGCTTTTTACCTTTACTTATACTTAATGCTCTTACTTTTCATACTTTATGCTTCTACTTTAATACTTTTACTTAAAACTTTGTTTTTACTTGTATTACTTACTTATACTTGTTTTTTTTTATCTTTACTCAATACTTTATGTTTTTAAACTTTACAACTTTACTAGTCTTATATTTTATATTTTTTTACTTTTATATTTTTAATTAATGTATTGAGGGTGCCCGTAGTTTATACTTTTACGTACAATTTTGAGCAATACATTATTATAATATATTCACACACACACACACACACACACCCAACCCACACACCCCACACAACACACACACACACACACACACACACACACACACACACACCCCAACACACCACAACCAACACACACACACACACACACACAAAACACACACAGATAGAAAAATGCTGTATTGACCACAGTATTTACAAAATAACTCAAAGAGTGCTACGACTCTATAAAACTTTAAAAAAAAAAAATATATATATCATAATATATTTATATATAAATATAATTATATATATATATATATATATATATTATATATATATATTATTATATATATATATAATATATATATATATTAATATATATATACATACTTATATATATATATATATATATATATATAATATATATATATATATAATATATAATATATATATTATATAATGTATATATTATATAATATATAATAACATATATATATATATAATATATATATATATATATATATATATTATAATTTTATATATATATATATATATATAATATATATATATATTTTATATAATATATTAATTAATATATATATATATATATATATATATATAATTTTATATTATTAAATATGAAAAATATAAAATTTTATATATTCAAAATATAAAATATATATTATATATATTTATTAAAACACCACACACGCGCGCACGCACACACACACACACACACGCACACCCCACACATCACACACACACAACACACACACAAAACACACACACACACACACAACACACACACACACACACACACACACACCACACACACACACACACACACCACCGTTTATCATATACACCAAACCAGACATGAAAGGCCTTCATGCTCTCCATGATATTTTAACCTTTAAAAAAAAGGGGAAAAAAATAAGCGAAGATTCTCCCCTGAAGGCAATAATTTTTTAATACAAACCATTATAATCGTTTTACTCTCCCATCCTCTTCAATTTTTGTATACAATATACATCTTATGGGGTGGGATAATTATACTATATACATCCCTCCGCGGGGCCGAGGCTGCAATGCCCCCCCGACCTCCCCGGGGGCCCAGGCTGCCGTGCCGCCGACCTCCGCGGGGGGCCGAGGCTGCAATTGCCCGCCGACCTCCGCGGGAACCGAGGCTGGCAGTGCCCGCAGACCTTTCCCCCGTAGCCGAGGCTGCAATGCCCGTCGACCTCCGCGGGGGCCCAGACTGCAATGCCCGCGACCTCCGCCGGGCCGAGGCTGCCGTGCCCGCCGACCTCCACGGGGCCGAGGCTGCAATGCCCGCCGACCTACGCGGGGCCGAGGCTGCAATGCCCCGCCCTCCGCGGGGCCGAGGCTGCAATGCCCGCCGACCTCTGCGGAGCCGAGGCTTTCAATTCCCGCAGACCTCCCTGGGCCGAGGCTGCAATGCCCACTGACCTCTGCGGGGCTGAGGCGGGAATGCCGCCGACATACACGGGGCGAGGTGCTGTGCCGGCGGACCTCCGCAGGGGGCGGGGTGCGATGCCCGCCGACCTCCGTGGGCCGAGGCTGCAAATGCCCTCCGACCTCCGCGTGGCCGAGGCTGCAATGCCCACCGACCTCCACGGCCGAGGCTGCAATGCCCGCCGACCTCCGCGGGGCCCAGGCTGCCGTGCCCGCCGACCTCCCCGGGGGCCCAGCTGCCGTTCCGCCGGGCCTCCTAGGGGCCGAGGCTGGTGCCCCCTGCTGCGGGCGGCGTGCCGCGCCTCCTGCCGGGGCCGGCTGCCTGCCCCGCCGCCTTTTCCTGTTTCTGTTTTCCGGACTCCTCCCGGGCCGCCCGCCTTTTACTCTCTCCGCCCTGGCTCCTGCTTTCCTTTTCGGTTTTCTGCCTCCCGGGTGCTGCTGCGTGCGGGGCGTCGTGCGTGCGTGGTGCGGGGCGTGGCGTGCGTGCGTCGGTGCGTGCGTGCGTGCGTGCGTGCGTGCGTGCGTGCGTGCGTGCGTGCGTGCGTGCGTGCGTGCGTGCGTGCGTGCGTGCGTGCGTGCGTGCGTGCGTGCGTGCGTGCGTGCGTGCGTGCGTGCGTGCGGCGTGCGTGCGTGCGTGCGTGCGTGCGTGCGTGCGTGCGTGCGTGCGTGCGTGCGTGCGTTGCGTGCGTGCGTGCGTGCGTGCGTGCGTGCGTGCGTGCGTGCGTGCGTGCGTGCGTGCGTGCGTGCGTGCTGCGTGCGTGCGTGCGTGCGTGCGTGCGTGCGTGCGTGCGTGCGTGCGTGCGTGCGTGCGTGCGGTGCGTGCGTGCGTGCGTGCGTGCGTGCGTGCGTTGCGTGCGGCGTGCGTGCGTGCCTGCCTGCCTGCCTGCCTGCCTGCCTGCCTGCCCTGCCTGCTGCCTGCCTGCCTGCCTGCCTGCCTGCCTGCCTGCCTGCCTGCCTGCCTGCCTGCCTGCCTGCCTGCCTGCCTGCCTGCCTGCCTGCGGCGTGCGTGCGTGCGTGCGTGCGTGCGTGCGTGCGTGCGTGCGTGCGTGCGTGCGTGCGTGCGTGCGTGCGTGCGTGCGTGCGTGCGTGCGTGCGTGCGTGCGTGCGGTGCGTGCGTGCGTGCGTGCGTGCGTGTGCGTGTGTGGGTGTGTGTTTGTTGTGTGTGTGTGTGTGTGTGAGACGCAAGTAAAGATAGGATCAAAAGAAAGCGAAAGAAAACAAAAACAAAATGGAAAACCGAGAAAAAGATGCAGACAAAGATAAAAGACACACAAGAGAGAGTAACAAAAATGGAAAGAGAACAAAGAAATACCAGATCAAAGAGAGAGAGAGAGAGGAGAGAGAGAAGGGGAGAGAGAGAGAGAGAGAGAGATGAGAAGAGATGAGAGAGCGAGAGAGAGAGGAAGGAGAGAGAGAGAGAAGAGAGAGAGAGAGAGAAGAGAGAGAGAGAGAGAGAGACCCATAACACTCAATCATTAACCCCTTCACGCCCAGATCTGTCCTTTGCTATAAAAATTGTATGTTGTTGAGCCATAAAATTATAAAAAGTAACTGAATATACCCAATTAGTTAGTCGACAAGGATTCTAAAAAAGGTCATATCTATAGAATATTACTTATGTTCACTAATAATTATCTAATGGTAGCCAAATTACAATGGAAATTAAACGCTTTGGGTCTGTAGGGGTTAATTAGAAACATCAAACCCGCGCACCAGATCACGTCGTGTAAACAAAAGGCAGAGATAAGCACGACGATGACAGATAAGAAGAAAAAAGATGACACATGCAAACTGATTATCGAGAAGTAGAAGAAAAAGAAGATGAAGAAGAAGGATAAGTGAAAGAAAAATAATATGTAAAAGAGAGAAGAATATGATGATGATAATGATGAATGAAGAAGAAACGAGAAAGAAAAAGATGAGGAAAAGAATGGGAACAAGAAAAGAAAAGGTAGAGGAAAAATAGAAGAAACAAATAATGATGACAAAGAAAGACGAAAATAAAAGCACTGCCAATAAAAAAATTAAAGAATGAAATGAAAAGAGATTTTTTGAAGAAGGGAAAATTTGTGAAGTAAACGAATCAAAGAAAACAAAAGAAACAAATAAAACTAGGTTTTTTTTTTTTTTTTTTTTTTTAACAACTTTATAGCGCCTGTAGGCAGTGGTGACCCAAGGCTCGGATGGTAGGCTCTGGAGGCTCACTTGAGGGCTCTGATGGTGGTTTCCTCGCCCGTGGCGGCGCAGGCAAAATTCTTATAGTGACCCTGATAGAGGTCAGCCCCTTCTTGTCCTCCAATGCACTCCAGTCGAAGGTAGAGTTGATGAGCAGGCATAGGGTTTCTTAGACACTCGACGGTGCAGAAATTTGGGTTGCTTTCC
>JACEEZ010016929.1:0-30432 GCA_016584305.1 Chionoecetes opilio
CTTCTCTCTCTCTCTCTCTCTCTCTCTCTCTCTCTCTCTCTCTCTCCTTTTTCTCCCCCCCCCCCAGAGTATCAGAGATACACAGCAGATGTGTGTTGTGTGTGTATTCCCCTTCTAGTATCTACGCTCTCTCTCTCTCTCTCTCTCTCTCGTCAGAGTATCAAAAGATACACAGCAGATTGTGTGTGTGTGTGTGTATTCCCCTTCTAGTATATACGCCCGTCGATAAGGCATTTAAAAGGAAGTGACACGCCAGGAGGTTTGGGGTGACCGATTTTCGCACGGCTAAAGCGGGGAGTGTACATAGTTGCCTAGCCACAGCCAAACCCTGACCCTGGCCACTGATCCAGCACGGGACCATAAAACATTTTTTGGCTGCCTAGTGGGAAGTTAATACTAGGTGCCGATATCTCCTGACCCCACGCTACAAGTTTGCTCAGGAGGCAGTATTTTGGGGGGTGGAATACAGCAGCCACAGCCAGGTGAGATAACTCTGGTGGCCCACGGGTCTGGTATCGTTTGGGCACACGCCCTCACTGTGTCAAGTTTGCAGGCTCCAGGCCTGGAGAGTTCAATGCAGGGATGCCACACAGCGGAGGCAAGCCAGATTGGCCAGAGGGTATATACTAAATATAGTATGGCCAGAGATATATACATATACACAAATTGGGGAAACACAAAAACAGACAAAATTGAGACCAGAAATTATTATAGATATAACCAAGGACCTCTCAGAAGCTCTCTCAGAGCATGAAATTTACAAAAAATCGCGGGGGGGCTTACAGCGCCCCCCGAACCCCCAGCTGGGAGGTTCCCTCGCTTCGGTCGGTCAGACTCGCTGCGCTCGGATGATTTGGGGTCGCCCTATTATTTTATTTCAGAGGTTTTTTTCTTTTCTTGTTGACATCCCTGCTCTCTTCAACACATATGTCTCATACTGCTCGAGTCCAAGTTTCTCCATCTGCCGCACTGTGTCTGCCACTGCTGTGTCCACAACGTCTCTGCTGTTCAGGACAAGGAGATCACTGCTGTATCAGCGAACGGGTTCCCTATCTCTTCCCTGGCTCGGCTCAGTGATCGCACATCTTGTGCAAATGCCATCTGTGCATGTCTCTTCTGTTCATGGTGACGTCCATCTGTGTCCTGCCTCTTCTCGGTGATCCCTCGAATTCCTGAATTAAACGAGGCCATCTCGGGACCAGATACCCTCCAGCGAAGAAGATGGGTGACTGGAATCCAAGGCCATAATCACAAGCCTCATGTGAGCCTTCTGGCTCCAAATAATATTAAAAATGTATTTTATTCTAATTATCTTGTGACTAATACCACATCTATTGTACCCAAAACAATTACATATGCCACTAGAGTAGAAAAAACTAGAGAGAGAAAAAAAAGTAGAGGAAAAACATAAAAGAGTGCACAGAGCACCATGCTATGGCGGATACAACATTCGAGAAGATTTTTTGGCAGCCTTTTTGTAAAAGGGCGGGCACTCCGCTCATGGAATGAATCGGAATGGCCCTATAGCCAAATATCTTCCCAAGTCCCTTTTTTTAAATTTGTCTGCCAAGTTTCATGCTGTTTCACCAAACCCACAATTCTTCCAAATTTTCCCCCATCTGCAGTATAATAGTGGAATTAGCATTATTAAGAAAAAGTATAGATAAATATAAAATTATCCATAATAGTTCAAACTCCTTTTTCATGTTTTTTATCCAGAGTTAGCTAAAGAAAGTACAGTACCCTTTTAAATGCATATAATAAACAAATTTCCCCTTTGATTTAATTGGTTAGACCATAGACCACTGTAACCTGAACTGCGTACGGAATATCGGCCCGTCGCACAAGGGGCCCGTAATCGGAGGGCCGCTCGGATTCATATATATACACACAAACCTCGATTTCCGGACTAATGGGGGGGAGCACTGGTCCGGGAACCGCCAAAAGTCCGGGGAAAAGCAACAGTCCGATGCCAATTTTTTTTTTTTTTTTTTTTTTTTTTTTTTACGTCACAAGAACTGGGGCCAAGGGTACAGCAAAAAAGGGTAACACAAAGTCCGCTTAGTTGCCAGTCCCTATAAAGAAGACAGTAAGAAAATAAAATTTAAAAAAACCCACATTACCCACCCCCGGACGCTTATCCTACTCTAGTATTTACTGTCCGGCAACCACCAAATAAACTACCCGCCGCGGACTTTTACGTCCACTGAGCATGCTGCTACCGGCGGGAGGCAGCAGAAAGTTTTTCAATAGTCTCAAGAGACGTTCCTCACACGGGGGCAGTGGGGGTCAGGGGACTAACGGAGGGTGTGCAGGTGAACCGTGAATGTCGTGTGCCCAAATGTAAACAATACGACCGCTGAGCATGCTGCCAACCTGGCGGGAAGCGCGGACACTGACCAGGGTTGACAGGAGACGCTCGGACCGCCGGACAACTTTGTCAATTTTACGAACGGGGACCAGGCTTTTCAACGTAAAAAAAAAAAAAAAAAAAAAAAAAAAAAAAAAAAAATGCCAGGACTGACATATCCCGGACCTCGGATTTGTCCGGCAAATCCGATATCCGGGAAATCGAGGTCCGGGAAATCGAGGTTGGGGTGTATATATATATATAATATATACGGACCCATATAGACTGGTTTATCAGTATGTATAAATGATATACTGTAATCTTCAAAAATGTTTTTTTCTATAATATCAAATAAAAAACTAAAACACGGTAAAGAAATCCCTTTACGAGACTCTGAAGAAATAGGCATGAACTTAATATTCACTTCAACTCTTCGCCATTTAAAACTTTGCGAGTCAACTTTTATCATGAAGGGTATAAATAGAAGCGAAATTGTATTAGCTTTCCATTGCTAATTTCGTTATCTAAAATTAATTAGAACCATGCATAAATTAGCTTTTAACTAAGTAAATAAAATCTTTAAAACGGGTAATTTTCCCGATTGATGAGGTTATTATTTAGTCAACGCTAATTAATTTATCAGAAAACGAAATTATAAGTAAATAAATAACCGTCAATCGGAAAATTACCCGATTTATGATTTTATTATTTAGTTAACGCTAATTTATGCATGGTTTAATCATTTTCAGATAATGAAATATAGCAATGGAAAGCTAATAAAATTGCGCTTCTATTGATACCCTTCATGATAAAAGTTGACTCGCAAATTTTTAAAAGGCGAAGAGTTAAGTGAATATAAGTTCATGCATATTCTTCATAGTTTCGTAATGGCATTTCTTTAGCGTTTTTACTGTTTTTATTTTATAATATTATAGAACAAAAATTTTCGAGATTACAGTATATCATATATATGATAAACCAGTCTATATGATAGTCCATAGACCAAATAAACGATCTCTTCGTCAGGCGCCCCCCAGGCCCCCCAATGAAACCCTATGCGGCCCCGCAATCAAAACATTGTCTCGTGCGCAGTCCAGGTATACAGTGGTCTATGGTTAGACCCCAACAAAGAATTTCAACATCATCATGATCATGAGGAGGAGTGTGTTTATTCATGGATTTTAAAAGGAAAACAAGTTTTGCTGCCTCCTCTGTACCGAGGCGGTTCCTCAGTTTTGAGTGTACTGTTATATGCATTATAGGTTATATTCATGTTATATGCATTTTTTATTAACTTATTCTATCTCTTTAGTTATAAATATGTAAACAATATCCTGTAGTAGTTAGATTTCATGTAGAACATCAAATTAATAAAAAATAAAAAAATTGATTTAAATCAAATAATCAGTTTTTTTTTTTTTTTTTTTTTTTTTTTTTTTTTTTTTTTTTTTTTTTTTTTAAATAAAAAAAATCAAAAACCCTGAATTGGGAGAGATAATCAGGATTTGAGGATGTTATGGGAAGGTATGGTTATGGTGACAGAAATCATGAGGGAGAAGAGGATGGAATTTTGTAGGAGGCTTGGCTTAAAGTAATCGTCCCCGACCATTTCATCATTCCTGATTTAATGCAGTCCAAATATAGCCATTATCGAGTATATCAACAATATGTTGTCACTTTTTGCATCCCCTTCACCCCTTTTTAAATAATCCGCAATCAAAATCTGTAAATTTCCCCCAGCTTCCAAAAAGCTCCCCACGACTTGCAGATGACGCACCACGGCTAGGTGACGTCACATGATGAAGCCCAAACCGGGGTAATACAAATACAACGTAAAAATTTTAAAAAAAATATAGTAGTACTTGAAGAATTTTGGGTGTTTCTGATCGATTTTTGGGGAGATAGGCATATACTTTATGGGTGCAGCAATCCTTTATGGGTGCAGCAAGAAAAACTTGCCTTTCCAGAGAGCTTATCAAACCCCTTCTCGACCTATACGGCCCAAAATATGTGTGTAGAGAAACCGTGTGCGCCGGTAGGGAGGGTCATACTATTTTTTTTTTTTTTTCAATTAATGGAGAGGGTGTTTTAAATAACGTATTTTTTGGGGTGTAGAAAAAACAAAATTTGAAGAAAAATTTTAATTCTGATAACCCTAACCTACATTAATTTGCAGTTTGTTTTTATTAAATGGGTGATCAATTTGTTATTGCAGTTACCCCAGCATATGCCTCTTCAATTTTCCTGTCATGGCTGTTCACATTATTTTCTGTCATACAGTATTGTTCTAACTACTTCATAAAATATATAAGACATCCCAAATATTTAAAGAAAATAGGTCTCATTCAACTTAATTAAAATTAGCATTACAGTTTGGCATATGCTGCCATAGATAATAATACGCATAGAAGTAAGGAATAATGAAAGACGCATGTAAGCAAAGCATCACCTTGTTGCACTGTTGCAGACAGCATAAACGTCTTGTAAACACCAACCGCTCCTTGCAGAGGCGGTAAGCTTTGTGTACTTACCAAACCTATTGCTAGCCCAAGTTTCCTGTGAAGCAAAATAATACCCATGAAGGGATTATTTTGCCAGTTTTCCTAATATTCCCTGTGCATTACTATAATACATGTCTGTAGTGGATAAACTATTTACCTGATGTATAATTGTTTATATTTCAGTGTGAATTGCTTAAGAAAATGGCTCAAGTCAGAACAAGGACGAAATCAAGTTCTCATTTGAGTAATCTTGTTGGCACTGGGGGAGCTTTTGGTGTCTGAACTGCCAACTGTGCGGGATATCCTGGGGTTTATGGCATCGGACTTGAGGGAGCAAAGTGAAGATGCAGGGGGGAACTACCAATTGGACAAGCTGGTGAAGGACATCTGCCCTGGTCTGATTTGTCAGGAGCAAAGCTAATGCTCTTTTCAAGCCACCTGTCATCAATAAAAAGGTGACATCATATCCAAGCTAAAGGAGGTCTGGAATCAGGCAGTGAAGGTTTCTCTTGAGAACGGCAAACTTGAACCCAAAAGGGGAAGGTTCATTGTCAAGTTAACAAATTATTGATATTTTGACTTGCAAGTGTCAGATTACCAGTTGTGAGGTGGGAGCTTGTGGGGCTGTGATATCCAAAGCCCACATTAATCTTTCCCTGCACAGATAAAAAAAGATTCCTTTGAAAGATCTAGCCTACATCATGGGACAGAGAGTGAAGGTTGGAAGTAAAGGCCCCCATCAAATAAGTGGCCCTGATTTGCCAGAGCACAAGAGAATGTTGAGAACATTAAAAAGGCAGGTGATGGAAAAGAAGGCAAAGAGAATAAAAATGACAAGGAGGAAACTGCTGCAGCAGCAGAGAAGGCAGTCGGGGAGCATGTGAAGATATTTTTGGCTGATGGTGATGAGGATCTGAATTGGAGAGAAGTGGTGCTGAAGATGAGTTTTTTCCCAGAAGTTGATTTTTTTTCCCAGAAATTGACCATAAGCCTGCAGCTTCGACTAAGGTACACAAAAACTATGATGAAATTCAAACATTGCCCTTGCTAGTGTAAGATATGGCATAGGGCTAAGGCAACTGCAGCAATAGCAACAGCAGCTCTGATTGATGCGGGAATGATCACGGGGGAAGACAACACAAGTAAAGTGATTGATAAGAGCAAGGTCAAGAGAGCACAGGAGAATTTGATGAAGAGCTGGGGCAAGAGTTTGAAGAAAGTGCAGGGAGGACGGGGGCATCTCCTGCATCCTCTTGATGGGCGGATTGACCTGACCAATGTGATGAGGAAGCTGAGGGAAGGACCAAACTTTTCCTGCTATGATCAAAGGAAGAACACTACAGTGCTGTTAGTGAACCTGGGAGCTACTATCTGTTTCACTTTATCCCAGAGGGAAAACAACTAAAGAGGAGTCACATGCGGAGAAGATGCTAAGATCATGTTTGCTTGGCTGAAAGAGAGGGGTTTTTAAAACCTTGTTGGCCATTGGAGGAGACTCTACAATGTCAACACTGGTGTGAAAGCTGGAGTAATGCGGAGCTGGGAAATGCACCTGGGAGAAAGCTGGTCTGGTTGGTGTGCAACTTACACACTGGTGAACTTCCCCTGCGCCATTTGAATGTTGGCCTTGATGGCCCTACTCTGTCAGACAAACAAATTTTCCGGGCCCAAAAGGAAAGTTCCTTGATTCTGCTACAGACTTTGAGATCAATCCAAATTCACCCGTATCTCCGTTGGCCTCCACTGATCAAGCTGCCTTTACAAGGTCATTCAAGATCTCTCAACTGATCAACACTATGGCTATAAAATTGTCTGTGCAGTCAGGGTGGATGCTTCCTGCAGGGCTGGCTTGTTGAAGATAGGACCAGTAAACCACAGCCGCTGGCTCACAACAGCTGATAGACTTCTCAGGCCTTGGGTGTCAAAACAAGGACCTTAAAGGGGAAAAAACCTGAAGAATCTGCGCTGCATTGTGGAATTCATCATTGGAGTGTATTATCCATGTTGGTTCAACGTGAAGTCAAACACTCCTGGATTGAAGGGGTAGGCACATCTTCTTTCAACTGGAATGCCTTAAGTCCAGGAAGGAGGTGCTGGACATTGTAATGCCCAAATGTGAAAAATCTGTTTTGGGAGCCCACAGTGAAGCCATCCTCCAAACAATGCTGTGCTCTGAGGATCAGAAGGAAAAGGGGTTTGGGGGTGGAGAGAATCCTGGCCATCAGGGGAGATGGGGACCCAGATGCTCAGCTAGGAGACTCTTCTGTTAGGGCCAGAGGACACCTGACATTAATTGTGATGCTTCCAGCATAGGTGACCTGATCAGCTGGTCAGAAGATGTGTCAGAGCCGCCTCTCACCTGCTCTCTAAGCACGTCCAGGTGAAAAACTTCGTCAACACCCATGGAAGTGCTCAACTGGCCTTGCCACACACAAAGCATTGAGAGGGTTATTAAAATGGTGACTGAGGCTTCTGCTAAGTACTTTTCACATGAATGGAGGGATCAGGCTCGGGAAAAACCAGCAGGAGGCTGATGTCCAAAAGGGATAAAAAACAGGACTTGTGCGCCTGGCAAAGTTCAAGAAGTCAGGAGAATAATTTTTGTAATTGTATTCAGTGATATACTTTGCGATTGACATGTTAATAAATATGAAAATTTGATTTGGCTTTATAAATATACATGATTTGCCTTATGTCGTCTAATATTATATAAAGGGGCTGTAAGGGTAAAATAGAAAATTAAAATACAAATTGATGTAGGTTAGAGATGTTCTATCCTTAAATAAGCTCATTTTTTGAATTCCTTTTTATAAAAATACATAATTTAGACACTCCTCATGAGGGGATTTCATTCAGATTCATGATGGCACCCAAGTATGACCCGCCCTAGTGCGCTGGGAGAGGTGGGTTTGTGTGAGGCGTCCGCCTCCGAGCCGTATCAGCGGGTTTCGCGCCACTCCTGAACCGAGCTGTTTGTTTTTCCCACGCTTTTTACAAAAGTCATGTTTTTAGGGAAATAAGGTTTGGAAATTATTATTTTTTGTGGATTAGGCATTTTGAATGAACTTCAAACAAAATTTATGCAAAGAAAAATGGGTCTGGACGATTACTTTAAGTATACTAAACACCTATTACAAGAAAGACAGGGAAAAGCTTATCACACAAGTGTGGTGGAGCAGTAACAGTTGGACTTGATAGTGATGAGGAAAACACCAGATGTGCAAGTCATAAACTGTAAGGCAATACCTGGAGAGGCTTGTTTGACGCTGCACAGGATGGTACGGGTAGACCTCAAAATCAAAAAGATGAAGAGGATAAAGAGAAAAGGTGTAAAAAGGACAAAGAGGCCAACATGTGACAGAAGTTTGAAGAAAACTGCAACAAAGATGGAAGTAGAAGCTGTTAGAAAATTGGCTGAAAATTTGGGAGAAGGTGTTTTGGTTTAAGAGAATCGTCAAGATTGATGACTGCGAAAAAGGAGGAAGTTGAGAGGAGATTTATGGATTGGAAGCAAGCAATAGAGAGAAGAGGTCTGAAGGTGAATATAGCCAAAACGAAGATGATGGTAACAGGCAAGAAAATAGAGCAAAATATTCAAGTGGGAAGGTTTTCCTGTGGAGTGTGTAGTAGTAGAGTGGGAGCAATCAGAGCAAGATCAATTTTAGAAGAAATTATGACTTGCAAAAAATATAAAGCTGTACAGGCATTATATATGCATTTCTAGATTCTCTACAAATAAATATAGATAAGCCATAGAAAAAAATATTTGGCAAGATATGGGAGTGTGAGTGAGAAATGAGGGTATGAGTAAGGATAATACACAACCCTCGTTTTCCTGGACTAATAGGGGGGAGCACTGGTCCGGGAACCGCAAACGTCCGGGAATCGCAACAGTCCGAGGCCATTACCCACCCCTGGACGTTTATCCTACTCTAGTATTTACTGTCCGGCAACCGCCAATATCAACTACCACGCTGCGGACTTTTACGTCACTTTGTTGTTGTTTTTAGGGTTGCAAGGATCCCTTGGGGAACACTATGAGCCCTGGTGATGTCCTATGGTGCTATCACATGTGCTGTAGTTGACCTGTCTTCCTCAGGAAGGCACAGGTGAGATGGATGACAGCGTGTTGCCGGGAGGGGTGGACGCCAGCCGCCGCCAGCAGGGTGGGCAGGTCACAGTACAGGTGGTGACGTTCAGGGTGAGGAGTTGAGAGTGTAGCAGTACACGGTGGGAGTGGAAGCACGAACACTGCTGCAGAAAGTGTTCAATAGTCTCAGAGACGTTCCTGCACCAGGGGCAGTGGGGGTCAGGGGACTGACGGAGGCGGTGCAGGTGAACTGTGAGTGTCTTGTGCCCAAATGTAAACAATACGACCGCTGAGCATGCTGCCACCTTGCGGGAGGCGCGGACACTGACCAGGGGTGACAGGAGTCGCTTGGACCGCCGGACAACTTTGTCGGTTTACGGACTGGACCAGGCATTTGTCCGTGACTTTGACATATCCCCGGACCTCGGATTTTGACCGGCAAATCTGATATCCGGGAAATGGAGGTCCGGGAAAATGAGGGTTGTGTGTATAAGTGCCAAATATTTTATATTGTCACTTTTTCTATGAGTTACAATATTTTTTAGCCTTGAGTTTCTTGATTTGATATTTTCTTAATTACTACCATGTATATAGAAAATAGCTTGTGATAAGATGATAACTTGATCGTACATTTATTCATAAGCAAATTACATTTCAGACTCCCCAGAGTTATAAGTCAACTGTTGATTTAGATCCAGATGCAACCCCAGATCTTGAATTGTCTTCAATTCAAGAATCCATCATCAAGCAGGAAACTGGACACAGAACAGAATCACTGTATAATTCCCAGGATGAAACAGTGGACATTATGTGTATCTCCCAGGATGTTACTATTGGGACTCATGATCCTCATCTATCATCAAAGCCCTGCTTTGAAGCCTCGCAGAATAATACGCTCTCAGAAGAATTGGCTACGATTGACAACAGTCTGCTGCTAGACTCACCACCAATCTCTCAGAAAACCCAAATAGGTTTTCCCTCCAACATGTCTCTTCACTCAGGCATGGATGTGGAGGAGGGATCAACAGAGCTTCTGGTAAGATTTCATGAATTTTTCATTCCCCACATATTCATGTAAACATACATTAGTAGCCTTGCTCAAGAGGAGAATCAGCTTTTTAATTTAAGTCAAATATTTTCTAAATATATAGAAATCAGTGAAACCCCTTATGGTGTTGGCAAGGGCTTTAAATTTCCTATGATTCAGTTTTACAGCAAAATATTGAAAGACTACTTAGTTATAGCAATGTTTAAGGGGACCGCCCACCCTGAATATATCGAAAATTTATGAAAGATTTCGAGAATCTTTACGATACATGCTGGATTTGGCGGGGCACTGCTCGTCCTGCGACCTAGTGGACACATTTTTCAAGCAGCGGACTTTTTGAATGTATTAATCCGCTTGTTCTGTAGCAGATGGAGTCCGTTAAATCGAGGGTTATATATATATATATATATATATATATATATATATATATATATATATATATATATATACCGTATTTGCCGGCGCATAAGACGCAGTTTTTTCCCTTAAAAAGGAATGCAAAGTTCACCCTGCGTCTAATGCGGCCATATTAGCGCATGAGAGGTCGGGCAGAGAATGCAGAACAGCCGGTGGTGTATTACTAAAGGGGTCTGGAGTGACCTCTGCTGAGCAGTGGTCCACTGAGCACAAATTTGTAACTGTGTTATCAACAGTAATTTATAATACTAAGAAAAGGTTGGAGTTTAAGAGAAAAAATGAGCTGGGGCAACAAGATAGAGATTGCTGCTGCCAAGATGGCCGTGTCAGATGTAAACATCATCCACCTCCCGCTGCTGCTCTCCATTGTAAAACATCTGATAAAACGTCTCGGCACAGCCCTCCGTGCACCCACCATGGGTCATTACCGCTCAGACTCCTCCCCGCACCCATGGAAAAAACAAACATCCCGCATATTAGATGTCGCCTTAACCCGCATTCGACTCGGGCCAAACAAGTTGACACAACAGTTGGAAGGAGATGATAGAAGGGAGGCAGAAAATGGTGATGGAATTTTTGCTGGGACTGGGTATTGTAGATAAATGGAATAGTGAAACAAAGAGCGTGTTAAAGTTTCATTTGAAGGAGTGTGAGCGGTGAGAGGGAGTGTAGTATCTTGGGGAGTCTGTCCATACACAAGGATGGAGAAAGGGCGTCCTGGCTTTGTAGTTTATTTGACAGCGAGTCATTGTACAACGTGGGGACAAGAGGTGCGCGGCGTGTGTGTCTCTGTGTGTCCTGTAGCTGACTGAATTACCTGGCTGATGTTGCAGTTGTGTCGGCGAGGACAAGTCAGGTCAGCGTCAGGTCACCCTCGGGCCTCTAATCCTGGTCCCAGACAGGGGGGTGGCCTAAGCCGATGCAGGTGTGTATGTGCGTGTGTGTGTTAGCGCCGCTACAGTGGTAAGCAGGATGAGATAGGAGACAGCATAGGCGTTTGTACCACCTCGACCCCTCAATCCTCAAACCTGTACCTCTACGAATAAGGAAACTGTATGAAAGAGTGCTAGTAAAAAGGCTGCAATGGTACCTGTAGACGGGACAAAAGTCTTCCACACGGTACACCAAGACCAAGACCCATCACGGCGCCACACCGTCCGCCTCAAGGCCGAATCACACCATACATCATGGTGAAATTGGTGACAGGACACTGTCTCATCACATCCGTTAGAATTTCTTACATTCAAACAAATTGACGTGTTACACTAAACGGTGTGCCGCCGTCACGTACGGCTCCAATACATCACTGTCCTGTCACGTAACGGTTTCTGGGGAAGAATATTTTAACGTAATGAGACTGTGCCATGCTAATAATTGTCGTTTTCTCAAGGCTTTATGTACCCAAAACAATGTCTTAGAGTTCAACTCCTCTTCTTCATCCGACAGAAGTGCTATTAATGCAAATTTCTTCAAGCATAGCCTCTGAGGCACCATGTCTGCTTAGAGGGTGAGCAGGAACTGCCGAAATGACAGAACCGTGGACGAATAGTGTGAATACAAGGCACGGCTGACGGAACGCTGCCGTGATTTCAGAGTGTGAATCAGCCTTCACCTGTACCTTCCTGAAGAAGACTAATCAACCCTTGCGACTGTGATAGATTCATAGGTGTAAACCAGTGCAAATATCGTCGATCCCGACAACGGTGCCCTTCAACAATTACAACAATAACAACAAGGTACAGAGGTTACCAGTGTTATCAAAATATCTTCGTGAATTTTTGTTAATGGACAACCACCGATTTCGAGGCCGAAACTTAAGTCTTCCTGAATAGTTTTGATGTGTCTTGAATTAATCTGGCTCTCAATTTTGTCGGAAATCAATGTTTGCTTACATGTGTGTATGTGGGGGAGGCAACCTGCCCCTCCAGTCGGCCCCGCAAACATTGCTACTCTTCCACACTGCCAAATTATTGGTAGTTTTCGTTATTTCTCTATATCATCTGTTACTAAACCAACCCTCACCTCTAACCTAACCTAATCTGATTTAACCTAAGTTAACTTTCTGGCTGAAGTAATGGTAGATTTTCGGTACTACGTGTAATGCCATTATTATTCAATTGCGCCATGGGAAATGGGGTTCAAAATACTCATAATGAAGTAAGCTACACGATGGTGTCGGTAAGAGTCCTAGGACTTTTGAAAGCCTACTACCAAAATAATACCATATCTTACTGCAAATTTTTCCACAAAGTCTAAACAATAGCAGAAAGCAACAAAGGAATACCTACAACATTAAATCTAAGCTATATGCATAGGTCCGCAAATATTAGAATATCAATTCGTGGGGCATCCTGCATATATTTATGATTTATGACCGATTTTGGTTACACTGTCATTCTCTTTACATTTTAACTAGTATAATTTTTCATTCACATTCACTGCACTGTGAATATTGTATTTAGGTACATGCTCATAATTATAATCATTTGCTTTCCCCTACAAATCTTTTATTTTTTTATTAACTTGATAATTTTACGAAAAAAAAAAAAATTCCATCAAAAACTGCAATATTTTTTTTTCTTCTCAAAACCTCTTTGTAAAATAGGGGTGCGTCTTATGCGCCGGCAAATACGGTATATATATAATATAGAGGGTTATTAAGATTAACAAATGATTTTTTTTTTTTTTTTTTTTTTTAAATAAATAAATACTTATGTTTTCCATCCACAGCAGGAGTCATCAGAAGATCCAAGAGATCAGCAGTGCAAAGTGAACTTGGTAACAAAGCCAAAACGAGGCAGGGGACGACCAAAACGACTACTGTGCAAGGTCAAGGTATCTGTATATGACTTTTAATTTTTTCTGACCTCTGGATCTGCATGTAAGCTAGTCACAAACAGTTGGTGCCTGCTGGCTTGTTAGATAACAGCTAGCGGCTCGCCTCTCGTAAGTGAACACGGCTTCCCTCATGATATAAATCTATGCCTTGGCTATATATTAAGTAGGTTTTTATCATTTTTTTGCTCATATACAATATTGGTTTTGTATCAATACAGTAAAACCCTTATAACTCGGCACTGTATAACTCGGAATTTGATATAACTCGGCATGGCAAGGACACAGGTTTTTTTTTATTTTTTTTTTATTTTTTTTTTTTTTTTTATAAAGAAACTGTGTGGGAATCACAATGGGGTTATTTTAAAGAAAATCCGTATTTAGTTTGGGCAAAAGCCATGCGTAGAGGGCCCCCAAAACCTCCGAAAAGGGGAATATGCCACTCGGTGACGCTAACCACTTGCCCCCCCGCCTACCTAAACTGATCTCAGGGTTTTTCACTCGGCATATCTGCCCTCACAACCCTTGTGTGAACATGTAAACAGAAACGGAAAAAAAAAGTACTCGCATATTGATGTTATAACTGCTCTCTTTCTTACACCGGATATCGTCAGTCCAAAAGTCGTGTTTTTGCCCTTTTTGACCCTTTTCCCTGCAGGTAGACTTTTCAATTTCATTCCCTTTCCCTCTGGAACCCTTTGCGTGATGGAGCTGACATCTGAAATACAGTACTGTATGATGTAATCCCAAACACGTAAAATGGTGGCAAAAGTAAAGAAAAGGTCGGGAAGCAGCTGTGGGCTGTCAGCGAGCGTTTATGTCGTCCAAGCACCCGTTTGGATACGAATTCCATTTTTTGTCAAAATTTGAAAAAGGATTGGTTTCTGCTTCAAAAACAACTTGGGGGAGCCAAAATAATAATCAATGCAAAACATTGCAAAAAATATCAAAAAGTATATAACAACATTTCAGCAAGTGTATTGGATTGGGATTTGTAACCCAAGACGGTGCTTGGAAAACAAAAACACGGCGCAGCCTACGCGCTGGTTCCAGCAGGTCTCGTCCAACTCTAAAATCCTAGAAACCCTTCCTAAGTTTAAGAGTTCCTAGAAGTAGCTCGGGTGTTGCTGTGAGTTGCTATGACTCTTAGAAACTCACAGCAACACCCGAGCTAACTTCTAGGAACTCTTAAACTTGGGAGTTGCTAGGAGTTGTAAGAAGCTTTATGAATACAGCAAGCTGCTGACCTTTGCTTTACTTTGCCACCTATTTTACGTGTTTTAGGATTACATCATCAGTACGGGCATATAAAGATGTCAGCTCTATCACGCAAGGTGTCCCCAAAGCAGGAAGGAATAAAATTGAAGATTCTGAGCTTGCAGGAAAAGGTGAAAGTGCTGGCAAGGATGGATGCAGGTGCGTCCATGCGTGCTATTTGTGCTGAGTTTGATATAAAACCAGCACATTCTATGATATCAAGAAAGTAAAAGAGAAGATTCGTGCCAGGCCCTTACTTTGGAGGATCCAAGCATCTCCAAGACTACCAAAAAGAGGATTAAGCCAGTTAAGAACGTCTCCCTGGATCACAGTGTACAAGGGGTACAAGCAGGAACGAGCAGTTGGAGTTACTGTAGGGGGGTTGACCTCCAAAACGCCCCCTGAAAAGGTTGGCCAAGCACTTAAAGGTGCCCAAATTTCAAGGCTAGTGCTGGGGGGCTCTTCACTTTTCGGAGTCGCCACTGCCTAGCCAACCAAAAAGTGGTGGGAGAGAGTGCTAGTGCTGATCAAGCATCAGTGGTGCCTTTCCGTCAAAAAATTGGAGAAAATTATGCAGGAGTCTGGCCTCCTTCTCTCCCAACTCTACAACGCTGACGAGACGGGCTTTTTTGGAGTCTATGCCCGCCAACCCCAGGCATCAAAGCAGGAAAGGCACATTCCAGGGAGGAAATTAGCTAAGGATCGGATCTCCATTATGTCTGTGGAAACGCTGACGGGTCGCACAGGCTAAAACCCCATGGTTGTAGGCAAGGCAAAAACACCACGGGCACTCAAAAAAGTCATGGGTAACCTGCCTGTTATCTACAGGGGCAACCTCTCGGCCTGGTTTAACCTTTGAACTCACCATGAATGGTTCCACCATTTTTTTGTGCCTGCTGTTATTCATTTCCAGACAACTGTGTTGGCAATCACAATGGAGAATGTCAAGGCCATCCTCCTACTTGACAATGCCCAGCACATCCGAGCCCAGATGACTGGGGGCCCATGGTGGTAGAATTAAAGTAATGTTTATGCCACCCAAAAACCACCCCCCCTAATCCAGCCCATGGCCCAAAGGGCGTGATCGGGCCTGCAAGCGACACTACAGAACAAGCAGCTGGAGGAGTGCCTTGTGGTAGAAGAGGTAGAGGGACAAGAGGAACAAGGGGGGCTCAGTCGCTTGCGAATTTCAAAGCGTACAACTTACGCAACACTGTTTTATAACGGGGCTGAGGCGTGGAACGGGCTCAAGCCCACCACCCTGAGCAATGCATGGAACAAGTTGCTGAAGGGACTGAAATAGAAAATGGACTTCCCCTGGGTTTGGTTTAGAAGATTTCACTGCAAACAGTGCATAAAGGTGGTGAGCCGGAAGTCACCGAGGAGAACATAGTTGAGTGGCTGGAGATGATGCTGGGGCTCTGGGCTACCATCATCAACAGAAGAGGACATAGCAGCTAGTGTTGTGCGGGGGCGGAGGCTTTCTGTTGAAGCTGACAGTGATGACGAAGCTGACCATCAGCCAGCATGAAATTTGTCTCAGCTTCGTTTTCCCCCTGGACAAGGCTTTGGAGGGTTGGTGGAACACCAATTTGATGCATTCTACTCACCTATGAGAGACATAAGAAATGCTGTTATCAAGAGGCAGTGTACAAGTCAGAAACAAACGAAATTTCAGCCTTCTTCAAAACCCAAAACCACACGCCAGGGAACCCCAGCCCTCTACAAGTAGTGAGTCTGGTTGCAGCTTCCTAACAGTACCTCCCCCGATCTGCCAACTCACATTTTCGACAGCAGCACTGACCCCGAGTGACATAAAAATTATTCTGTACATTAGTGATTAAGGGCTGTTTCCCCAGTTTTTTAAAGGGACAAGTATAGTGTTGGGAGTAATTAAGTGCTTAAGTGATGTAAAATTAAGTTTTACAGGTACAGTACTGTATACAATACAGTACAGAGTTGTGATTATAGTGATACCAGTGTTAAAATGCGACTGAGTCCCCCTAACATCTTCTACATGTTACAACAAGGCTCCCCTCTCCTTGGATTACATGCCTGATGCTACCCGTGCATTGGTAAGTGTAGTTTTTATGCTTTTACAGTACTGTATGTCCTTTTTTTTTTTTTTTTTTTTTTTTTAAAACTCATATCAGAGGAGGACATTGAATAACTCGGCACATTGAATAACTCGGCAAGGGCCAGAGCCCCTAGCGTGCCGAGTTATAAGGGTTTTACTGTATATGCTCTCTTGAATTGTGTTCAGTAAAGTTTATAATTTTATTATATATGTTATGGCCGGCAGTAAAATACAGTACAGGAAGGTCCCGAAGATACGAGCAGTTAGGTTCCACCTGGCATACTCGTAAAGCGAAATCTCGTATAACTAAACACATAACTAATGGTAAAATATAGGTTTGGTTCCAGGACCATCAATTAAAAAGAAAAGAAAAACAACATGTTTTTCAAGCTAAAATAAACTATAGCAAACACAACAAACATACAGCATCTATATTACCCACACTGTACTACCTATTCTGTAGAAAAAGCATTCTGAAAGAGAAAATAGCACACAAAATAACATAACTGCACATTAATTAAACATAAAACATGCATAACACTCACAAGTGGTAATGTTGTGTGGGGAGACAGGAAGCTGGCACGTAGCCAGCTGAGAGTCCCTGTTTTCTCTCTCCGAGGCTCGAGAGAAAACAGGGGTGACCAATCCCTGCGTTTGCAGGGATGACTGGGTTAGAGTTCTTCCTCCTCCCCTTGATCACGTGGGGAAGAGGAAAGATCCTCGGTGCTGCCGCGTGATACAATAGACTCGAGAGGGTAGGGTAGGTAAGGGACAAGGGAGGGGTGCGCAGACCTCTTCCACTGCCCACAAACTCGTCTCTGCGCATCTGAATATATATATACATCGTCTAGGGATGTGAATTTTTGTAGGCCACATTGTCGTACCGAGCCACCAGAATTATCATATTTTCAGATTGATTATATTATCGTACAACCTTAGGTAAAATCATATAGCCTGTAAATGACTTTATAATTTTAGTAAATAACTTGTAATTTACTTAAGTAAATAGCTTGGTAATTTTACTCACCCCAGTTTGAATGTCGTAGCATAGGATTTTCGATCTCGTATATTGAAAATAGACCCTAATTTACACATCTCGTATATCGAATGCTCGTATAACGGGACCTCCCTGTACACTGGTACCTTGACTTACGAGTGCCCCAACTTACGAGTTTTCCGAGTTACGAGCAGTCGCTCGGTCGGTTATTTGCTTTGAGTTGCGAGCCAAAATCAGAGTTACGAGCGATTTTTTTTAGAGACGCCGCCTCTAGTTGGCGCAGCGAACGCCTCAACATCCGCCCAGCATTCCGCGTCTCACTCGTTCACTTCACGTGGTTACCTCGCCGTGGAAGCATCTCTGTTGTGTTGTGCTCACACAGGTGAATGCAAATGGTGGAGGGTGAGTGCAGTACGTTTAGCGGCAGTTCCACCCACAGCTGTTTCCAACAGCTGATACGCAGAGTATAAACACTGGCGAATGCAAATGGCGGAGGGTGAGTGCAGTACGTTTAGCGGCAGTTCCACCCACAGCTGATACACAGAGTATAAACACTGGCGAATGCAAATGGCGGAGGGAGAGTGCAATACGTTTACCGGCAGTTCCAACCACAGCTGTTTCCAACAGCTGATACACAGAGTGTAAACACTGGCGAATGCAAATGGCAGAGGGTGAGTGCAGTCCAGTCATATAGGTACAGTCAAAAAATTGGGGTGGTATTTTGGGGGCTGGAATGGATTAATGGTATTTCAATTAATTTCAATGGGGGAAACTGATTTGATATACGAGCAAATTGAGTTACGAGCTCGATCAATGAACGAATTAAACTCGTAAGTCAAGGTACCACTGTATACAGTAAACGCTCGCTCTAACGAACCAATTGGGTAGGTGACGACGTTATATAAAAAAAAAAGTTATATCCAAGGGATCAGCTCTTTTCGCATAACGACCATTGTTCATTATATAAGGTGAAACCTCGCTATTTCCGACCATTTACGTGTATAATGAACTTTGTTGGTTACATTAGATGAAAGTTTGTATACTTACATACATGCAGCCATCACAAATACTACGCATACAGAGAAATTAAAACAATACAGTAAAAGCCTTATAACTCGGCACGATAGGGGCTCTGGCCCTTTCCGAGTTATTCAATGTGCCGAGTTATACAATGTCCTCTTCTGATATGGGTTTAAAAAAAAAAAAAAAAAAAAATGATAATAATAATAATAATAATAATAATACAGTACTGTAAAAGCATAAAAACTACACTTAACAATGATCGGGTAGCAGCAGGCATGTAATCCAAGGAGAGGGGAGCCTTGTTGTAACATGTAGAAGATGTTAGAGAGACTCAGTCACATTTTAACACTGGTATCACTTTAATCACTTTATAATCATAACTGTACTGTATTGTATACAGTACTGTACAACTTAATTTTACATCACTTGAGCACTTAGTTACTGCAACACTATGCCCTGTCCATTAACTCTACCTTCAACTGTGAGTGCATGGGAGGACACAGGGGGCGGCATGAGCCTCTAATCACAGGCGTCACTATAAGAATCCTGCCTGCGCCACCACGGGCTACGGAACCATCACAGCCCTCGAGTGAGCCTCCAGGGCCTACCATCCCACCCCTGGAGCTCACTGCCTACACGCGCTATAGGCATAGGGAAAAAAAAAAAAAAAAAAAAAAAAATATATATATTATATATATAATATATATATATAAAAAAAAAAAAAAAAAAAAAAAAAGACTTGTCTTTACCATGCCGAGTTATATCAAATTCCGAGTTATACAGTGCCGAGTTATAAGGCTTTTACTGTAACTTCATACTGGCCCACCGCCACTAACCATACTAGCGCACCACCCGCTTGGCTTTGTTTCAACTGCCGCCGACCGACCTGCATGTACCTGGTCGGCTGGCCCACGACCGAATTGAACTCTGCATTTACCAAATTACAGTAACCGCGGAAAAAACCCAGGATAAGGAGCCTTTTCTGGTGCTCCGCAAGTCTATGGATTTGACCTTGGTTACCAAGCTGTGACTGTGTGTGAGCTGTATGATTTTTACAATATATACTTCACCATGTTCAATGGTTGCCAATTATATGCTGTGCGTGACAACAGCTCAGTGGCCTCCACAGTGTCAATGGGGGAAGAAGTACTTTCTGAGTGTCTATCCTTACATCAGGACCTGGTCTAGTTTTCTACTTGACATTATTTGAGTTTACTGTTTTTAAATTCATGGTAGTGATGGCTCCAGGCAAGATGAATAACACCGAGAAGGCTCGTATTTTTGCCTTGAGGGAGGCAAACCTAATTGTAAGGGAAATAAGTGAGCAAACATGGCGTAGCATGAGCTCCCTGTTTGCTCTGTTCAAGTGGGCTCAAAATATTGCTCCTGGCACTGTTCCCTCTCAAAAATCAGGATTTGGGTGCCCTCTCAAAACTACAAATGCCACAGATAAGTTTGTGAAACGTGAGGCTTAAAACCCCATACAGTATAGCCTGACAATTAAAGCAGGGTCAACCTGATCTCCTTGGAGAAGTTGCCATTCGCACTATTCAGGAGTGCTGCCAGAAGCATCTAGGCCTCGCGCCCCGGTTCCCCACCAGGGTAACCACCACCACCTTCCTGACTCACCGCAGACGCCGTGCCCGGCTGGAATTTACCAATCAGTACAAATACTAGACTGCAGAGGACTGGCGTAGAGTGATGTTCAGCTATGAGTTCATTTCAGTGTGGCGCAAAGCGATATGGGAAGCTTCGTCGCCCCTCAAACATCAGCCCCTTAGACCCCCGCTACCTGCATACCACAGTGAAGCACCCTCCTTCCGTCATGGTTTGGGGTGCCTTTAGTGGAGCTATGGGTAGGGCTGGGCTGATGTGTTGCTTAGCAAAACTACGATGAATGCTGCCTGTAATTTTGAAGTTTTGGAGGAACACCCATTATTTTTTTTTTACCTGCACCAGTGAGAGATCTTCAAATCATGATAATGCACCATGCCACAGGGCCAAAAAAGTGACAACATGGGTTGATAACCATAACATTAATGTCTTCAAGTGGCCCAAGGAACTCATCAGACCTCAACCCAATTGAAAACATGTGGGCATAGATGAAACGACAACTAGAAAGTCAAGATACCTCGTCAGTGCCGCGCCTCATTGACGCCATAAATAAACTGGATCCAAGGAATAGTGTTGGAATCCTGCAGGGACTTCACTGATTCGATGCCAGATAAGATCAGGAGTGTCATAAAAGCCCGTGGGGGATATACAAATGACTAAATATAAGAACATAAGAAAGTAAGGAAGCTACAAGAAAGAGGCCATGAGACCTACACGAGGTAGTTCCTGTTACTTAACTCTACCTATGTCCATCTCTTCCCCATCCATGAATTTATCCAGACTCCTTTTAAAGACGCCAATAGACTCAGTATTGACCACCTGACGACTTAGTCCATTCCAATCATTCACCACCCTATTTGTGAACCAGTTTCTCCCAATTTCCTTTTTAAATTACGCTTTTCCAGCTTGAATTAGTTACTTCTCGTTCTACCCTGCTTACTAACCTTAAGAACTTTTCCTACATCGCCTATATTGTATCCCTTTATCCACTTAAAAACTTCTATCAGATCGCCCCTTACTTTACGGCTCACAAGTTAGTGTAAATTTAATAGTTTCTATCTCTTCTCATAATTTTTTATTTTTTTATTTTTTTATTTTTTTATAAACATCACAAAGGACTGGCCAAGGGCACACAAAAAATGGGTAACACAAAGCCCGCTTAGTTGCCAGTCTCTATAAAGAAGACAGTAAGAGAATAATATAAAACAGGGGTGAGCCAATTTAGTTCGGGAGGTGTCTTGTTACTCTTCTTTTGAAAAGATTTAAGTCATAGGAAAGTGGAAAAATAGAAACAGGAATAGAGTTCTAGAGTTTACCAGTGAAAGGGATGAAAGAGTAAAGATACTGATTAACTCTTGCATTAGGAAGATGGACAGAATAGGGATGAGAATGAGTAGAAAGTCTTGTGCAGCGAGGCCGTGGGAGAGGGGGAGGCATGCAGTTAGCAAGTTCAGAAGAGCAGTGAGCATGAAAATAACGGTAGAAGAGTGCAAGAGAAGCAACATTGCGTCGGTGATTTAAAGATTGAAGACAGTCAGTCAGAGGAGGGGAGTTGATGAGACGAAAAGCTTTTGACTCAACCCTGTTTAGGAGAGCTGTATGAGTGGATCCTCCCCAAACATGTGAGACATACTCCATACATGGGCGGATAAGGCCCCTGTAGAGAGCAAGCAATTGGGAGGGAGAAAAAAAAGGACGCAGATGCCACAGGACACCTAACTTCTTAGAAGCTGTTTTAACAAGAGATGAGATGTGAGATTTCCAGTTCAGATTTTTAGTAAAGGATAGTCCTAGAATGTTCATTGTAGAAGAAGGAGATAGTTGAGTGTCATTGAAGAAGAGGGGATAGTTATCTGGTAGGTTTTGTCGAGTAGATAGGTGAAGAAATTGGGTTTTTGAGGCATTGAACAAAACAAGGTTTGCTTTGCCCCAATCAGAAATTATAGAAAGATCAGAAGTTAGGCGCTCTGTGGCATCTCTCCGTGAATCACTTAGTTTCTGTTGAGTTGGACGTCTAATAAACGACGTTGTAAAATGCAGGGTAGAATCATCAGCGTAGGAGTGGATAGGGCTTTGAGTTAGACTTAGAAGATCGTTAATGAATAATAGAAAGAGAGTGGGTGATAGGACAGAACCCTGGGGAACACCACTATTGATAGATTTAGGAGAAGAACAATGTCCGTCTACAGTAGCTGCAATAGAACGGTTTGAAAGGAAACTTAAAATGAAGGTACAGAGAGAAGGATAGAAACCGAATGAGGGTGGTTTGGAAATGAAAGATTTGTGCCAGACTCTATCAAAAGCTTTTGATATGTTAAGGGCAACAGCAAAAGTTTCACCGAAACCCCTAAAGGAGGATGACCAAGATTCAGTTAGGAAAGCTAGAAGATCACCAGTAGATTGCCCTTTACGGAAACCGTACTGACGATCAGATAGAAGATTGTGAGCTGATAGATGCTTCAGAATCTTCTTATTAAGTATAGATTCAAAAACTTTAGAAAGGCAGGAAGTCAAAGCTATAGGACGGTAGTTTGAAGGATTAGAACGGTCACCCTACTTAGGAACAGGTTGGATGTGAGCAAACTTCCAGCAAGAAGGAAAGGTGGAAGTAGATAGACAGAGAGAAAAGTTTGACCAGGCAGGGTGCAAGCACAGAAGCACAGTTTTTGAGAACAATAGGAGGGACTCCATCAGGACCGTAAGCCTTCCGAGGATCTAGGCCAGAAAGGGCAAAGAAAACATCATTACGAAGGATCTTAATGACAGGCATAATATCGTCAGAGGGTGGAGGAGAAGGAGGAACAAGCCCTTCATCAACCAGAGTGGAATTTTTAGCAAAGGTTTGAGCGAAGAGTTCAGCTTTAGAAATAGATGAGACAGCTGTGGAGCCATCTGGGTGAAGCATTGGAGGGAAAGATGAAGAAGAAAAATTGTTAGAGATGTTATTTGCTAGATGCCAGAAGTCACGAGAGGAATTTGATTAAGAAAGATTTTGACATTTTCTATGAATGAAAGAGTTTTTGGTAAGTTGAAGTAAAGATTTGGCATGATTACGGGCATAAATATAAAGGGCATGAGTTTCAGGAGATGGATGCTTACGGTACCGTTTGTGAGCCACCTCTCTATCTCGGACAGCATGAGAACAAGCAGAGTTAAACCAAGGTTGACGGGCTTTAGGATTAGAGAAAGTGTGTGGAATGTACGTCTCCATGCCAGAGACTATGACCTCAGTTATGCGCTCTGCACAAAGAGATGGGTCTTTGACATGGAAGCAGTAATCATTCCATGGAAAATCAGAGTAGCACTGCCTTAGGTCCTCCCACTTAGCTGAGTTGAAGTGCTAGAAGCACCTCCGCTTAGGTGGGTCCCGAGGCGGCACCGGAGCGATAGGACAAGTTACAGAAATAAGATTGTGATCGGAGGAACCCAACGGAGAGAATAGTTTCACAGAGTAAGCAGAAGGGTTAGTAGTTAGGAAAAGATCAAGAATGTTGGGCGTGTCTCCAAGGCGGTTAGGAATACGGGTGCTGCACCAGCTTCTCTAGGTCTTGGAGGATAGAAAAGTTGTAGGCTTGTTCACCAGGTTGGTCAGTGAAAGAAGATGATAGCCAAAGCTGGTGGTGAACATTGAAGTCCCCAAGAATGGAAATTTCTGCTAAAGGAAAATGAGATGAGATAAATGAGATGAGATGTGCTCCACTTTTGATGTTAAATAGTCAAAGAATTTTACATAGTCAGAGGAGTTAGGTTAACTAAAGTTACGCATTCCATGAATAATTTTGGTCATTCTTCTCTGCACTGATGACTGCACAAGGCAATATCCATCCTGTAATACGGAGACCAAAACTGAACCACATAGTCTAGGTGAGGTCTGACTAGAGCCAAATAAAGCTTTAGAATAACCTCAGCACTTCTACTTTTAACACTCCTGGTAATAAATCCTAACGTCATTGGCTCGATTTCTAGCCTCAATACATTGATTCCTGGGACGGAGGTCTGAGCTTACCCGCACTCCCAAATCTTTCTCACCCTCTGATCTTTTCAGCGATACATTGCGTATGGTGTACCTATTACCAGGATTTTTCCTACCAACATTCATAACGCTACACTTATCAATATTAAATTCCATCTGCCATCTATCTACCCACTCATTTAATTTATCTAAGTCTCCTTGCAAAATATTTACATCAGACTGATCTAATAATCCTACCTACATCCGCAAACTTGCTGATATCACTACTAATTCCACTATCCAAGTCGTTGATGTAAATCAAAAATAGTAATGGACCCAAAACAGACCCTTGTGGAACCCCACTCGTTACCCGCCCCCATTCAGATTTAGAACCATTGATTGTAACCCTTTGTTGCCTATCACTTAGCCAAGATCTAATCCAACGAAGAACCTTCCCATCTATTCCATGAGCTTTAACCTTATTTAAGAGTACCATGTGGCACCTTGTCGAGTGCCTTACTAAAGTCCAGGTATACTATATGATAATCCTCATCATTATCTGCCGTTTCATAATAAACTAAAAACTTAATAAATTAGTGAGACATGATTTACCTTTGGTGAACCCATGTTGTGAATCGTTTACCAAACTGCTTTTCAAGATGCTCTCTAATGTTTTTTGCAATAACAGATTCCAATCATTTACCTACCACTGACGTCAGGCTAACGGGTCGATAATTTGACATTAATCCTGTCTCCCTTCTTAAATATGGGAACTACATCTCCCTTCCTCCACATTAACGGCACTTCCCCTGTATCAATCGATTTCCTAAAAATATGCACTAACGCATCACTAACAACCCCTTTGCATTCTTTTAGTACTCTGGGATACACTTCACCTGGCCCTGGTGACTAAAATTCTTCATTCTGTCTATACCTTCTTCTAAACCCTTCCCTAGTTATCACAATATCTTTGAGTTTCTCATCATCCTCTCCTCTAAACATCTGTTCACTTCCAGGTATTGTCTGTTTATCCTCCTGAGTAGAAACACTTAAGAAATATTCATTTAAATTTTTTCACATATCCTCTGCCGTGCTTACAATCTCCCTGCTTATTTTTTAATGGCCCCACTAATTCCCTAGTCTTTTTGTTTTATAAACCTGAAACAATACCTTAGGATCCGTCTTTGCCTTCCCTGCAACCTTAATCTCATATTTTCTTCGCTGCTCTGTTATTTTTCACTGTTCCAGCTAAAATTGTCTTCTAATATGTAAAGTGTCTTTATTATTTTTCTTTCCTTTTAGGCTCCATAAACAGTTCGTTGTTCTTCCCGGTTTTCTGTTTAATTTTGGGAAATCCCGCATGTACCGGATTGGGGAAAAGTTAGTTAAAGCTGAATTCGTTTTAAAAAGGTCCGTAAAAACGAGGTTTACTGTACTTTGTTGTACTCAGAATTGTTTGAAAAAGTTGAAATTGTTTTTGTTTGCTTATCATTCATTTTGAAAGCTCACAGAAAGCAGCCTCACATCCATTATTACAAATATTTTTCTTTAAAAGTATGAAAATTTACATTACGCATGCCAAATATGTTGTTATTCGCAGATCATAACATTGGATGACACAATCAACCTTTCATCAAATTTAAATTCACCAAATCTAAATGCGCCCAAAGCCATTGACCCCATCCTTTTTCAAACATTTATTACCATACAAAATTTTATTTGGCAACCGTATTATGATTGTTCATGAGCAATTCCTCTATTTCGACAATGAGATGTTGGAAAGCTAATTTAACAAGGATTCGCCAAAGTTTGAATATGCAGAAGTGGTTTGGTCGCGCCAAATCGAAAAATGAAAGAAAACAGAGGGGAGCAACAAAGATGTCCAACTTTAAAGGCAGCGTCATTTTTCTTAATTACGCGGGATTATCATGTTTTTTTATGTCAAAAGTTGCTAATGCCGAAATAATCCTAGCTCAAATTTTTAGATCATAGCCGATACATAACTGCAAAAAAAAATAACTTTAAAAGGGAAATTAACTCTTATAACGTTTTATTTCCCAAAGACTTGCACTGATGAAAAATGACAAATATGCATTACAACTATCCAAACGTTCATCTTTTTAAGAATTTTGAATTTCATTCTTTTAAATTAATCAATGTCCCAGACCATTCATCATTCCCGATTTGATGTAGTTAGAGTATAGCCCCTTATCGAGTGTATCAACAAATGTTGTCACTCTTTCATCCAGTCAGCCGTTTTTTAATTTGTCCTCAATTAAAATCTGTAATTCCCGAGCTTTTGAAACTTCTCATGGCAACTGGCAGACGATGCGCACGGCTCGGTGACGTAGCAAAGTGAGGCTCCTATCCCGCGTGTGTTGGGGGTGTGTTTTAGTAGTTTTTGTGTGTGTGTGTGTGTGCGTAGTAGTGTTTGTGTGTGTGTGTGCGTAGTAGTGTTTGTGTGTGTGTGTGTGTGTGTGTGTGTGTAGTAGTGTTGTGTGTGTGTAGTACTGTTTGTGTGTGTGTAGTAGTGTTTGTGTGTGTGTGTAGTAGTGTTTGTGTGTGTGTGTAGTAGTGTTTGTGTTTGTGTGTGTGTAGTAGTGTTTGTGTGTGTGTAGTAGTGTTTGTGTTTGTGTGTGTGTGTGTGTGTAGTAGTGTTTGTGTGTGTGTGTGTGTGTTGTGTGTGTAGTAATGTTTGTGTGTGTGTATAGTATAGTGTTTTTGTTTGTGTGTGTGCGTAGTAGTGTTTGTGTGTGTGTGCATAGTAGTATGTGTGTGTGTGTAGTAGTGCTTGTGTGTGTGTGTAGTAGTGTTTGTGTGTGTGTAGTAGTGTTTGTGTGTGTAGTGTGTGTGTGTGTTGTGGTGTGTAGTAGTGTTTGTGTGTGTAGTGTGTGTGTGTGTGTGTGTGTGTAGTAGTGTTTGTATGTGTGTAGTAGTGTGTGTATAGTAGTGTTTGTGTGTGTGTGTGTAGTAGTGTTTGTGTGTGTGTAGTAGTGTTTGTGTGTGTGTAGTAGTGTTTGTGTGTGTGTGTAGTAGTGTTGAACCTCAGTAGGCTCCGCTAACACCTGTTCATCCACCTCGTACTCTGGCTCAAACATATAGGGTTGGGCTCCCATCACAATCTGGTTCATTTTCCTCATATACGCGAGCAGTGTCATTTAGTTCGGTCTCAGATTAAGCATCGTACTCTAGATCTATCAAAGCGACAGATTCACTGTCTGACACCTAAGTACAATCGCTCATCATAACATTTGCCGACAGATCTCACAGACGCAGACGAGTGTTGTTTACATTGGAGCGTCCCTTTTGTGACGTCATCAATAACATGCGTAGCCCTGTTGGAGGGAAGAAATGTTTTTTTCGCATGCTTTTACAAAAGTCGTGTTTGTATGGAAATAAGGCCTGGAAATCAATTATTTTTGGTGGATTAGGTGTTTTGAATGTACACTCAACATAATTAGGCAAAAAAAAATTGGGTCTGGACGACTACTTTAAGTGTAGCATTTTTTTTGTTTTTTTGGATCTCGTAAATGTATTTGCTATTAGAGTAAACCCTCTCGTATTCGGACTAATTGGGCCAAGGAGTGGTCCGAGTAATGCAAGGACCCGAATAATGCAGGGATTTAAAAAATTGTTGACTTGTGATTGGTCGAGAAGTTTTAGAAACAGTTTGTCATTGGCTGGTGACTGATGACAAGTTTGATGACGTCATTACTCGTCCAAGCCCGAACTAAATTGGCTCACCCCTCTTTTTTTTTATTTTATTCCCTTACTGTTTTCTTTATAGGGACTGGCAACTAAGCGGGCTTTGTGTTACCCATTTTTGTTGTGCCCTTGGCCAGTTCTTTGTGATGGGGAAGAAAAAAGAAAGAAAAAAAACCAGTCAGGGCCTTCCTACCTGTTAACTACCTAACGAGGGAAGCTTGTTGGATACGGTAGTAAGGGCAGGTAGTATTTAGGCGGTGGGAGAGCGGGTGGTAGCTGGAGATACGACCTCCGTTGCTGGATCTGGGTCCAAGGCTCAATGGCCTCAGATCACTCGCCAATACAACATTTGGACACAACAAAGAAACCACAATTACAGTATACAGGAGAACCTCGTTTATCTGGCACCCTCGGGGGGGAGCGCATGCCGGATAACGCATTTTGCCGTTGTTTTGAGAGTTACTCTTATAAAAATCGCCCAAAATCTCCTTTTTTTTTTTTTTTTTTTTTTTTTTTTTTTTTTTTTTTTTTTTCCATCACAAGGAACTGGCCAAGGGCACAACAAAAATGGGTAACACAAAGGCCACTTTGTTGCCAGTCCCTATAAAGAAGACAGTCAGAGAATAAAATAAAAAAGGGGTGAGCCAATTTAGTGAGGGAGGTGTCTTGTTACTCTTCTTTTGAAAAGATGTAAGTCATAGGAAAGTGGAAAAATAGAATCAGGAAGAGAGTTCCAGAGTTTATCAGTGAAGAAAAAAAAAGAAAAAAAAAAAAAAAAAAGGCCTGGGTCGATTAGTGCCGTTGTTTTGAGGCTGCCGTTGTTTTAGATGCCGGTTAAACGAGGTTCTCCTGTACAAAGTATATGCTCAGTGATGGATTATAAAATCTCTGCCTGGCTGCCTGGGCCTCTAACCTCACTGACTCATGTTGTAGAAATTTATGCTACAAGCCCATATATTAATTTGGAGCCTTACCTAATCAAAACCCATGGTCTATCTCATCCCGACACAATACCCCAACTAGTCAACTAACTAGGATACTTATCGGTGGATAGTGTTGAAATCGCTGTAGGCTTTTATCAATACTGCCTGTCCTGTGATCCGAAGTGGTAGCCGTGATTGAGGCTGCAGGTGAAGTGCGGAGGCGTTAGTTGTTATCGAGGCGTCAATCGGTTTTCACACCAGTAACTTGACGACGCGGCGAGATATTATCTGTGTTGATTTTAACACGTCCTTTGATTTAACACTATGTGCAAAGAGTCTATATACATTATACAATGATCTCATATATACAAATCCATGTATATTTAATAAGAGATGTTATTCTCTCAAGGGCTCGGAGTGTACTAATATCTCCGTGGGTGGAGCAGGCAGCGGCCACCACAAATTACACGTGTCACCTTTAGGTAGGCGGCAGGTGGACCACCTCAATTGGTTCAAATTTAAAGGACGGCGGCCAATGACTGGTCGCTCCAAATTAAGGTGCTAATATAAGGTGCAATGCTTAATATTACTGGGAATGCTCATTTATATTAGCCCAGTACTTATCATTTACTTAAATTACCTTAATTATTACCCATTACCATTATAATTATATATATACATCCCTAAGCACTCCCCCTATGATGAGTGGACAATACAATGCGTGAGTCTCCCTCACTAGGGGGGGGGGGGAAACAAACCACCACTCTACCAATTATGAGAGGGTGGTTGGTGGATAATTTCCACACATGTCATGACACCCTACCTACCCCTAAAAAGCAAAAGGGGGAAAAAAAGAAAAAAAAGTCCGAATAACGTCGAAGTCCGAATAATGAGGGTCCAGATACGAGAGGGTTTACTGTATTTTGATTTTTTTCGGAAATATTCGTGACGCTCCCCTTAAGAGATTTATCCTACAAAGAAAGACTCAAGATTAAATCTTCCAACCCTGGAAAAAAGAAGGGAAAGAGGTGATCTAATTAATGGTGTACAGGGTTTCCAAAGGACTAGAGAATGTTGATATAGAGGCGTTTATATGGGACGTTAGAGATACAAGAGACATGTAAGAGAGAGAGAGATATCAAGAAATATAGTTTCTCATACAAATCTATTGGACTGGAATAACCTGGATAAGGAGGTAGTATATGCCAAGATTATTCACGACTTCAAAACCAAGGTGGATAAGAGTAGTTTTGGAGACAGGACAGTACTAGCTTAGCTCTTTTCCTGTAAATCACAACTAAATTAATATAACTAATAAAATACACACACATCCCCAGCTCTCCCTTTGTGTAAAAGTGAATTGTATATACACTCAACACTCGGCTATCGTGCCTTATTGGTGCCGCTATCGGCGCGCTATAGCCGAAATCGCGATAGCCGTACAATAGAACTAATGGTAATAATTATAATTGGTGCCAGGATCCCCAAGATGACCACATATTTT
Organism: Chionoecetes opilio; assembly: GCA_016584305.1. NCBI lineage: Eukaryota > Metazoa > Arthropoda > Malacostraca > Decapoda > Majidae > Chionoecetes > Chionoecetes opilio. Next base: position 30,294 of record JACEEZ010016929.1, read on the forward strand.
ACCACTTTTTTCGGTATTTTGATACTTTCAACCAGTACTCAGTATGAGCTATAAGTGCTCTTTTCTAGCATTTTGAGTGGTAAGAATGATGGTTACATTAAAAAATCATCGGATCCCATAGATGACCAACATATTGTAC
>JACEEZ010016932.1:0-24070 GCA_016584305.1 Chionoecetes opilio
ACCGCCACTGGCAAATCTCCTACATCGTGGGAGTTTATTAGGGGTGATGGGCCGAGTGGTGAACGGAGACCTCACGGACCTGACCGAGACACCTCGCTTCACCAGCCCGGCGGGTAGCTGCCACTAACGCCACGATCAGACTGAATATGGCTCCCTTTTCTTAATAAACCCCAAGCCCTTGTCCATCCAGCCGTGATGGGTATCGGGTGTTAGCGGGGTTTGTGACCCGCCTCCCGGGGTGGTTGCTTCCCCGAATGGCAGGAAGACCAGTTACGAATAGAGAGATTATCAAGCGGAAAAGATCACCCATAGTGACACCGTAGCGCCACTGCCATATCTCGTACCAGAATCCCCGCGACTTCCGGGTTGTACAAATAGAGGAAGTTAGTTAAGCTAAACACCTTTTAACCCTTTAACTCTTTTGAATGTCTGCCCTGTTCAACCATCCAGGGAAGATGATGGCCCGACCCGCAAACATTTGTTGTTGTTGTTGTGACCGTTTGCAACCGAAAAATTTTCCGTGCAACCAAAAATCCCCCGCAGAAACACCTTTGGTCGTGGACGTGGAGACTGGAGAGTGATAGAGGGAGAGGTGTCATGTTACCTCTGTCAGGGCCAACCATAAAGGTATTATATAAGGAGGGGAGGGGCCCTCATACCGTTTCTGTTCACTCCTCGGTGAAGCAAGGGGACGGAGCTTAACCGGTGGGCGGAGTCAGCCTAGTACACCCAAAACATTGGTTTTCTCGCGCGCAAATTGTCAGCGAAAAATTGTTTTATCGCCTTGTTTCTTTCATATATCACATGATTTATAGTTATCGCGTTGCTGCAATGCATGTGTAACGAGAGAAATTACATTAATGGGGGAAGAGATGAAATAACATATAAGTATCAATAAGCTAACGAGGAATTTTCCTCCACGCCTCAGTCCTGAATCACTGGTTAGGCTTATATTTTAAGCCAGTAGTAATTAGACACGTAGCGAAACGAAGTGAGAAGGGGGTTTCTACGTTAGGATAACTTTAGAAGCAGCTCAACGTTCGCTGAGCTAAGTCGCCTGTGGGGAGGTGATATTCTCGCCCTTGGTAAAGCCCCCGTCACACATTCCATAATCGAACCACGAACGCGCCAACAATGCAATGCGCAGCGCCTTCATGGTCCTGGTTATGGGTCCATCGTGACCGATCGTGACCGCTCGTGACGCGCTCGGCCGAGGCCACGAAAAGTTAGTGCGTGCACTAAAAAATCGGGAAGCTCCCCGATGTTTGTACCCAACGCAGCGCTATCGTAAGTCTATCGTGACGCTATCGTTATCAATGTAGCAGCTTCGTGACACTACCGTGATCGTCTTATGTCTATCGTGACGATAAGAAACCGTTACGCGCGCTATCATCCCTACCTTCCCCCCCTTTTTCTCACCCCCTTCCGCCTTCCCCCCCCCTTTCGCATTCACCTCCACCCACCCTCTATTACCTACCCCCTCCTCCCTCACCTCATGGTGACACCCCCTCTCGTCTCCCTACCCCCATACTCCCTCACCACGCGGTAACACCCCCCCTCGTCTGCTACCCCCCTACTCCCATCACGCGGTGACACCACCTTCCCCCTACTTCCTACCCCCTACTCCCTAAACACGTGAAGATGCCACCCACCCCCTTGTAACCACACATATCCCACCAACACCACAACGCCTTCTCCATCCCCAACCTCCTCCCCCCGTTTCCCCACCAACACCCCCTTCTTTATTACAACCCCCTCCCCCGTTTACCCCCTTCTCTATCACCAACACGTACCCAACCCGGGTTTCTCCCATCTTTATCTTCCTTCTCCATTACCATGGCAACATCCACCCACGTGTGAGGCTCTTGACACTATCGTGATACGTTCATGGCACAGTCGTGGTTATCGTACGTAGCTCTATCGTGACGACAAAATGACCGTTGATTTTCCATTCGTGATGTAGTCTTACAGCTGTCATGACTCCATCGTGACCATCTTACGACCATCATGACACATACGTACAGGCAGCGTGACATTGTTGTGAGGCTATCGTGGTCTGCGTTTATCGTGGTCAAATTTCACGATAGCGTCAATAATCAAATTGGTGGCGCTATCGTGGTTCGATTATGGAATGTGTGACGGGGGCTTAAAGGGCCCCAAGGTAGGAGCCGTTGGCGGACCTGGTGGCCAAGCGGTCACAAATTAGCAGAGGGGGCAACTACAGCATATTACAGCCAGCCGTGTGAGGCCAAGGAGAAAGAAGGGAACAGAAAAATGAGTGAGAGGGAAACTTTGGAAGTGGGATAGACTACATTAGTATAGGACAACGGCTTGAACACTGTAGGTGCGTATCGTTAAAGTGGAACAGGGCCCCTGAATTTACCAAGATGTAAACATATTAGGATGACGATTGAGTTTTACGCGTCGAAAACGTTAAGGGAAAAGTCAACCGAAGTTCCCAAGATAATAAAACTATATTAGAAAAACGGATTTGGCATTCGCTGCTTTATCGTTAATGTGGGGGAAAAAGTGCAACCGAAGTTCCAGAGATAAAAAAATATATTAGGAAAACGCTTGGCATTAGGTGGTATATTAGGGGGAGAAAAAGACTTAAGTAGTGTCCAGCCCTTTTCATCATTCCTGATTTAATGAATCAAATCATACCCATTACGGTATATCAAAATACGTCGTCACTTTTTGCACCAGTCACCCGCTTTTAAATAATCCGCAACAAAATTGAAAAACCCCCGAGTTTCAAAATACCCCAGACGATGCGGCCAATCAAATCGGGCTCGGTGAGTAGGAATGGGGGAAAGCTCTCCCGCCCGAAATTTCAGAGGGAGTAAAAAAAGGGGATAATATAGACTTAAGTTTTTTGGGTTTTTTGTTTTATTTATTTGCGAACCCAGATTCATGCACCCTTTTATGGGGCAGCAAGACAGTGTGCCTTTCGAGAGAATTTTTGCACAATTTTTCCTACTGATACCAAAAACGTTAAATGTAGGAAGGGGTTTTGCGGGGACAAGATAAAATTTGGGAAAAGGGGAAGTTAATTTGAAGGTTTTGTAGTGTCACTTCCAGCGGGATTGCTAACAACTGGATAAAAGTGTCTATAGGAATGTAGCGAAATTGGTTTTGAAGGAAAGTTCCGGGTCCCGAAATCTCCCCGGGGGGCCCCTGCTCCACTTTTGCTTCGACCAAAACAAGAGCTAAGAACTTGCCCCCGCCCCTGGCCCTTGCCAATTTTGCCAGACTTGATGGGCATGGGGGGGGGAGTCGAGTACTCACGCAGTCTCAGTCTCACCACCCTCTGCCAGCAATAGACCCCCCGCTCCTAAACGTCCCGATCGCTGTCAGGAAGCGGGAAGTAAAAGGAACCCTGTCAATGAGATTACGATCATACCCCTTTGTGTTTATGCTTTCTTGGGGTTGGAAAAATTCTAGAGCTTTTCCGCCAAATTAGTGGGTTTTTTTTAGGGAAAAAATTATAGTGTTTCCCATACTCTCCCATTTCCCCCCAAACAAGTTGGGGATCTGGGGGAAGGATTTTCGGGGGAGAACAAATTATGCTGGCAACACAAAATTTAAGAGTGTGGGGGGGGTTTTAAATTTCCCAGATTAGGGTAATTTTCCTTATATTAGAGAAATTTGCCAACCAAAAAACCTAACCAAACCCTACCATGGGGCTGCCCACCGATATTGGTCCGAAAACAACCCTAACCAAATCAAACCTAACAACCAAATCAAACCCTAGCCAAAAACCAAAATATAACCTACTTAAACCCTAAACAAAATAAAACCAAACCTCCTAGCGCGGGGTTGGGGGGGTTCTCGCATTTCGGTCATCATTCTGTGGGGATCGGCAGTACAACTTTCTTGACTCAGAAGAAACCCAAAAAATTTTTCCCTATTTCTATTGAATTTTTCAAACCCCAAACCAAAAATTATGTTTTTGCGACGTTTATTTTGTCCCCCAGAAATATCCGCATCCCCCGGGCCCCCAAGCTTGTTTTGGGGGAAGGGGGAGTAGGGCAAACACTAGAATAATACCTTTTTTAGTTTAGCAGTTCAAGTTAAAAAGGCCCGTAGTTATAAACACCCTCAATTTGTCGATTGATTTTTTGCGTGACTGGAACGTTGCCGATTTTAATTCGGGTAAAATTCAGAGTCCTTTTCCCGTCCTTATTATTATTATTTTATCTTTCATCCGAAGGCCTTCAATACCTTCAGATATTTACAACGTAATTTTATAAAGTGAGGGGGATGCCCCCTTCAACCCCCCCCTCGGACTCCTAAAAAAATTTTTACTAACCTTACCAAACCCCTTCCCAAAAAAGCTCCGATCTAATTTAAATTTGCGGGAAAAAAAACAAAATTTTTACCGGGTTTGGGTTAGGAAAAAAGGTTTAGGTTATCTTATTTTTTTGGGAATGTTCGTAGGAGGTATTAGTGAGGTTATTTTGGGTTTTTATGGGGGTTTAGATTAGTCTTTAAACCCATATTATAATTTTGAGGGGTCCGGGGGGGTTTATTGGGGGGGGGGGCATCTCTCCCCCCTTTATAATTTTTGGGTATCGAAGGGAATTGGGAGGTGGGGGAAGAAAAAAAAAAAGTATTTTTTTCATAGGACCAAAATTTCCAACAGAATTGGGGGGGGAGTGTTTGGTGGTTTGTTTTCTTATTAGTTTTTAAGAAACATTCTCTCAAGGCTTCCGTACAAATACTTATTTGGAGTATGAAATCTTTTTTTGGGGGGGGAAAGGCAAGTGTTTCGGGCAGCAATTCCCAACTTTAGTGAGTATGGGGTTTTTTCTGGTGAAGGGACGTTTCCCTGTAGTTTTGAAAAAAACCCATAGGATTTTCTAAAAAATACCCGCTTTGTGATTCCCCACAAAGTATTACTAATGGTTCATGGGAAAAACCTCATCAACCCTAACCGTAAGTTACCGGAGGTTTTAAGAGAAAGTTGTCATAGTAATACCCCTCATTTTAACTCTTCTTCCTTTATGCCTGCATCCCTAATTGATTTTTTCCGGGGGATCCTTTTAAATGCGAATTTGATTTAAGTTAGGTTAAAAGGGGGGTTGGGTTGGGTTTGTGATTTAAAAAGGTGGGGTTACGTAGTTAATTTTATCTCCTATGCCTCGCTCTTTTGCAAACGCTAGAAATTTACCCTAATTTTCGGCAATATTTCCCCAGTAAAAGTTTGTTAAATGATATATTGAGTATAAACATCCAAGAAAAAAAACCGGAACAGCCCCAAAAAGGGAACAAAAGCCGACGTGAAAAATTTGGAACACCGTTGTCGTCAGCGATAACCCCTTTTGGCGACAGTTCCAGGTTACAGCAAAAAAAAAGGTTATAAGTTGAGGAGGGTTTAAACTAGGTCTTTTTCCTATCGGCAATATTTCATAAACCTTTATTTGCTATTTCTAACCCCTACAACAGCGTCGGAAAAAAAATGACACAATAGGGGTTTTGGGGGGAAGAAACCCCCTCAGTAATTTTGGGTTTGCTAATCAATGACCAGGTTAGGCAGTTAACTAGCAGGGGGCTGGGGGGGCGTTATGTCAGGAGAGATTGGCCATAGGGTGTATTTTTTAAACTGCAGCTTTACGTTTGGTTTTCCCAGACCTTCACAGATTATTCAGATCCCTCCAAAATCTTTAAAAAAGTGGGGGAGAGATGCTCCCTTTCCCCCCCCTTAAAAACCCCCCCCTTTCCCCCCACCCCCCCCCAAAAAAAAAGTATTACAACCTAACCTTACCAAAAGCCCCTTTCCGAGCCCTAAGGGCGGGAAAGGGGACAGAATGGTATTTATGGTTAAGATTGTTTTGTTGCATTTTTTTAGATAAAATATATTTTTTGATAGATTTTTTTTTGAAAAAATTTGCCCTTTGTTTTTTTTGTCAATCATGTTTATTTTTATGCCGTTTTTTTAGTATTAATTTCCCAAACCAGTAGTTTTGGGTTTTATATAATTATAGTTTTTTGCCGTAGTTTTAGTTTTTGTGCGATTAAATTTTTTAAAAATTGGTAGTAGGTTGGCCTTGACGGGAAAAAGGGGGCTGGGCCCCTTTTGGAAAAGGGAATATTTTGAGGTTAATTAAGTGATTTTTTTTTGGGGGGGTCTCGTAGAATTAGCTCTTAGTTAGATCTCGCTTATTTGAGGGGTTTATGTATCGAGGTATTATGATATTTTATGTATTCTGAAAAACGAAGCCCAAATTTTCGTGATCACAATTAGCAAAAGCACAATAAACCCAAATTTTCATCCATATGGTTTTTTATTTTTTTTGCTAAAATTCTGAAGGCTGGTAGGCAGGGGGTGGGGTTTTTGTGGAGGTGAATCGTTTTGTATGCATTTACCTTACCCTTCTTTATTTTCTTTTCCTTTACCTTGTTTTTTGAATGCCGCCCCAAAACATTCACCCAGATCAGTACCGAATTGTGTTTTGAATTTTGAAAGATTCCAAATGTTTGCTAGTAATAACTAGGCCTGCATCATATGTCGCACAAAATCACAATAATCTGTTCCCGGGAATTGGACTTTGTGTTTTAGGGTTTTTAATAACCTAGCCATTTTTTTTTTCTGATTAAAAAAAAACCCCCTTTTTCTTTTTCGGGTAAGCTCCCCCTGTCTGTGGTAGTGGATCCCCGATCCTCCCATTGAAAAAACCGCCCCCTCTCTTGATAAAGTCAGAGAGGCTTTAGCAAAGGAGGGGTGGGAAGGCAGTGGTTTTTGTAAATCAGTGCGGAGTCCTAAAATGGGGGTTTGAGGCCATGATCCGCGGGTGCATGTTTTTGACTGCCGTTGGCAATCAGGTATCATTCCTCTAAACTGGAAAAGGGGGCTGGTCGTCCCTTCTGGGAAAGGGAAAGGGGGGACCCTCAGGCTGCAACAATTACCGCGGTATTACACTGTCAGCGTTTCCCGGCAAGGTGCTTTTCCCAAACTTTGCTGACACTGATCCCCAGTCATTGCTGAAGATCAGAGACCTCAGCAGTCTGGGTTCACACCCGGTAAGTCAACAACGGACCGTTCCTAGGTTGTGTCCTGGTGGAACGCCGAGTGAGTTTGACAGGGGGTGCTTTCAGCCTATGTTTATCTCAAGAAGGCTTTGACTCGGGCCGTGAGTCACTCTGGGATCTTCGCGACTTTGCGGGATTCCGCAAGGGGCTATTTATTGATAAAAGGGGTTGTATCTGGGGCGAGGTGCAGGAAGTGTGGGGGAGGTAGTATATCCCGCTTTTCCTGTAAATACAGGATTGAGGCAAGGGGGCGCCTTGCCCACACTTTTCAACATTGATGGATGGGTATTTGGCAAAGTTGTTAGATCAAAGTAATTGTGGAGCATCCCTCCCCCCCCAACACCAAGACGATTTTTTTTTGCCATGAGCGAATCTTTTCTGAGCGCTGGAGGTCCCGGTGATGGCGCTCGAGGCGCGACGAGGAGGCAAAGCTTTGTGACTGAGGTTCCTGGTTAAGACCCAAAGGCCCGGGGGTTTGGAGGCTTTAGGGAGTGGCGCCCCTAGGGTGGGAGGCGACGCGCCCCTTTTGGGGTATGCCCCCAAAAGATTGATTGAGCATGTAACGATGCCCTGGGAAAAATTTTGGGTGTCAAACAACAATGTGCTAACTGTGGTGGTTTCCACAACGTTTTCTACGGGGGTTGCCTATTACCCCTTCGAATCAGAAGGACATTCTCAGTTTTTATTGATAGAACCACCTGCTGAACATTCCCTTCTTTTCCCCTTTCCCCCATCGTTTTACTTTTATTCTTTAACCCCCCCCTTTTAGCTTTGCCATAGGCCATAGACCTTGGGTCGGGACATTCACCCCTTTTTAGGCATTAAATCAAACAATCAAACAACCCAAGCCATGTTTTTCAAACATGAAAAATTTACGTATTATCAATTTTGCAAGAAAATAAAAAATATATTGTTGAGTAAGTAGTTATTTAATACCTACCCTGATTGGCACCATTGATGGGAGGTTACCATTTGGGCTTGTTGCCGGAAGGCAACCCCCCAATGCCAAGGGTTAAGGGGCACACGCCCCGGGAAACCTGGGGCACTGTATGCACTTAAAGTTAGCATTTTTGGGGGTTGGGAGTCCCTCAGCTTTGTTTTACAAAATTCGGTGGTTTTTGGGAAAACAAAATTCCCCAGCGTTGGCATAGCGGGGAATTTCCACACCGGGCCCCGAAAGATTAGGCCGATAACCAGGGGAAATATACAAAATTTTTTAAGCAGACCATAAACGAACTGAAAAATTTTAAAAAATGATAAAATACAAAAATGTGTCTCTAACTTGTAATATGTTATCATTATGATGTTAAGTGGCAAAAAGGTTTTATGAAGGGGAGGGAACCCTTTGTTTTTATAAAATAAATAAAAAAAAAAAAAATATATTTATTATTATATATATATTAAATAATATTAAAATATATTATATAATTATATATATTAAAAAATTTTTATTTTAAATTTTCATTTAAATTTTTTACCAATTTTTTTTTTAAAATTTGGGTAAGTGTACACACACTGACATATAGTATAGTACATGTGCCCCCAGTCCCTCAGGCCCCTCATGGATATGGAAAAAGTGGGGCAGAAGTTGCATTGTAAATATCGAATAAAAAACATATTTTTAAATTTATTAAGGTTTTTATTCATTTAAAATTAGACCTATTGCATCTCCGTCAGGGATAATCAGTGGATAACTACGAAAATTTCCCCGGGGACCCCCGCCCCAATGGCCAGGCTGCCGTATTCGTATATTTTTTAATACCCCCACTGATCGGATCTTAGGGAAAATGTCCAGACCCCCCTATGGCATCAGAATGTCCCCTTTGCTCCGCTTGCCTAGTGCCCCCACCATTTACAATACCTAGCTACGCCCTGGGCCAGACTGGCGATTGGGTTTGACACACCAATGAGACTGTTAGTCGTTTGTATGGGAGTCGCATACAAATCTGTCATCACCCTTTGGGTGTCACACTTTTTTGCCTTCCCCCCGCATATTTTTCCCAAATCTAGCTATAGTTTTAAAGCAGATGGGTTCCCAGTAAGAGTTTTACTTAACGTCCCCCAAAAAAACCCTAGGATTTTTTCCCAAATACCCCTTCATTGGATTCCCCCAAAACAAATTACCAAATTTACCCTTTTTACCAATCCGGTTTTTGGGGAAAATGCCAGGTCCCGCGAACCCGAGGTCTGTAACACCGTTCATCCACCTCGTACTCTGGCCAAAAATATGGGGGGACCCGACTATTGAGGTTTCCCTTTTCCTCATTACGCGACCCCGCGTCATTGTTCGGTCTCAGTTGAGCTTCGTATTAATTCTGTACAGTGACAGATTTTACTGTTGAAAATGAAGTACAATCGCTCATCATAACATTTGGCCGACAGGTGTTACAGAGGGTTTTTCATGGAGCTCATCCCCCATTTGGGCGTCATCAATAACAGTCGAGCCCTGTTGGAGGGGGAAAATTTTTTTTTCGCGGCTTTTTACAAAAAATCGTATTTTTCGGAAATAAAGGGCCCGGAAATCAATTTTTTTTGGTGGATTAGGGTTTTGAATGTGCATTCAACATAATTAGAAAAAAAAAAGGGTCTGGACGACACTTTTAAGGCCCCCACCCCCCGGTGGGTCTGGGCGTACGACCACGGACGATCGGGGTTTGGGTCCCAAACCCGATTGGATCGTGAGGGGGTGATTTTTGGTCTGTTCCCACCGACTGACAGTGGTCGGGTGCGACCAAGCAGTGTTTGGTTTTTTAAACCGACAGATCATCCGGTTCAGACCGGATCGCACCGTGAGTGTGTGATCGTTTAGGCAGCCGTCAGTTTCCCACTGACAGCGGGCGGAGAGGATACCCAAAATGAATATTTTTTCTTTTAAAGAGAAGCACTTTTGGACAGAATTATCCAAAATTTTATAGAAATGAATGTTTTTGGGGAAAAAAAAGCAAAGAGTAAAAAGGAAAATTTTAAAAAAAATGAATTATGAGTTTTAAAGGGTCCCCGACGTGACTCACAGCCCGTTGTGGGCGACAGGCCGGGAAAAGCGAGTGGGGGATCAACAAACTCCACTTCGCCGGTTTGCCCGTTATGGTATTTCCCCCTACCAAAAATAGTTTATCAGATAAAAGATATACTGTACTTCGGAAATGCTTGTTTATAAATTATCAAAAAAAAAACCGTAAAAAACTAAGAAAGGCCATTTGAGACTCTCAAGAAATATGCGAACTTAAATTCACCCAAATCCAGCTCCCCTTTTTATTTTTCTCGAACACTTTTTTGGACAAAAGTCAAAGAAGCGGAATTTCATTTTTTCCATTTATATATTTCGTATTGATAAAAATTAGAAACCCTGCATAAATTAGCGTTAAATAAATAAAAAACATCATGATAGGGGTAATTTTTCCCGATTTTATGAGGTTTTTTATTAGTTAACGCTAATTTATACATGGTTCTAATTATTTATCAGAAACGAAAATAAACAATGGAAAGTAAGAAATTTTCCCCTTCTATGACATTTTCCATGTAAAAAGTTTTTGAGAAAATATTTAAAGGGAGCTGGGGCTGATGAAATATTAATTCATGCATATTTTGAGTTCATAAGGCCCTTTTTTTAGGTGTTTTTCGGTTTTTTATTTGATAAATTATAGTAAAAAAATTTCCAAAAACAACAGATATCTTTATATGAAAACATACTTTGGTAGGGGAAAATTATTAAGCTGGGAAAAAAGGGCGGCAAGTGGATTTTGTTGGGGTCATCCAGCCTCGCTCCCAGGGCGGGATTGGCTTGAAGACGGCGGATTGCTTGAAGACGCTAGGTCGTGACGTCAGTGCAAGACACCTAGGGTTTAGAGAAACTCGAGGAGCGACAGTGAGCGAGTGAGGCTAATGTTAAAACAGTAAAAAAAAAAAAAAAAAAACTATATGAAAAGTGTGTGCCGGAAATATATTAAAAATAAATGCCTCTGTGAAATTTAGTGTGAACGCGGAGGGTTTACGCTCCTAAGTTGTGGTATCAGATTCCATAAAAAGTAATTCGATCCTCGTCGTGCATAGACCCATCATGAGAACCACTCTCCACCGTTTCATCACCAACTGAACTGGTCTTGAGGGGCGGTCGGGTCGTTAGTGGGTGGTAGGAAATCCATCGGGTCAGGTCTGTCGGTCAGATCGTACGACCAATCGTACCGTGGATGGGGGCCTTTAGAATTAAGACAACTTGTGAATGTATAATTATTACCAATTACAGCAAAGGGAGAAATATATTGATGATTATTTTTAACGAATTATTATTTAGATCCAAACAGTACTTACCTTTTTCTCACATCTTTATTTTATTTATTTATATTTTTTTCCCACTTGATGTGGGTGGGGGCAGCAGAGTAACCAGGACTGTAGAGTACACACCGTTTTGAAACGGGCACTACACATGGATATGAGTTTTCTGTACGGTTTTCATAGAAAGCACAAACAGAATTTCCCTTCTTTTTAAAGGGACAGGCAGAGCAGGGGCGCCTACAGGCGGACGCACGTGCGTCCACTGTTATGCGGGTTAAGGACGGTTCAGACCCCGTATTTGCTACGTGCGTTGTTATCGTGACGTCACCGGGGGGAGTCCCTACGTTCCCTCGTCTACGGACTTCGCCTTTTCAAAAAATTCTTAAACCCTTGCCCTTACTTCCCCCCTTTTTGACCCCTAAACCTATATCCTCCCCACCCCCTACCAAAGGTAAACCCCCTGAAAAAAAAAAAAAAAAAAAAAAAACAATTTTAATATAAAACGGGCCCATTTTTAAAACATAAAATTCCCTTTTTTTAAAGGCCTTTTTACTGACCCGTGGGGGAGGATATGTAAAGAAGGGATTTGAGAGGGGAACTGGGAAAAGAAAAAGCGGAAAATCCCCAGAAAATAGGGGGGGGGTTTGGTGGGGTTTACTTCACAGCGGCCCCCGGTTTCGCCTTCAAGCAGGGGGGCACAATTTTTTTTTCCCCCTGTATGTTTTTCCATTACTAATATTGTCTTCCAGAATCATGTAAAAATATTTTTAAATCAGACCTTGGAAACAGCATTATTTTTGATATTGCAAAATTAGTACTTAATTTTTAGTGAAATTTTTAAACATGTTGTGTAGATTTATCATAAGGGTGTTTTAAGCAAATGTTAAACCCCAATTTGAGAGAACTGAAACTCGAGAAATGCCAGTGGTCGCTGGGAGTTTTTAAACCAAAAAGGGTTTGGGTTTCTGTGTTTTCCCTCCGCGACTAATATTTTTCATAAATTAATTTCGGAAAACATTGATGTACCGCACGAAAACCAAAAAAAAAATAGTTTCTTTTTGTTTTTACTAAATTATATGGATGACATGCATTACGATGGGGAAAGTTCAAAAATAGATTTAATGCAAATACCGCCTCGTGTAGCAAAAACTTAATTATTTTTTTTCATGATTTGGGGGTAAAATTTGGGCGTGTCACACGTTTTCTAAGGGGAAATACTGCGCTTGGCAAACGCTTGTCAAAATACAATAAACAATGCCTTTGGGAAAAAAAAGAAGAATAAGGAAGCCGAAATCGGGTTGCTGCTGGACAAGTAGGTTATAATTGTGGGGGGGATACGCCGCGGCGGGGTGGAAGTGGTGGGGGGGGAGATTGTGGCGGGGAGAATTTTAATCAAAAAATTGCCCCCTTCACGGTCGACTCATTGCACCCAGGGTTTCTATCTGATTTTCCAAAAATAACAGGAAAAATGAGCCTAGTTAGATAACTTCTAACCATTCGTTTTTTGACTATATAATTCATAAGTAGCATTTATACCCCCGCCCCCTCAACTATAACCTCCTTTGGGTTTTTTGGTTATATACAATGTTTTTCAGAATCAGCTTCTTCAATATACATATAGAAGAAAACGTTCTTAAAAATTATACTTTTTGTTTTAAGTCAGTGGAATAAACCCCATTTTTTTTTCAAGTTGACCAAAATTTTCCCAAAAATTTTGATTAAAACGCCACGACCACTGGCATTTCGGAGTTGCAGTTCTCTCTAAAAAATTGGTAATGAGTGCTAAGGCGCGGGGAGAAGGGGGTCTTTCCCGCGGGAATGCCAAGTCCCGGGGACCCCCGGGACGGGACAGCGGAAAGGGAAGACCCGGGGAATAAAATCAACCAACAACACCAGTTCTCAATCCACCTTATTGCAACTGCATATAGGGAGGGCCAAGTGGCCCCCAGTACACGTGGTGGCAGCGAAAAACAAGCCTACGTTCTCCGAAGTGGGTTAATAAGAAAAAAAAGCCGGCTGGTCATTCCGGGCAGCCATTGTGTGATGAGAGCGGCAAACCCATCCGTGTTGTTTCTTCCACGCTTCTTGAAAGGTTCCAAATGCCTAAAGTGTTGGTTGGAGCTGAGTGACAGTGAGCAGAGTGTCCTACAGTGTCTTCTGCCTCGTTAAGCTGTTTTTGTGGACGGTAAAGGACTTTGTCACGCCAGGCAGAGTGAAGTGAGAAATGGCGGGAAGACAGTGTGTGTGAGCCGTTGAGAGTTTGCACGACTTCAGAGGATTACTACACCTAGCTGTCTCTACACGTCTTCAATCTCTGCACGTCTTCAGAGGATTACTACGCTTGCTGCTCCACACATCTACAAGTGGACGTGTCGTGGGATCGTGACTGCAAGCGGGAGGGAATCGCGTGGCATTCTATCCTTCATCAGAATCTTCTCACCCCAGGAATTTCTTCAGCCTAAGTGTACTTCAATGACAGCTAAGTACCTGTGCTAATGTGAGTACTAGTATCCAGTGTTATAAACAGGTAGGAAGTGATAGAAGTGGTTAGTGAAAATTTATCCTTCCTTTGTGATCCTATGTGATCGAGGAGAGAGAGGTGCGGAGCGCGCCAAACAGGTAGTGACGTCAGAGCAACTGCTCTGTGATTCGTTGCTTCAGTGACGTCACGGGGTTTCTTGTGAGGTGAGTGGCTAGAAAATACGTCACAGTCTCTGGAGCTATATTACTGGCTTCGGCACCAGGGATTTTCGCAGGCTTCCGGTTATTTCGTTGTGAGTGGAGGAAATTGAGAGGAAGAGGAGAGAGTTACCATAGCTCGCAGGGGCGTTGAGCGAGTGCTCAGTGCCAGACTCGTGAGAGTACTGACAGTGTTGCCAGTTGTAAGTAGGACACGTTGTAACAATAATTTTGTGCAGTGTTACGCAAACAACGAAAACAAGGGTTCTTAGATAATAGTAGTGTGTAGTAAAAGTTCAGTCATTTTGTGATTAGGAGTTAAGTGTAAGTGAAAGGTGTAAAGTAATTTCCTAATCTACTTATAAGTTTTTTTGGCAACAGCTACCCCTAGAAATTTAGTTTTCAATAGCGAGCGTGTTTACATTTTAAAGGTAACTCCCTCTATTTATCTGTGAGTGTTATCGTTTCATGAAAGTTTAATAGTCAAAGGTAAGTTGTAAGAGCGCTTCAAGTTTTTGTAAGTGTAATGGTTGTTGTTCAGTTGTGTAAGGTTACCTCAGTGTAGTTTAGAGAGGTCATTTATGCATAATTGTATTAGCAAATGTCGTTTGGGAGCGGACACATTTTTCTCGGCTATACATGCCTTTCCCAGAAAACTTAGAGAGCCACTCTGAAACACACGAGGCCAGCTCTGAAACACACAGCTTTCACACCACTACTACTACTACTCCTCCTACTTCTCGCAACAGTACACCTACTTTAACCAACATATGGCTACTCCATCAGTGCCAACTATTAACTTTCTCCATCAGGAATTCTCCATACTAGATTTTCGGGTGAGGAGAGTACCAACCAGCACTGTCATATTATACAACAGTGTGAAGATGTCCATGCAGATAGTAATGTTGCTTCCAGGAATGAAAAGATTTCTTTTATTAGATCTCAATTGGAAGCCTGGGTCTTTGCTCGACTGATGTGCGCGCCAGGCCTGGATGGAAAAACATTAAACTATGATATGAGTTATTTAGGAGAAGTTTTTTGAAATTTTGGGTGCTCAGCATAAGTGACCTCCTTGCAGTGGTCTTTTACGTATGCTTAAACATTGACCACACAGTGGGTTATGCTCTCAGGTTGAGATGGTCCGGCACGTGCTTGCTAAATATAGCTTCAGAAGCTATGGGGCCTTGGTATCGAGCTCATGGTTTTTGAAAGTGGTCACCTGGGTCATAGAGATTTAAACTGATTCTAGAAATTTCAGTATTATATCACCTTCTTAGGTGCGGGGGGGCGGAGATAAACTCCAACAAGAGCGTCGTATCGCTTCATCTCTTGATTTTAAGCCGGTGATAACCTTCTAGAATTCTCTACTAAAGAATCAATAAGCGCTACGTGAGCTGCCATAAAAGTCTTTTCACAACTGAGTCGTGGCGCCGGTGTCAATCGGAGCTCAAATTCAATTTCATCCCTTACCTCCTCTCCAGCCTCCAGTGTTCTTACTCTTCGCGCCCCATCAGTGTTACTATTGTGGTAAAGCAGGTCATACTGATAATTACTGCTATCAGAAAAAGAAGGAAACATAAATGCTGGGTCAGAAAAGTAGCAATATGCAGGCTGCTCAACAGAGACAATACTTGCTTTCATTTCTCTCGCCCTCCACAGCACGTTTTTGCTCTCCTGCACGACCACAACAGCGCTCGTATGCAATTTCGGCCCTTCCGGCCCAATATTGTGTATTCCACAAGAGCGTGGGAAAGCATTCACCAGAGGAATGTTGGTTTGGTTCTGAGGTTGAAAAGCGAAACTCAGACGATAGCAGTTGGTAATGGAAATTGGATATCGCAGTCGGGATAGATGTCGGGGGGAGCAGGTTCAAGAAACCCAGATTAGTTTCAGACACAAAGTCACAGAAAACCAAGTCTTGCATAGTCCCATCTATTATAGCGGCGTGTCTTTCGATGATGGACACTGCATTGTTTCACTCGAGACAGTTCTATGCTCTTGAGTGGACACGGTGGCTTTCATGTAATATTCCTTAGTGAGTGTGCTTATGTAATTAAAACAAGTCATATCATTTTCCCTTGTTACCCTCTACTTCACTCTACAAAGTGTTCAAAGGTCTCACCTAAGGTGATGGCACTGTAACCCTTCTCTATGCCTTGCTCCTAGTCTAAAGTCTTTAAACATCCAGTTTATAGTAACCCTCAAGTTTTGGTTTTAAAATGTGATGGTCTTTTTGGGTTTAGAATCACTTGCTACTGCCTCATATTGATGTAATTCCACAGCACCAAGCAATCTCATTAGATGGCCATGTCTACTCTTCCCCGCAATGACAAGTCCAGCTCCTCCATTGCCTTACTGACCCTCTGAACTTTCCAACCTGTTACTCATATGGGGGCAGCAAGCCCGTTTCTGCTAGTATGCGGCCATGACTGCTTTACACTATTGGGTAAGAAACGTTTCAGTTTCCCCTGCAGCGGTGTTGTTTGGGTGTCCGCTGTTGTCATAGGAGGACACAATGCATACGGTTGGCTCCTCTGTGTAGCTGCTGTGTTTCGGTGACTTGCGGGGTGTAGACGTCCCTACGAGGCTCCTGTTTCGTTCAGTTGATTTGTGGTTCTATATAGCCTGACAGCTGATCCTGTATATGCGCTTAGGCGTCTAGAGGTGGAACGCTTTCCGCGTAGCGCTGATCACATAAGCGCCGCAGTTGTCAGAAAAAAAAAAAAGAGAAAAAAACAATGTTACGGGTCACCTATAAACTCTGAAAAATGGAGTTTTGTTATGCGTTTTGAGAGACAAATAGTTTGACCTTGATGGATCCTTCACACGTTCTGCATGCAGTCTCTAAGAAGACGAATGTTAGTGAGGACCGGCAGACATAGTCCACAGCTAACACCTTACTTACCGGTACTGGATTGCCTGATGCTAAGCCTGATCTTATCGCTTTGCTCTGCGGACACACAGGCCCTGCTTCTTGCCTTACTGGGGAAACCTTAGGAGTAAACAGACAAAATTCCACGCATAACTTGTGCTCACAGGAAAGCCTGATGCACAGCCCTTCGTATGTCTTCTATCGTATGCCTCATAGCCAAAGAAGACAGGCCTTTTTTGGTGGTAACAGGGCATGATAAGGACATGTTGGATGAAGGCATAATACAGGAGTCTTATTCTCCTTGGACTACCTTTGTTATTGGTGAAGACAAGTGATGGTATTGAGGGGGGGGGTTTCTTATCCGGCCTGTGCTCGACCTTCAGGAAAGTTAGCAATTTAACTTGTACCGGTCACTATCCACTCCCTGTTTTTGAGAGACTTTTGCAGTCTATAGGGAAGGATAATACAGTTTTTAACAGTTTTGGACTCAGTCTGGTTTTCTGGCAGATTCCGTTAGAAGAGAAATCTCTGTAATAACTGCCTTCTGCAACAAATAATTGCTCATTATGATGCTGAGATGTCCTATGGGTTTTGAGAACTCACCTCTTTACATCCAAACGTCTTAGTAAACAACTTTGTTCACGGCATCATAGGTATGGGGTTTGTTCGTCTACATGGACGAACCTCATACTTGTCTCCAAAGACTTATCCAGTCCCTTTGATAAACTTGCCCTTGTTTTCAGAACTACTGAGGCTGGCCTTAAAACTTAACGTGCGCCAAATGCAAGTTTTCTCCAAGTGCCCGCATTGACTTGTTAAGCCATTGCTGTCGACAGATGGAATCCACACGTTGATTGTAAAATCAAAGCCGTCACAAAGAATTTCCCAACCCATACCACACTGAAAAGTACGGTCCTTTCCTCGGTTGTCGAGTTAACTATCGTGCCTTTGTGAAGCAATATGCTTCGATTGCACAGTCCTCTCCCAGACCTGCTTGCAAAAGGGACGTTCCTTTTTCGCTGGAATGGTCCCCAAACAACAAAAGTTTTGATACTTTGAAACAGGCAGTTACACATGCAACCTAATTCGTCACTTTTCTCGCTAACAATGCCTTTCACTCTTGTTGCAGATGCTTTCGGCACAGGCGTTGGGATCGGTTTTGATTGCAAACGAGTTGAAGGGGAAACCCCTCATGTTTGTTTGTCATCTGCATAGAGTGCTTTCTGATGTAGAGTCACGTCACTCATAACTCACATTGAAGCTCTAGCTGTGGTGTGGGCTCTTAAGCACTTTAAGGAAATTATCTATCTATGGTTATCCATTACGTTCCGGACGGACACACTGCAGTGCTGATCTCTTTAAAGGGAAAAACCTTTGTGGCAGTGTGGCCCGGTGGTTGCATCACCATTCGGAATTTTGATCCTACTATGGACGATTATACCTGTGAAATTAAAAAATCATGTCGCAACGCACTTGCCACGCAACATTCAGTAGCATGGCTCTCGAATACGCTTCAAGTTTCTCAAAACTAGCGAAAAATACATCCACATTCCCCTCTTCAAACTTGGAATTTGTGAAAATCCACTTATCGACATCAAGTTGCTCCCCTTCAGACACTTCAAATTCAACTCTACAAAAAACACGACTTTTCGAATGCCAAACGCCAAGATCCTGTGTGGTGCAAAAGTTATTTATGCACTAGAGTCTGGAATGAATCTTTATTGCCTAAATTGTCAGTTCCACTTACAGTTCAATAGTTAGGAAGTTCTTTGTCGTAAGGTCACTATGACGAGAACACACGGTTACTCAACTAGTTATCCTACCAGTCTAGTGGAAACTTGCTTTAAAAATCATTCACGACATGCTCAAGCAGGGCATCCAGGTAGAGATAGAACGCTTTGTCCTCTGCACTCGTAAGTTTATTGGCCGACCATGCCATCGATGCAGAGAAACATGTAACAAATTGTCGTTCATGTGCACAAACCAAGGTAATACGAAAACTGCTCACCTATCCTTGAATATCCTTTACTGAGTCGTCCTTTGACACCGTAGGCAATCGACTTATTGCAGCTTCCTCTAAGTCATCACGGTCACCATATGTACTAGTATGTGTAATCACTTCACACTTTTTGTGATTCTATTTCCCTTGCCTAACAGAGTCTGCTATAATGGTTATTGCTCATGCTTTAGCTTCAATGTAATTTGCCCCTAACACTCCTAGAGTGGCTGATTTCAGATGATGGCCTGAATTTGTAATCAAAATTTCTTCAATAACATCTGTGAGCATTCAAGATTAAGCAAACTTTCATTACTGCTTATCACCCTGTGAGCAATGGGTTAGTAAAAGGACTAATAAGAAGATTCTTGATGTCCTTCGCCATATGCTGCTGGCGAGTTTCCTGACTCTTGGGAAGACCTGGCCTACTTCATGTAGCGGCTTTCGATAAATGGTTCAGTAAATTCCTCTACAGGAAGACTCCACATTTCATGGGTGATGGTCTCGACAAGCGACTACCTTATGATGTGCTTTTGCAATCTCCTGTCCTGTCTGACTCATGGAACGATATGCTAAAATTCAACTAAGATCCCTTTCAAGATCATTCACAGATCAGTCGGGAAAACTTAAGGCTTCTCGTCAGGAGAGATGCTAGACGCATAGTAAGGCTTGTCCTGTTGGGGGCAAAAACAAATTTCCATAGGTGATTTTGTCATGAAACGTTCTCCGGAACGCCAAAAATAAGTTGTGTTCTAAATTTTCAGACCTTATTTGTCACACGTAAAATTCAGGGGGGAAATAAATCATACCTTCTTGTCAAACTCATAATACTACAGACGTAGTACATGCTGATATGCTAAGAGAGTCAACTGACCTCTCATGCACTGACCAAGCCCACAACTTAGGTCAACAGGCCCTTTAATGTTCTCATGTTTATTATTATCATTATGATTAGTATTAACAATAATTATTTTTGCTAGTCTTTTTTTTTAAGTTTTACATTTCATATCTGTGTATATGTTTTTTTATGATGAAACCTTTGTTCCTTGGGCCAAAGCAGAATTATGTCTTGAGGACACCAGGGGGTGAGGTGTGGCCGACGATGTGTTAGTGTAATAACACATGTTGTGTATATTTTCATAAAGGATGTTGTAAGCAAATGTTAAACCCTAATTGGTAACTGAGTGCTATGCGCGAGAGACGGGGTGTCTTCCGCGGGAATGCCCAAGTCCAGTTACTGGGACCACGGCACGGGAACAGGCGTGAAGTGTAAGACATCGGTGAATAATATCAACCCAACAACAACCAGTGTCTCATATCCACTTATTGCAACTGCATATAGGGAGGCCAAGTGGCCCCCAGTACATAAATGTTCTTATTAAATTGTGCACCACCGCTCCGCAAGCCCGCCAATGACCTGCTTGGAGTCTCCGAAGCTTTGCTCCAGACGCACTCTTTCCAAGGTCACACAAGCAGAAGTGACGTCACGGTGACGTCACGATGACGTCACGATTGACAAGACGCACGTTAGCAATACGTGTAGTCTGAACCCCGCATCAGACTATACGTATTTGCTACTGCGTCTTGTCCAACGTGACGTCACCGTGACGTCACTTCCTGCTGGTGTGACCTTGAAATACGTGTGTCTCGAGCTCCAAGATTCGAGCCGCCAATTCTTTTGGCGGCTTTCTCCAGAATGCGGGAGCGGTGTGCCACAATTTATAGAAACATTATAATGTAACTAAGTTTTGCAATATCAAAATAATGCTGTTTTCCAAGGTCTGATTTAAAATATATTTATTATCGTGATTTCTGGAAGACAATATTAGTAATGGAAGACATACATGATGTAAAATATTGTTGCCCCCTGCTTGAAAGGCGGACACGGCGGAGTGACCAGTTGAGATGAGATACATCATCGTGACGTCCACGGCGACGTCACGATGACGTTAACCTCGTCCTCCACTCCCGCTCGCTCTTATCAGAAAATATTGGCAGTATAAACCGTCGTGCTTTCCCTTTACTTCCTCCCTTTTGTACCCATGACACACCTATTACTCCCTTCACTATATTCCACCTTCACTTCCCTGCCCTACCTATATAGCGCTACACTCCCTAACAACGGCTATTGCAAGGTTACAATTACAAGGTTGCAAGGATTTCTGTATAGCGGGGGCCCACAGGGGGGGCATTTCAACACTACTAAGACCATCTTAGGGGACTAAGACCAACTTCGTCCCTAGTATGGACATTTTTTCGAAGCAAATTTCGCTCCGCCTCGGACATCGCGCAGCGAGTGTAGCTAGGCAGGGTTGGGGTCGTCTTAGCCCGCATTTTCTGATCGTCACCACAACAACATGTTTATATTATGGTTATATATTATTATTTTTAGACTATATAATGAGTATATATAAGTATATTAGGCTGTATATACACTATGTATAAATATATATAGATATATATATATATATATAATATTATATATATAATATATATATAATATTATACTATATAGATATATATATAGCCTATTAGTATATGAAAACTCTGGTGCCCCCCGTTTTTTACACCCCTTGTTTTCCACCACTGGTTTAATCAAAAAAAGGGGTTGAGTTGGTAATTAATAAGCTTCTTGGTATTACGCGGTGAGATTTTGTGATATGAGATCTTAGATGAGGTTAATGGTGAAAACCTGTTGTGGGGTGGGCTGGTGCGGACTAGATATGGCTTCTGTGTTTTTTTTTGAGTGGACTAGATATATGGTTTCTAGTTTATGGTTTCTATCCTAGCTGGGATATTATTTGATGAGGGTTAGTACGTTTGGTTTTACTCGTAAATCATTTGGGATATTGTCTCTTCACCAGAAAAACCCTCCCTACCAGCAGCTTGCTGGGGAGAGGGATATCTTAAAAAAAAGAGAGAAAAAAGGAAAATTTTCCGATGAACACTATTTCCTTTGGTGGACGAAATTTTTTTTTTCGGGTGAGTTTTGATGTTTCGAATTAATCTGCTAACCAGTTATGTCACAAATAACTTTTTGTGATTTGGAACAAAATGACAAAAAACTAATTGAACCTAACCGAATCTATACCTAACCTAACTATATATATAAACAAATTATTTGCGACAGAAAAAGTTAGCAGATTAATTCTAAACATATCAAACTCACCAGAAAAAAGTTTCGTTATTCACGATAATATCACATACTGGCTATGTTGTGTGTGTGGAGGATGAAAAGGGAGAAGGAAGAGGAGGGAGAAGAAATAATAGAAGAAAAAAAAAAGGAGAGAGAGAGAGAGAGAGAGAGAGAGAGGAGGAGAGAGAGAGAGAGAGAGAGAGAGAGAGAGAGAGAGAGAGAGAGAAGAGAGAGAGAGAGAGAGAGAGAGAGAGAGGAAGAGAGAGAGAGAGAAGAGAGGGGAGAGAGAGAGAGAGAGAGAGAGAGAGAGAGAGAGAGAGAGAAGGAGAGAGAGAAAAGAGACAAGCAGACTCCCTCGGCGTGGTAAAAGTATTTCCCGCCAAATACAGATTGTGTCGCGCGCGGATTGGTTAAGCGGGAGGTGGTGGCACTAAGAAGGGTTGGCCTTACACGAGGCTAAGATGACGCTCGAAAATGCTTCCTTACCAGTCTTCTTACCCCGGTATAACTGGTCGGTCTTAGGACGCTAAGAGGGTGTAGTTTAGAGCCCCGTCGAAAAATGCCACCCAGGGCGGCGGCTAAGACTCGTCCTAAGACCGTAAACATGGAGTGCTCCACCCACTCCTGAGAACTTTTCCCTGACAGGAGAGATGTACTGGACGAACTTGTTGATGCATAAACTACAAGCGATATGCTTGGACCGAGAAGGGATTATATATGTGACAGATAGTGGGAGATGTAATATCAAGCAACACTGAAAAAAATACGGCGATCAGTGCATGACTCAAGTCACGAGTGGGGTTTTAAATTCACTCTTGAGGTGGTCATTTCCTCCTGCCTTGATATCATGTATCGTGATACAGATTGAAGTGCATCCTCCACCAAACTGTTGATGAAAGAATGGTATCATGTGAGAATAAAAGCGATTTAGAGTAAAACTCACCTAAAAATTTTTTTTTTTAAAATTGAAAAAGTCGTGTCGTGAGCCATGGAAAAATATCCATATAACTCTATTTCTCTTCCCACTGCCGTAGTCTTGATAATTTTCTTATATGTTCTTGATATTATCTGTTAATATACCAAACCCCACCTCTAACCTAACTTAACAATTTTTGGTTGAAAGAAAATAGATTTTAGGTAGTATATGTATCAGCTTATTATTCAAATTTCGCCATGGGAAATTGGGTTTAAAAGACTCAGAATGAAGAAATCTACACTATGAAACAGGTTAGATTGTCAGGCTCGAGGTTTACCTAAACAAACGGGAAATATTCCGCAGGAGTTGGCGGTGCACCACCCGGACAATTTGCGCACCATCAAATTAGTTTTTTTTAAACCCAATAACTCAACATAAAACCCACTCCAAATCACCCTAAGCTTAACATAACCTTTCACCAAACCTTAATAAACCTAAATCTAAACCTAACCTAAAACTAAACGTAACCTAACTCAGCAATTGGTAATAATGGACGATGACTTCGCCCCGGGCGTTTTTTAGAGAACCCCTGACTATCTTTTCCTGGTCTTTAATAGGTGCATTTTCTAAGGAGATAGTTTTATTTTGCGCAAACCCCAAAATTAAAAAAAAAAAAAATCACCGAATTTTATGGTACCGTTTCCATTAAAACACTGTATTCCATCAGAAAAAGCACTTAAACTTGGCCGGGAGAAATTAGCCAGGTCTTAAAGGTTTTAATGAAAAACCCAACCTAACCTTTTAGGTTTTAATGAAACCAAAAAATAAAACCCGGAAAACTTAAAAACAAGGTCTCCACGCCAAGCTGACACAAATGTTGGCTTTACGTATTGTTACGAAACGAGGAGGGGGGGGGGGGGGGGGGGGTCATCCACCACCCTCCGCCTTCGTCACACACTTTCGGCTCGGGACAAAGGAGGGGACGGGAAGGACTGAAGGGAACTAGTGGGGCAGCTTAGGTATGATGGGGACATGCCGGATAAAAACACCAAAATTTTATCACGCAATCCAGGGTCCCAGCTATGATCTATAACCGGGCCAAAAAACCACCAGAAATTTTTTTTTATTAATTTTTTTTAAAATTTTTTTTTTGGGGGGAAAAAATTT
>JACEEZ010016934.1:0-22500 GCA_016584305.1 Chionoecetes opilio
CCCCCACAACCCCACCACAAACCCCCCCACCACACCCACACACCCACCCCCCCACCCCCCCCAACCCCCCCCACCCCCCAAAACACCCCCCCCACTCCCCCACACCCCCACCCACCCCCAAAAACCCCCCCCCTTCCTAAACGACCCCATCCCAAAACCCTCCTTCCCTTTCTCCGTTGGGTTCGGGGGCTCCTTTTCCCGTTTTTCTTTTTTAAAATTGAAATTACAAAAAAAGGGCGCCAGAACGGGAGCCCCCCCGGTAGAACGTTCACTCCCCCCCCTGTACCCGAAAGGAAACCCCAACCCTCCCCCCTCCGACCGGGCCGGTATTGCTTGGCACGTGCGAGGCAGGTTTACCCAAAAAAGTTTTAGACCGCACGTGATATTTTTGTTCGGCGATTAAATAGAGTAAACACGAGGAGAATAGGCGGCCTGTGTACCGTGGCGATGAGGGCAAATAACGCCTCGGCCAAAGACTTGCAAAGAAAGTGAGCTCCTCCATCTACCCTTCTGTTGGTTTTTTATTTCCTTCCTGTCTCACTCCCCGTCCGCCCTCCGTCCCTCCCTTGACCCCTCCTTTTTTGTTCCCCGCCCCTCCTCTTTCCCTCTTTCCGTCCTTCCCTCCACAACCTTCCCTTTTTCCCCCCTCCTCTTTAAACCCCAAGATTACTTTTCTCGGCTGTGTACAAAGCTTCGTCTTTATTAGACTAATCCTTTTGCGGTGTGTTGTGTGGTGTGTCGTGTGGTGTGTGTGGGGTGTGGTGTTGTGTGTGTGTGTTTGTGTGTTTGTGGGTGTGTGTGTGTGGTGTGTGTGTTTGTGTGTGTGTGTGTGGTGTGGTGTGTGTGTGGTGTGTTCGTAAAACTTCGTTTCGTCCGTCCCCTACCATTTTCCGTCTGTCTCCCTGTTGCATCCTTTGAAGTAATCTCATCACTACTGTTATTCTTTCCGTTTCTTTATATCATGTTCACATTAGTTGTCCTCTTTTTCTTTACTCATCTTAGCATATACAATCATATCATCATTAGCATATACTCATTACAATTCTCTCTCTCTCTCTCTCTCTCTCTCTCTCTCTCTCTTCTCTCTCCCCTCCCCCTCTCTCCCCTTCTCCTCCCTCTCCTCTCGCTCCCTCTCCTCTCTCTCCTCTTTTCTCTCTCTCTCTCTCCTCTCTCTTCCTCTCTCTCCCCTCTTCTCTCTCCTCTCTTTCCTCTTTCTCCTCTCTCCTCTCTCTCTCTCTCTCTCTCTCTTCCCCTTTTTCTCGCTCCTCTCTCTTCTTCTCTTCCCCTCTCTCTCTCTCTCCTCCTCTCTCTCTCTCTCTCCCCTTTTCCCCCTTTCTCTCTCTCTCTCTCTCTCTCTTCTCCTCTCTCTCTCTCTCTCTCCTCTCTCTCTCTCTCTCTCTTCTCTCCCCCCTTTTCCCCTTCCTTCTCCTCTCTCTTCTCCTCTCTCCTCTCTCTCTCTTCTCTCTCTCTCTTCTCTCTCTCTCTCCCTTCTCTCCTCTTTTTCTCTTTCTCTTCTTCTCTCTCTCTCTCTCTCTCTCTCTTTTTTTTTTTTTTTTTATTTAAACTGTTAGTACTTTTGGGTGTTTTATAGCAAAAGCTCTGGGTTTTTTACACTAGAGCTATCTTAGCTACATCTATATAAAAAAGACTTTTTTTAATTTAAAAATAAATTGGGCCTAAACCAGCTTTCCCCCCCCGCTTAAAGCTTGTAGCGAGGCGGGGTGGTGGAGGTCGTTTGGTAAACAAACTGGTTCCAAAACGCTGTAGCGGGGTAAGAGGAACGTGGGTGGTCTCTGCCCGGAAAGGGCACAGTCATTGCTCCTTCTGTGGGGGCGACACGGGTGGGTGAAGGGCGCGGGGCCTGGGGGCTTGATGGCTGCCAGGGGGGGCGTGGGAGTTTTTATGCCTTGTGCCTGACACATAAACCTGCCACACCCCTGCGCTTCTGGGGGGGTTTTGGAAGATCAGGCGCGTGGGGGGGGACTTTTTATTGCTACCATGGCGGGGCCTTCTCTGACCGGTCTAGTGGGCCCAAGTGGGGGCGGGCAGGAAGACCATGCTGGGGGGGGTATTCTTGGGGCGTCCCTAGCCTTGTACAGAACCTAAACCCCCTTGGCTCTAAAAGGTGGGAGATGCGCCGGACACAGCTGAGTCTCCAGCCGGTTTTTAGCTACTCTCCGGGCATGACGTAAAGGTCAGTCCCGCGTAAAAACTCCCCCCAAGGAGGGAGATGGATCTCTAAAGGGGGAGTGATCTGCCCTCAGCCGTATGCCGTGCGGCGGGTTGGTGATTCTTCCGGGGGGAGATAAGCAACCGGGGTTTTTGGTCAGGGGCCGGCGACCTGCCATCGACTCTCCAGGTGACGTGTTGCCCAAATCCAGGTTGATGGGGCACCCGTGCCTGCCATCACTCTGTCCAGGGGGGGGCAAGGGTGCAGCTCACGGGGCCTGGGCCCCAGGAATGAGCTGCAGAATGCATTAAATAACATTCCCAGAAGGCCGAGTCGCTGCCCTGCGGGACGCTGGCGTGATGGGTTCGGGCTGGAAGTGGGGGCCGTTGATCACCCCCCTAGGTCCTGTTTTGGGAGGTAGTCCTGGATGGCTGCATAGGGCGCCCCGCCTCCCAGGCTCCTAAGCTTGGCAGCGAACCTCGGTCCCCACCCCCTGTCAAAGGCTCCGGCGATGTCCAAAGCCACGACAAAGGTGTCCATTCCTCTACCCACGATGGTTCCGGGAAAACGACGAAGGAGAACAGTCTGCAGCTGACCTTCCCTGCCTGAAACCAAACTGTTTGGGGTTGAAGAGATGGGGGGGCGTCCAAGAAGGTGTTGATCTTGGCGGTGATGGGGGACTCCAGTTTTTCCCAACAGTATGAGAAGGGAATTGGGCGGTAGTTTTTTTGGGTCCCGTTTGCTTTTTTTTTTTTGGGAGGGCCCACCACTTTTTCCTTTTTCCTTCGTGGGCCATTTTGCACGGGAAAAGAATGTTTTTGAAGATGATGGTGATGGTGGAGCGAGCTGGGCAGCACACCCTTTTTAGTAGGGTGGGGCTATGTTGTCGGGGCCCTACGCCTTCTTGGGATCTATTTTCCGCACTGATGTTCTACTTTCCTTTTTGTTTTCTGCGAACTCTCCAGAAGGGCCCCGTGAGGGAGGTATCTCTGGGGGCTCGCGTGAGGGTCTGGCACCGACTTTTTTAAAAGAAAATGAGTCCCCAGCCAGCCTTGTCCCCGTCGCGGACAGCCCTGACCCGTTTGGTCTGGTGACGGCGGAATGGTGTTTGTCAAAAGAGGCCTTGCTGCTGCTTCACTCCACACCACCCTCCTTACTGCCACTGACTGGCCGCTGTACTTGGCCTTTTAATCCTCTCTCCAGCGTTGTATGGCCTGCTTTTTGGGCCTGACCACATGGTCTTGCAGGCTTCTTTGTGCCGAGTTTGTTGATTTGGGGGGGGTGGGGTTTACCCCGCCAGGCCCTGCTCTTGTTTCAGCGGGTCTCCTACCTGAAAACCAAACCAGGGGTGATCATGGGTTTGGGTTTGTAGGTTTTTCTGGGTATATGGTTTTTTTGGGGGGATGGGGGGTTGGTGAAGGTCTCCACTTGTGGTTAACGTCGCCGGGAGAACTCCCTCCCCACAATGGGGTCCAAGTTTTCTTTAGGGTGTTCCAAACTCCACGAGACCAAAGCCAGTTGACTCGGGCAGTAACCCTTCGCGACTACGTGGTGCTGATGGTGGTGATACGGCAGAGTGGTCCGATGATCCAACCCAAACCCCGGGGGGGGCAATATCCTTCTTCTGCAAAACTTATGACGGGTCGAGGGAGGGGCCAGAGATTGGGTTGGGAAGTTTACATGGTTTTTTAAGGGCCCTCTCAGTCAGCAAATTCTCGAAATGCCCCGCAAACCCAAGCTGGTTATGTCCCCCCCAAAAATGAATGGGGTTTCAGTTGTGCTGGGGAAGTAGGGTGTAATGTTTGAGTGGGGAAGTGGTGGGGTCATTTCCCCCACTGTGGGCGTAAGACGCATAGTGGGTGGTTTTGTGGGGGACTGTCCACAGTCTGAGAACACATCTCAAAGGGGCCTACCATTTTACCTCGGGGCCCCCTACAGCGAGAAAACCCTTTGCGGAAGCAACGGGGGATGCCCCCCAAGGGCCGGGGCACGGTCTCTTCGGAGCCATCTTGAATATCCCTGGATGTTCCGAAATTGGGAGGGGTAGTAGGGTTCAGGAAGTCCCCCGACCCTGCAAAAGATGTCTGGGTTGTGTGGGGTATGAAGAGTGGCGTTCTCCTAGTTGGCTCCTCTCTCTCTCTTCCTCTCTTTTCCCCTCTCTCTCCTCTCTCTCTCTTTCCTCTCTCCCTCTCCTCTCTCTCTCTCTCCTCTCCTCTCCTCTCTCTCTCTCTCTCGTCTTCCTCCCCTCTCCTCTCTCTCTTCTCTCTCTCTCTCTCTTTTCTCTCCCCTCTCCCTCTTCCTTCTCTCTCTCTCTCCTCCTCTCTCTCTCCTCTCTCTCTCTCTCTCTCTCTCTCCCCTCCTCTCTCTCTTCTCCTCTCTCTCGTCTCTTTCTCTCCCCTCTCTCTCTCCTCTCTCTCTCTCTCCCTCTCTCTCTCTCCTCCTCTCTCTCTCTCTCTCTCTCCTCTCTCTCTCTCTCCTCTCTCTCTCTCTCTCTCCCCTCTCTCTCTCTCCCTCTCTCCTCTCTCTCCTCTCTCTCTCTCCCCCCCCTCTCTCTCTTCTTCTCTCTCCTCTCCTCTCTTCTCTCTCTCCCTTTTCTCTCTCTCCTCTCTCTCTCTCTCTTCCTCTCTCTCTCTCTCCTCTCTCTTCCTCCCCTCTCTCTTCTCTCTCTCTCTTCTCCTCTCTCCTTCCCCTCTTCTTCTCTCTCCACACATAGTTTTGCCCCTAGCCGGTTCCTGCCTCCCCCCTCTTTATCTATACCCAGGGGGCCACAACCACCAACCCCCCTCCTCCCCTTCCCCCTCCCCCCTCCCCCTCCTCCTCCCCCCTCCTCCTCCTCCTCCTCCTCCTCCCCCTCCCCCCCCCCCCCTTCCTCCCCCCCCTCCCCTCCCCTCACTTCCCTCCTTTCTCCTTTTCCTCCTCTCCCTTCCCAAGCCTCTCGCCGCCTGGAATCTAAGGGACCACTTGATTCTGTTTCGCTTCTCCCCCCTTCAGTGTAAACGTTGTGATCAAAGGGAGGATTTTTCTTTGCCTCTTTTGTTTTTTAGCTCTATTTTCACCTGCTTCTCCTTGCTTAGGTTTTGGTGTCTCCCGCGTACCCACAGATGATAGTGAAGGTGGTAATGAGGGATTGAGAGAGGAGGAGGGGTGGGTGGGAAATTTAATGCTTAATTGATGTGTTTCTCTTTATTTTCTATTTTTCTTGGTGTCTGTCTGTCTGTATGTCTGTCTCTGTCTCTATCTGTTTGTCTGTCTGTATTTGTCTCTCTATCTGTCTTTTTGTCTGTCTGTCTCTATCTCTCTCTCTTTCTCTCTTTCACTTTCTCTCTGTTTCTCTCTTTTTTTCTCTCTCACTCTCTTTTTCTCTCTCGCAATCTCTCTCTCACTCGCTCTTTTTTTTCTCTTTCCCTCTCTTTCTCTCTCTCACTCTCACTCTCTCACTCACTCTCACTCTCACTCTGACTCTCTCTCTCTCTCTCTCTCTTCTCTCTCTCTCTCTCTCTCTCTCTCTCTCTCTCTCTCTGCCTTCTCTCTCTCCTCTCTCTCTCTCTCTCTCCTCTCTCTCTCTCTGTCCTGTCTGTCTGTCTGTCTGTCTGTCTGTCTGTCTGTCTGTCTGTCTGTCTGTCTGTCTGTCGTCTGTCTGTCTGTCTGCGCTCGTCTCTTCTCTCTCTCTCTCTCTCTCTCTCTCTCAGTCTCTCTCTCTCTCTCTCTCTCTCTCTCTCTCTCTCTCTCTCCTCTCTCTCTCTCTCCTCTCCTCTCTCTCTCTCTCTCTCCTCTCTCTCTCTCTCTCTCTCTCTCTCTCTCTCTCTCTCTCTCTCTCTCCCCTCTCTCTCTCTCTCTCTCTCTCTCTCTCTCTCTTCTCCTCTCTCTCTCTCTCTCTCTCTCTCTCTCTCTCTCTCCCTCTCTCTCTCTCTCTCTCACGCACACACACGCTGTGTGGTACATTTGGGTAAAGCTCTGTATGTGTCACTTAACGCGCGCAAGTTCGGGCTCGGCTCACGCCTCGAAAATTTGTCTTTGGATAAGCAGGCAGTTACTAAACCCCTTGAGCAATGGGTATTGGGTGTGTGAGGTGTGTGAGGTCGCAGATTTACCAAAAGATCGGTCTCTGTAAGCTCAAAGCTCTTTCCGGGTAGAGTAACAGCAGGAAATCGCGTGTCCAGCGCGTGATCAGGCCGTGTCTGAATTACACATACTACCTTGGCATTTATTTTCAATGAGAACAGGATACCTTGGTTTTCGACTAAAAGTTAGGGAATAGTTAAGTTTTGAATGAGCCCCATATTTACATATTTTGTCATGATTCGTATTATGTCAATAATGTCTCGAAATTGTTGTGTACAATATTTGTTCATGTTTTTTTTCTTTCGTATGGAGGCGAATGTTTTGTAAAACACTGACGTATAATTGAGCTTCACATATGAAGGGATTGAAATTGAAATTGAAATATTTATTTATTCGAGGCCTTGAAGCAGAAATGTTTAATGTTATTTTGTTTATCCTGATCTCTTCTGCAGTTGTAATGAATTCCTTCATACCAATAATTAGTGAGTACACGGAAAGGTGCTAATGACTTACTGTGACGCATATAGAAAAGGCGGAAAAAAGAAAGAAAAACGTGGTTTTGTTTTAATTCACTTGTAAATATTGACGTATAAAACATGACTTAATTACCGTATTTTTTTTAGGGTACAACGATTAAGCGGGTCGTGTTTAATATCTCTCTCTCTCTCTCTCTCTCTCTCTCTCTCTCTCTCTCTCTCTCTCTCTCTCTCTCTCTCTCTCTCTCTCTCTCTCTCTCTCTCTCTCTCCTCTCTCTCTCTCTCTCTCTCTCTCTCTCTCTCTCTCTCTCTCTCTCTCTCTCTCTCTCTCTCTCTCTCTCTCTCTCTCTCTCTCTCTCTCTCTCTCTCTCTCTCTCTCTCTCTCTCTCATATTTATTTGTGATTCCTAGGTGGTCTTTTGCATGTAAAACTTAGAATGAAAAAAATGTACTATTCCTAACAGTATGGTGTCTAGGTATTCATCAGTCAAGGTTTTGTCATCGTGGAGGTTTGTGTCAAGAGGAACGGTATGATTATAGAAAGTTTTGTTAGAAATAGAAGATCCTGTCTAATCAGTCAGCTTCGGTCCTATGTCTATTTGAATTCGATAATGATGGAAAAGCTAAACAATGAAAATAACAAAGATAGTATTCAACTTCTGACGAGATTTATCAACAGTAACACGTGTTTTCTTCAGGGCCCGGTCATAATCCCCCCTGGACAGTGGAATGTTACATACAGTTATAATGAAGCGAAATATCTACGTCAAATTGCAATCATTCCGAAAGGTGTTTGTTTGAGTGGCACGGCTGTCTGAAGTGTGATATAAGTGTGTGTTAGGTTGTGTGATATAAGTGTGTGTTATGTTGTGTGATATAAGTGTGTGTTATGCTGTGTGATATAAGTGTGTGTTATGCTGTGTGATATAAGTGTGTGTTATGTTGTGTGATATAAGTGTGTGTTATGCTGTGTGATATAAGTGTGTGTTATGTTGTGTGATATAAGTGTGTGTTATGCTGTGTGATATAAGTGTGTGTTATGCTGTGTGATATAAGTGTGTGTTATATTGTGTGATATAAGTGTGTTAGGTTGTGTGATATAAGTGTGTGTTATGTTGTGTGATATAAGTGTGTGTTAGGTTGTGTGATATAAGTGTGTGTTATGCTGTGTGATATAAGTGTGTGTTATATTGTGTGATATAAGTGTGTGTTAGGTTGTGTGATATAAGTGTGTGTTAGGTTGTGTGATATATGTGTGTGTTAGGTTGTGTGATATAAGTGTGTGTTAGGTTGTGTGATATAAGTGTGTGTTAGGTTGTGTGATATAAGTGTGTGTTAGGTTGTGTGATATAAGTGTGTGTTATGTTGTGTGATATAAGTGTGTGTTCGGTTGTGTGATATAAGTGTGTGTTAGGTTGTGTGATATAAGTGTGTGTTAGGTTGTGTGATATAAGTGTGTGTTAGGTTGTGTGATATAAGTGTGTGTTAGGTTGTGTGATATAAGTGTGTGTTAGGTTGTGTGATATAAGTGTGTGTTAGGTTGTGTGATATAAGTGTGTGTTAGGTTGTGTGATATAAGTGTGTGTTAGGTTGTGTGATATAAGTGTGTGTTAGGTTGTGTGATATAAGTGTGTGTTAGGTTGTGTGATATAAGTGTGTGTTATGTTGTGTGATATAAATGTGTGTTAATTTGTGTGATATAAGTGTGTGTTAGGTTGTGTGATATAAGTGTGTGTTAGGTTGTGTGATATAAGTGTGTGTTAGGTTGTGTGATATAAGTGTGTGTTAGGTTGTGTGATATAAGTGTGTGTTAGGTTGTGTGTGTTAGGTTGTGTGATATAAGTGTGTGTTAGGCTGTGTGATATAAGTGTGTGTTAGGTTGTGTGACATAAGTGTGTGTTATGTTGTGATATGAGGTGTGAGTTATAACACCCTTCAGCACCATCACCACAGGCCACGCCCATGCACAGGTATCACATTATCTTTATAGAAACAGTGATATAATTTTTAGAAATCCTATTATCAATAAAACAATGACGTATAGAACTAATAATATATAAAATTAAACATGGCATGTATTATTGAAAAAAAGAAACATTTGAATTAGTCAAGAAAACGAACATAATATATAGGAAAGTAGTGAACTAATAGAATGTTAATGAAGAAATGTAGCACAAAATGTGATAGACCTATAATGATAAAAAGAAAAGAAAAAAGAAGTCATACAACACAACACAACAAAAACTGAAAATAGATAAATAAATACATGAATGATATAAAAAAAAAGAGAGATGTGGAGGAGAGAGTCCTGCAATAGTTCCTTGGGCAAAGTAAGTTTTCATTTTCGGAGTTGCGAAGGAAGGGTGTCGCGCCTGGCATACAGATGGGCTGGCATTCATTGTTTTCTTCCTCCTCCCAATATAATACTGGCGGTCTGAGGATGGAGGAAGGAGGGAACATTGGAAGGAAGGCAGGAAGGAAGGAAGGAAGGAAGGACAAACGAGGTGGATGGGTCTGAGGGTGGAGGAAGGAGGGAACATTGGAAGGAAGGCAGGAAGGAAGGAAGGAAGGAAGGAAGGAAGGACAAACGAGGTATTGGGTCTGAGGGTGGAGGAAGGAGGGAACATTGGAAGGAAGGAAGGAAGGACAAACGAGGTGGATGGGTCTGGGGTGGAGGAAGGAGGGAACATAGGAAGGAAGGAAGGACAAACAAGGTGGATAGGTCTGAGGATGGAGGAAGGAGGGAACATTGGAAGAAAGGAAGGAAGGAAGGAAGGAAGGACAAACAAGGTAGATGGGTCTGAGGGTGGAGGAAGGAAGGAAGGAAGGAAGGAAGGAAGGAAGGAAGGAAGGACAAACAAGGTGGATGGGTCTGAGGGTGGAGGAAGGAAGGAAGGAAGGAAGGACAAACAAGGTGGATGGGTCTGAGGGTGGATGAAGGAAGGAAGGAAGGAAGGACAAACAAGGTGGATAGGTCTGAGGGTGGAGGAAGGAAGGAAGGAAGGAAGGAAGGAAGGAAGGAGGGAAGGACAAACAAGGTGGATGGGTCTGTCGGTGGAAAAAAAAGACAACACATGGGTAGAAACGAAGTGGTGATGTGAAAAAGGTGGGGGAAGGGAAGAGACCTTTAATAGAGGAATGAACACCGGAAATAGAGACAGGGTGTAGGAAAGGAGGGAATAAGATAGTGGAAAGAGAGAAATAAGTATGAAAGGAGGGAGTTGCGGCATGAGTAAATAATATGGAAATTCAAATATTGTGTTTTAGAGTGGAGGTTGAGGATGCAATGTTAGAGGTAAGAGAGAATGTAAGGCAGGTTTATGGTTGGAGTGTATGGAATATAGAGTGATGTTTCAAGGGTGTGATGTATAGTGAGGTCATTCTAGATAGTATTTACGTATACATACTCGAACAGTGTGACGAGGATGGGCTTATGCATAAACAATATGCTTATTATATAATTATGCATAAATAATATGCTTATATACAGTATATACTTATTATAATTATGCTTATGATAATCATGCTTATAAAGAGATATAAGAAAAATAGAGAGACTCGTGGACAGAGAGTAAATTGCGTAAAGAGTGCTTTTTGTATTAGTGAAAAAATAAAGTTGTATGTAAGAACAGGATATTACTTTCGTTATAAAAGAAAAATACTATTTTTTAGTTTACTTGTTTTAATACTTGTTTTTTGTTAATGGTACATATGTCTGTCTGTATGTGTGTGTGTGTGTGTGTGTGTGTGTGTGTGTGTGTGTGTGTGTGTGTGTGTGTGTGTGTGTGTGTGTGTGTGTGCGTGTGTGTGTGTGTGTGACTGTGTGACTGTGTGTGTGTGTGTGTGTGTGTGTGTGTGTGTGTGTGTGTGTGTGTGTATCTATATTAATAAAAGCAAAAGTGTGTGTGTATGTCTGTCTGTGTGTGTGTGTGTGTGCGTGTGTGTGTGTGTGTGGTATAGGTTCCGCCCCCCGTGGCGGAATCCCATCATATACCACATTTTTGGAACCAGGTTGACCAGGGGAAGGTTTTAAGCCCACTTGTGATATGATCCGATCACTTATTATTATTATTAATTTTTTTTTAGCAGCCTATTAGCGATAATTGTGAAAAAAAGTGGGTTGCGAGAATTGAGGAAGCCTTGATGTAGGGTGATGGGTAATGGGTGAATGAATGGGTGGGGTGATGGGTAATGGGTATGGGGTGATGGGTGAGTGAATGGGTGGGGGGTGATGGGTGAGGGAATAGATGGGGGGTGATGGGTAATGGGTGAGTGAATGGGTGTGTGGTGATGGGTAATGGGTGAGTGAATGGGTGGGGAGTGATGGGTAATGGGTGAGTGAATGGGTGGGGGGTGATGGGTAATGGGTGAGTGAATGGGTTGGGGGTGATGTGAATGGGTTGGCGTTAATACATACATTTCTACATCCATGATTTCAGGAAAGTTAGAAGGGGCTATCTGGAGAGTCTGGAGTCTATCTGGAGGTGGTGGGCCTTCGGCCCACCACCTCCAGATAGACTCCAGATATAAGGCCCACCAATAGCCCTCCGCAGGAGCTAGCCAAAAAGTCCGCCCGCTTTGCGGCTAGTTTGTAATAAGATACAAAACTCACCGCAATAATTTGACTCACCACATTTTTAGACGCAAAACAAAGTAAAAGAAAAAAAATACATGACAATCGAACACAACACAGAAGAATTACTTACTCAGAAACAAACACTGAAAAATACACCAAACCACAATCCTAAATGTATCCTGATTCTGTAGGATAAACCCCGGTGTTAATAGGCAACACACACCTGTCATACACCCCCCTGTCATACATCCTGTCATACATCCCCCTTGTCATACATCCTGGCATACATCCCCCTTGCCATACATCCTTTCATACATCCCCCTTGTCATACATCCTGTCATACATTCCCCTTGTCATACATCCTGTCATACATCCCCCTTGTCATACATCCTGTCATACATCCCCCTTGTCATACATCCTGTCATACACCCCCCCTGTCATACATCCTGTCATACATCCCCCTTGTCATACATCCTGTCATACATCCCCCTTATCATACATCCTGTTATACACCCCCCTGTCATACATCCTGTCATACACCCCCCTTGTCATACATCCTGGCATACATCCCCCTTGTCATACATCCTGGCATACATCCCCCTTGTCATACATCCTGTCATACACCCCCCTTGTCATACATCCTGTCATACACCCCCCTTGTCATACATCCTGTCATACACCCCCCTTGTCATACATCCTGTCATACATCCCCCTTATCATACATCCTGTCATACGCCCCCCTTGTCATACATCCTGTCATACACCCCCCTTGTCATACATCCTGTCATACATCCCCCTTATCATACATCCTGTCATACACCCCCTTGTCATACATCCTGTCATACATCCCCCTTGTCATACATCCTGTTATACATCCTCCTTGTCATACATCCTGTCATACACCCCCTTGTCATACATCCTGTCATACACCCCCCTTGTCATACATCCTGTCATACATCCTCCTTGTCATACATCCTGTCATACACCCCCCTGTCATACATCCTGTCATACACCCCCCTTGTAATACATCCTGTCATACATCCTCCTTGTCATACATCCTGTCATACATCCCCCTTGTCATACATCCTGTCATACATCCCCCTTGTCATACATCCTGTCATACATCCCCCTTGTCATACATCCTGTCATACACTCCCCTTGTCATACATCCTGTCATACACCCCCCCTGTCATACATACTGTCATACATCCCCTTGTCATACTTCCCGTTATACACCCCCCTTGTCATACATCCTGTCATACATCCCCCTTGTCATACATCCCCCTTGTCATACATCCTGTCATACACACCCTTGTCATACATCCTGTCATACATCCCCCTTGTCATACATCCTGTCATACATCCCCCTTGTCATACATCAGTGGTTCTTAACCTTTTCAGAGGCACCGAACCCTAACGAAAACCTCCGCAGACTAGCCGAACCCCTCAAATATGTGAAAAAAAAAAAAGGAATACAATTTTTTTGAAAAATTGCTTCAAAATTCAAGAGTACGTATAGTATTTGGATAAGAAAAATAAATTCCATTTTAATTGATACAATAATGTAAGAAAATTTGCCTCAAATTTCAAGAGTATATTTGAATAAGGAGTGAAGAACTCAGAAGCAGTGGCGTATGTAGGTCCTTGGAAATGGGGGGGAGGGCACAGATGTGAATCCAGGATTGTTTTAAGGGGGGGGGGGGAGCGAAGCAAACCTCTACAGCTGGGGCTTTGAGGAGGGGGTCAAGAATTCTTTTTGAGAATCAAAAATTTTTAGGGGCATTATGAGGCCTCAGAGGGGATATATTGCATTAATTTGATATTCAATGATAAAACAATTATCATCCCCTTGGGACAAAAGGAGGGGGCCAAAGCAGAGTGCCCCCCTCCTCTCCCCCCTATATACGTCACTGCTCGGAAGGAAGAGGTAGGCGAACAAAGAATGCAATGTAATTCTGGACACCTTCATGTGGCAGATTCATAAACTAAAAAAAATCATTCGGAAAGAACACCAAATATAAGTGAGAAATTTATTTTTCATTTGCCAAAAAAAGCAGAAGAAAGACAAAAATATAATGCATGTGATAGTCGTGACGTGTGACCGCCAGTGAAGTAAGCATTAACAATGTGCAGTGATCAAGTAGACAATAGCATTTGTTTTCTTTTAAACCAGTCTGTCTAGGATCGATATGGGAGCTCTCTTAAGGTCATGATAAAGGGGTGAAAGGTGTCATAATAGAACCTTTAGAATAGAAGAACTGCATTAAAGCGGCACAGGGATTAGCCACTGAGCTTATACGTGGATTCAAGGTACGATATCGGATACCTGCGACACTTTTTAGCATATGGGGTACCGCAAACGGACACGTACTAAGTAGGAGGCTAAACGTACTCTCTCTATACCATCAACGAAATGTAAACATGGCGAGACTAATGATGAAAGTTAAGATCAAACCCCAAGATAAAAAAACAGTAACTTCTTGAAGGTAATCGTACCTGCCAATGTCTACGCCACAACTCATCACGAAAAAAATAAAAATAAGGAAACTACAAGAGGCCACGAGACCTACACGTGGTGTAACACGGAGGGCAAAGACGCTCTGATATTCTTCCATAGCTACAGATTGAGAACTTGACAGGATCCTGGAAACGGAGAGCAAAGGGAATTCACTTTGATCCTCCACCATACATAAATGAAGGCTACGAAGACACTTATATTTTGCGACAAGGTAGAACAACAGGCCTTCAACAACACTCTTCTCGACATCGCTGACGATATAGATTTCTCCCAAGAACAGTTAAGGGTACGCAAAATTACATCAAGTTCCCAAATACCGGAAATTGTAGTGACACTTATATTTTGCGACAAGGTAGAACAACAGGCCTTCAACAACACTCTTCTCGACATCGCTGACGATATAGATCCCTCCCAAGAACAGTTAAGGGTACTCAAAATTCCATCAAGTTCCCAAATACATTTGAAAATTGTAGTAACGTGATGAAAATACAATGTGATTCTGTATCCTTGGCAGACAAGGCCTCCACACAGGGACTGAAAATTTCCTACGTCTATCGCGCCTCACCAGACAGACAAGAAGTGGTACACAAAGACATAATAACTGTAAGAGTTGCTTTGTAATAGACCAAAAGGCCAAAACCTAGAAAACACAAGATTGTGCCTTAAGTGCTCCAGTCACGATCACACGTAGACAGTATGCAATCCTGAAAACAAAAACAAAACACACAAAAAGTGTAAACTGTGGGAAGCACACAGAACGTTGGCTTTTCAGGTAAGAAAAGTTAAACAAATTCGAAGCTAAAAGTGAAAAGAAAAATGTACTGTAAAGGATATCGATGTTAAGCTTCCATCCCAAGATTTGTATCGTGCGTTGTAAGAGGCTTCTTGAGTCCTTCACGTGAAAAGTATAGGCAAAGTTATTTATTTTTAACTCACAATACAGAACACTTTAGTCTCTTCCCCATGATTTATACAACACTCGTAAACCAACATAACAACGTGCTTTGTGTGTTCCTGAAAACTGTACCGGCACCACTTATTTAGGACAAAAGTGAGTAAATAAAGGTGAAATAAACAGGCTTCAACACACACACACACACACACACACACACACACACACACACACACACACACACACACACACACAAACACACACACACACACACACACACACACACACGCACACGCACACGCACACGCGCACGCACACACACACACACACACACACACACACACACACACACACACACACACACGTTCTTGATCTACGTAAATGATATGACAGAGGGAGTGAACAGTTACATGAGTTTATTCGCTGATGATACTAAATTACTAAGAAAAGTAGAAAGTAAAGAGGACTGTGAGGATTTACAGAAGGATCTAGATAAGATTTTCAGATGGAGTCAACTATGGGAAATGGAGTTTAATGCTAAAAAGTGTAAAGTGATGGAAGTGGGCAGTAGCAAAAAGAGATAAGATAAGATACTTTAATCCTATCTAGACACTTTGCAAATACCAACTACAAGGTTATTGACTGTACAAAGCGCCACCACACCAGGACGAATTTGGTGGACTCGAACCGCTGACCGAATGGCGCAGGGACTCTGTAACACCAGTCCGTGATTCTGCCAACCGCGCCACCCTGGCGGGTTAGCAAAAAGAGACAGAGGAAAGTATTCGATGGGAAATGAATCAAAACAAAGGTCGAAAAAGATCAGGGAGTATGGATTACGGACAATTTGTCACCTGAGAAGCATATAAACAAGATCACAAGAGATACATATCAGTTGCTGAGGAATATAAGAATGGCATTCAAATATCTGGATGAAGAGATGATTAAGAAATTGATAACATCTTTGATTCGACCAAGGTTGGAATATGTGGCAGTGATTTGGTCACCACATAAAAAGAAGGATATACGGAAGATTGAGAGAATACAAAGAGCAGCCACAAAAATGGCTCCAAGCCTGAGAGATTTACCATATGAGTAAAGACTTTCAAGACTAAAACTCCCAACTCTTGAAAAAAGAAGAGAAAGGGGAGATTTTATAGCAGTGTATAGAGTCTAGGGCAGTGGTTCTGAACCTTTTCAGAGGCGCTGAACCCTAACGAAAACCTCCGCACACTGGCCGAACCCTAACGGAAACCTCCGCATACTGGCCGAACCCTAACGAAAACCTCCTCACACTGGCCGAACCCTAACGAAAACCTCCGCACACTGGCCGAACCCTAACGAAAACCTCCGCACACTGGCCGAACCCTAACGAAAACCTCCGCACACTGGCCGAACCCTAACGAAAACCTCCGCACACTGACCGAACCCTAACGAAAACCTCCGCACACTGGCCGAACCCTAACGAAAACCTCCGCACACTGGCCGAACCCTAACGAAAACCTCCGCACACTGGCCGAACCTCAAATAGGGGAAGAAAACAAAAAATATTATTACAAAAATTCAAGAAAAATAGCTTCAAAATTTAAGAAATATTTGGATAATAAGAAAAATTTCAGGTGTAAATTTGGATAAGAAGGAAGGAAGTACTCTGAAGCAGCAGCATATGCAGATTTTCGGAAAGGGGGGGGGGCACAGAGGTGAATCCAGGATTGTTTCTACAGCTGAGGGTCTGAGGAAGGGGTCAGTTTGTTTGACCCCTTCAATTGTTTTGAAAATCCAAGCTTTTTTATTGGCATTTTAAGGCCTTAGGAGATATATAGTGCACTAATTTGATATTCAATGGCAAAACAAGGCCGTGCCCTTCCCCCGTATACGTATACGCCACTGTTCGGAAGTAAGAGGCGTGCGAGCACACGCACTTATACACACCCACCCACACATGACTCCCTCAACCGCACTGCTTAGATTTACGTTAATATCACGTATAATTTACTCTGGTGAATAATCTGGAATTACAATAACAGCAAACTTGCAATGTTTTTCAGAGGGTCTCCGCCGAACCCCTGAGACTGGCTGACCGAACCTCTGGGGTTCGATCGAACCCAGGTTAAGAACCACTGTCATACATCCTGTCATACATCCTGTCATACATCCCCCTTGTCATACATCCTGTCATACACCCCCCTGTCATACATCCTGTCATACATCCCCCTTGTCATACATCCTGTCATACACCCCCACTTGTCATACATCCTGTCATACATCCCCCTTGTCTTACATCCTGTCATACGCCCCCCTTGTCATACATCCTGTCATACATCCCCCTTGTCATACATCCTGTCATACATCCCCCTTGTCATACATCCTGTCATACATCCCCCCTGTCATACATCCTGTCATACATCCCCCCTGTCATACATCCCCCCCTTTCCTCCACTCCAGGAAATGACAGACCATACAGTTGAGACAGGAAAACACCCTATGCCCCCCTATGTCCCCTCCCTCTCCCCCCCTCTCATACCCCAACCCTTGCCGGCCACAGCGCTAAATTAATGACGTAATCCAATCCAAAGCCAGTTGAATTTAATTACTCCATTAATAATTTCTCTATAATTGTCAATTGTTCAATGAGTTACGGATTTCGCGTGACGGTTGGCATCCATCTGGTTAATCCGGAGATGAGTGACCGCCGCCTGGCCCTCCCTCGCACTGCGCCTGCCTCCCTAACGCCGGCCTCTGCTAGGATCTAAAGCAAATTCACAAATGTCAGAGTGATGGAGGAAGATAAGTTACTGCTGGACATAAACGTTAAGTGGCTATCGATTCATCTCTGTCCTATTTGTCATATTCCTATTTGCCCTGACCTATTCCCATCCTTATTATGGAAAAATATGAAGACAAAAACTGGGACCGTGAGGAGACTGGAGTATCAACTGTTGAGATTTTTTTCATTTTTGGAATGGTGGTTTATTTATTTTTGCACGTTGGACTTTGTAAAGAGAGAAAAGTGTAAGATTGGTTTATGAAAAATGTACATTTGAATGACGTGCAGTAAATGTTTAGAGTTGTACGTATGTGTGTGACATTCACTCATTCACCCATGGTTTTGTCCACGTGAGTCAGACTCGCGATCGCCAGTTTCACCCAACCGGAGCGATCTTGGAGCTCATTATCACCGATCTTATGATAATGGGACATCACACCACACACCCCCATCCCCTTGCTCAAGAGGAACTGTAACCGCCAGAATTTTTCAGTGGAAAAATCCCCGGAAATGAGTGGGCCGGGGGATCGTACGCCGGACCACAGAATGATGCCGGACGCTCTAACCCACCGAGCCATTCAGGCGGTAAAAATATATATGTGTGTGTGTATGTGTATTCATCTAGTTGTATTCATCTAGTTGTATTTTACAGGGCCAGAGCAATGCTCGTGTGGCCCCGTCTCCATATCAACATTTTTATCATTCATCCTTAGTGCTTTGTGTTGGCCGAAGCCAGCACCCCGGAGAGCAGGTCACAAACCCCGGCTAACACCCGGTACCCATTCACTGATGGGTGGACAGGGGCTCAGGTTTTAAGGAAACAACCCATCTGTTTCCGCTCCGCCCGGGGATCGAACCCGGGACTTCTCGGTTGTGAACCAAGCGTGCTTCCCTTACACCACGGAGTGTGTGTGTATGTATGTGTGTGTGTGTGTGTGTGTGTGTGTGTGTGTGTGTGTGTGTGTGTGTATGTATGTATGTGTGTGTGTGTGTGTGTGTGTGTGTGTGTGTGTGTGTGTGTGTGTGTGTGTGTGTGTGTGTGTGTGTGTGTGTTTGTGTGTGTGTGTGGATGAGTTTGTGTTATTTACATGTATTCTTATAAATATTTTTACCATGGATATGAATATTTTAGTCCAAATTTAATAAGGAGGCATGAATTTAATCCTCATGAGCAGAAGTTTTGATAAAGAAATAGCAAAACATCTCATTAATTCATGACAGAAAACCAGAAGTTGTAGTTTCTTTTTTTTAAGGTAAATGATACCACATCCGTCATCAACAACTGCACTCATGACACCACCAACAACAATAATAACAATAACAGTAGCAGTAACAACAACAATAATAAGAATTACAGCAAAAGCAATAACAACAGCAACAGCAACAACAATAAAAGAAACACCAACTACAACACCAGCAACAACAATAGGAATAATAACACTAACATGAACACCAACAACTAAATACAATAACGGGAATAATAACAACAAGAAGAATAACAAAAACAACAACAAAAAACCCCCAGCTATGATAACAACAATTACAAAACAACAACAGGAACACTCGTGACAAAAACAACCAGAAGCATTACAAAAACTAAAACAACAACAACAACAACAACAACAACAACAACAACAACAACAATAACAAAACAACAAACAAAAACAAGTTATCTAATACAACCATGTGGAGGCGTAAGGTGGCACAGTTAGTTAAGGGAACGGGTTTCAGGCACCCTCTTACTTCATTAATAAACTCTTACCTCCCCTTCCACCTGTCGTGAAAGCTACAGGTGGGCTACAAGATACCCCTCAACTATGCGTAGTGTGAGGGGAATACATGTCTACCTCCTGGAGAAAGGAAGAACCGTGTGTAGAGACAGGTGTGGTTTCTCCCATCCCTGGTGTGATTAATTTCCTACCCAATTTTGTGAGCATATGGTCTGGGTGCCACACACTTACGAAACAGCAGAAGGAGATACGCCTGCTGGGCTTCTCTTAGGTAAGGTGACACGCTGGTGGAAAGTAGGACGATAGGAAAAAAGGGAAAGGGGGAGAGGAAAGAGAGAGTATGAGTTTTTAGGGAGTAGGTGAGAAGGGCGAGGAGGCAACGCTATGTTAGAGCCTAGAGGGGCGGGACGAGGTTCAGGCGTAGAGAGAAGCGTATGAGAAGAGACAAAAGGCGTACATTTCGGTTAGAATGACGTGTACGGAGAATGCAGTAGGGAAAGAAGGGTGTGGGCAATGGAGGTAGAGAAATAGGAGGAGGAGGAGGAGGAGGAGGAGGAGGGAATGATTACACTCGAAATGAGAAGGGTAGATGATATAAGATGAGACGGGGAGCAGGTTGTCAAAAATATTCATCAGTTTAAAAGGTCCGACTGTACACGGATGGGAAAAGGAGGGGAAGGAGGGGAAGGGTAGGTAAGGTGGAGGAGGAGGAGGAGGAGGAGGAGGAGGAGGCGTCTCGTCCATGACCTTTCACAGAAAAAGAATAATTCTTATTTTGAGAGAGAGAGAGAGAGAGAGAGAGAGAGAGAGAGAGAGAGAGAGAGAGAGAGAGAGAGAGAGAGAGAGAGAGAGAGAGAGAGAGAGAGAGAGAGAGAGAGAGAGAGAGAGAGAGAGAGAGAGAGAGAGAGAGAGAGAGAGAGAGAGAGAGAGAGAGAGAGAGAGAGAGAGAGAGAAAAAAAAAAAAACAGAAACCCTTGTTCCCACGCGCCTTTCATACATACATTCATACAGACTGGAAATCAAAACAGTCAACTCTTGTACAAATGTTTCTCTATGTAGTACTGTACCTCCCTCACACCTCCACCCCCACCACCACCAACACAACTAACAACACCTTTAACACAGGCACCACAAACGAAGCTAATGGCATACAATACCTTCACCCACATTATACACTCTCTCTCTCTCTCTCTCTCTCTCTCTCTCTCTCTCTCTCTCTCTCTCTCTCTCTCTCTCTCTCTCTCTCTCTCTCTCTCTCTCTCTCTCTCTCTCTCTCTCTCTCTCTCTCTCTCTCTCTCTCTGTGTGTGTGTGTTGTGTGTGTGTGTGTGTGTGTGTAGTTTTAAGTTGTAGAGCGGTACCGAGGAGTCCCCGGTCTCTCTGTGTGTTAAGGATTCCATTTACAGCAACAAAAGCCCGACCCACAGTTGACACGCATTGTTTCTGCCTAACGACCACCCTTTGTTGCCCTCCCCGCGGGGTGGAGAGGGTGGGGAGGGAGGAGAGGGAGGGTGGCAGAAGGGCTGGACAGATGAG
The DNA here is from genome assembly GCA_016584305.1 of Chionoecetes opilio. Lineage (NCBI taxonomy): Eukaryota > Metazoa > Arthropoda > Malacostraca > Decapoda > Majidae > Chionoecetes > Chionoecetes opilio. The sequence continues at coordinate 20,725 of JACEEZ010016934.1, forward strand.
AGAGAGAGAGAGAGAGAGAGAGAGAGAGAGAGAGAGAGAGAGAGAGAGAGAGAGAGAGAGAGAGAGAGAGAGAGAGAGAGAGAGAGAGAAATAAAGAAACATAGAAAAGAAAGAGACATAAATTTATACATACAAACACATATTCAGACAGATAGACAGGCAGAGAGAGAGAGAGAGAGAGAGAGAGAGAGAGAGAGAGAGAGAGAGAGAGAGAGAGAGAGAGAGAGAGAGAGAGAGAGAGAGAGAGAGAGAGAGAGAGAGAGAGAGAGAGAGAGAGAGAGAAATAAAGAAAGAGATGTAGAAAAGAAACAGACTGATAGAAAGATTTACATACAAACACATACTCAGACAGATAGACAGGCAGAAACAGACAGACACATACACAGATAGACAGACACACATGCAAAGGTTTAAATGTTTTGATTGTGGTGGAGATAATAAGATAAGAAAGTACGTATTAGAAACAAAGTGATAGATGCAATATGATAGGAGGAAGAAGATAGAGAAAGCGGAGGAAGAAAAGATAACGATACACCAGGTGAAGTGGACGGAAAAAAAGATGAAATAATGACTGCATGAAAGCAATATTGACTAAAAGGGAGGAATGGAAAACAATGCAGCTAGGGTGACGAAAGACGGACCTGCAGATTTTTTTTTTTGTAACTTTTCCTTTTGCTTTGTTAAGGTTAGTAGAAAAAGGGGGGATGAATAGGAAAAAAAATCATTGAGGGGACTGCATAAATCGTTAAAAAAAATATATAAATGGAAAAAACGGAACGTATGACAAAAAGTATTTAGGAAAAACGAGAGAGAAAAAAAAGCTCCCCCCAAAAAAGGATTTTTTAACGTGTTGTTTTCTTCAAATGTCGATATAACAAGCAAGTCAGGAGAAACATTAACAAAACAAACATTGTAAATATTAACATCATAGAAGAAAAGAAGGGTTGATGAAGAGTGCTCAATAAAAATAACAAGATAATCAAGACAAAAAAAATTAAGACAAGAAATAAAAAAAATAAAAAGACAAGACAAAATCAAGACAAAAAATAAAAATGATAAAGACAAGACAAAATCAAGACAAAAAATACAAATAATAAAGACAAGAACAAATCAAGACAACGATGAACAGAACGAAAGGAAAAGAAAACACTGATCCGTGACTTGAATGTTCGCCAAAATAATGGGGAAATAGAAACGCCAAAGAGATTTCAAGCCAGACAAATGTGATGATTTTTATACCTAAAATTTCCTTTGATTTCTGACATATTTCAACTAATCACACATAGATATGAAAGTGAATCACGCATATGTGTTAGCATTAGCACGCCTCACTGCTTCTTATTTTGTATTCGCAGCTTTGTATTATTAATGGTTATTGTGAATATATATATATACAAATAGATCATCTAAGATTGCCATTTCTCGAGCATCACAAATAAATCATCCATTGCTAATATAGATCACATTAATAACAGCAAAAAAACATAATTAAAGAAAAAACCCCAGTTAATTAAGTTAAAAGAAAAATATAGTAACCCCTTCGCGCCCAGATCTTTCCTTTGCTATATAAAATTGTCTGTTGTCGAGCCATATAATTACCAAAAGTAACTGAATATACCAAATTTGTTAGTGGACAAGGATACTAAACAGGTCATAGCTATAAAATATTGCTGATATTCACTGAAAAATGCCTAATGGTACCCAAATTACAATGGAAATTACGTTCTGGGTGTCAAGGTGTTAAAATAAAGTGTGTGATTTTTCTGATCCATCCAT
>JACEEZ010016934.1:27500-40000 GCA_016584305.1 Chionoecetes opilio
ATCGTTAATGTTCTTAATTCACCAGCTTTTGTTTTTAACTGGCGGGGAGAGAACAACTGTTATTCGAACACACACACACACACACACACACACACACACACACACACACATACACACACACACACACACACACACACACACACACACACACACACACACACACACACACACACACACACACACACGCACACACACACACACACACACACACACACACACACACACACACACACACACACACACACACACACACACACACACACACACACACACACACACACACACACACACACACACGAAAACACACTACAACTACAACATAATACACCACATAACAGATCACACAACCTATACAGACCACAAATCATACATAACATTTACTGCAAAACCTACAGTGCAAGGGCGATATAAAACGTAGTAGTAGTAGTAGTAGTAGTAGTAGTAGTAGTAGTAGTAGTAGTAGTAGTAGTAGTAGTAGTAGTAGTAGTAGTAGTAGTAGTAGTAGTAGGTAGTAGTTAGTAGTAATCTTCTGAGGCGATGGGAACAATGAGTGACGTACACGCAACACTTTATAAATATGTAACTGGTTGAATTACAAGACGATACGAGGGTTGTTTTCTTTTAGTGCTGGAAGGATAAATCAAGAAAAGGATTGAGTGATGGAGACAGGGCGTGTAATCCCTTGAGATATACTACATAAGTCAATCTTACCTGAACTTATGAGGCGTTACATACCTGTAACGTTCGGTCCTAACTCATACATAGTTTAGTGTTGAATATTTGTAATTAGGAGGCTGCTGACGTCTTCTGGGGGTAAGGGGGGGGGAGAGAGAGAGAGAGAGAGAGAGAGAGAGAGAGAGAGGAGAGAGAGAGAGAGAGAGAGAGGAGAGAGAGAGAGGAGAGAGAGAGAGAGAGAGAGAGAGAGAGAGAGAAGAGAGAGAGAGAGAGAGAGAGAGATTTAGTATTGAATATTGTAAGTAGGAGGCTAAATGACGTCTTCTGGAGGTAAGGGGGGGGAGAGAGAGAGAGAGAGAGAGAGAGAGAGAGAGAGAGAGAGAGAGAGAGAGAGAGAGAGAGAGAGAGAGAGAGAGAGAGAGAGAGAGAGAGAGAGAGAGAGAGAGAGAGAGAGAGAGAGAGAGAGAGAGAGAAGCACTAAGAAAGAGGGTCATATATGGGACAGGAAGAGATAATGTCCAATAAAGGTGATGGAGGAGGAAAATAACCAACAACAATGGTAGCAAGGGAGAGGGAGGACACAAAACGGCTCCACAAAACAACACACACACACACAAACAAAAAAATTCTAGCGTAATGGCAGAGTAAAGAAGAAAAAAATATATTAAAAAAGTAAACCAAATTGCACCCAAACTCGCGTAATACAAGAAAACAGAATAAGGGAAACTGAGTAACATAATAAAGAGCTAGAAAGAAGCAGATGACAAAGGAAAAATATAAAAGTGGAAATATCATATAAAAGAGAAAGATTGAAAAAGATATAAGTGAAAATAATGGGAGGAAAGAAGGAGAACATGGGGACGGAAGGAGTGGGAGGAGAAGAAGAAGGAAGAAGGAGTGGGAGGAGAAGAAGAAGGAAGAAGGAGTGGGAAGAGAAGAAGAAGGAGGTAGAGGTAGGGAGCAGTAAACATCGCTAATAAGAATTAAAGAAAACATTAAACGCAATGGAATAAGATTACGTGGCAAGATTCACAGCACGAGCACGAGGGATGTGTTGGAGGAGGAGGAATACATAGGAATACATAGAAATAACAGACACCAGGAGACCTATTGGTCCATAACTAGGGTATCTGTTGTACTACATACTACTAACTATCAGTTACATGTAAGAGGACAGTTGGAAAAGGATACCATGTCCCTAAAGAAGATAGGAACATGGAAGTTTCGTAGTGAAGAATGATAGGATATGAAATATGCTAACTACAACTACCACTAACACTAATCGATCCGGGGGATTATAATTTGAATTCGCAGGGCAATATCAATACCCATTTACTTTACAGTGCGCGTCAGGTCTGTTTTTAAATGAAGTTAATGTGCTGCCATCGACAACATTTGCTGGTAATTTGTTCCATCGATCAACAACTCTTAACATTGAAATAATTTTTAGGGAGATCAGTGATGCAACGTTGACCGTTCAGTTTAAAACCGTTATTTCTTGTTGTCACTTGATGAGAAAGCTCGAATAGGTTCTCTTGATTAATGACATCAAATCCTTTTAGGATCTTAAAGGTGTCTATCAAGTCCCCACGGATTATACGATCGTTTAGGGAAAACATATTAAGTTTCCGCAGTCTCTCTTCATAAGATGAATTTCGCAGAGGTGGTATTAGTTTGGTTGCTCTTTGAACTGATTCCAATTTGGCTTGATCTTTTACGAAACAAAGCGACCAGAATTGAACGGCATATTCTAAGTGCGGCTTAACCAAAGACGTGTATAATCGTGTCATTACTTTCGGAGTTTTATGTTCAAAGTTGCGTTTAATGAAGTCCAACATCATATTCGCCTTTTTACTGGCAGCTACGCAATACGTACTGGTTTTAAGATCATTACTAATGATGACGCCTAAATCCTTTTCCTGCTGTACTTCAGTTAACGATTTATTTTGCATTTGATAGTTATATTTGAGGTTATCGTTGCCTATATGCATTACTTTACATTTATCGGAATTGAATTTTAATAGCCATTTATCACTCCAATCTGATAGTTTGTCGAGATCACGTTGTATGAGTTTGAAGTTTTCTCTAGTATATGCTTTACCGCCTAATTTGGTGTCATCAGCAAATTTCGATATTTTAGATACAAGTCCGCAGTCCAGATCATTGATATATATCAGAAAAAATGTAGGACCCAAGACCGAGCCCTGAGGCACCCCACTAGTAACATCTAGCCAATCAGATGCCTCGCCATTTATTACTACCCGTTGTTTACGATTTGAAAGCCAATCGCCAATCCATGAACATAACTCCTCTCCTAAGCCATGTGGCCTTAGCTTGGTCAAAAGTCGCTTATGGGGAACTGTATCGAAGGCTTTCTGAAAATCAAGGTATATTATATCCGAGGGAGTTTTAGCGTCCCAGTTTGAATAAATGACATTGAAAAAATCGAGTAGGTTTGTTAAGCAGGATCTGTTATTTCGAAATCCATGCTGGGAGTTTAATATTGAGTTATTTTCATCGAGAAAAGACACTATTTTATCCCGCAATATTTTTTCAAATAGTTTAACAATTACAGACGTTAGACTAATTGGACGATAATTACTTGCGAGGCTCTTACTCCCTTGCTTGAATATCGGTGTAACATTAGCAAATTTTCACATACTAGGAACATTTTTGTCCATTAGCGATTTATTGAAAATAATCTTTAATGGGAGCGAAAGTTGACTGCGACATTCGCGAAGTAATCTCGGCGAGATTTCGTCCACCCCCACGGATTTTGCTGGGTCAAGTTTCTGCAAATACTTTGATATTTCGTCTACTGTTATCTCTCCTATTACCAATCTATCACTTTCGAGTCCCGCAAACATGTTTGCTGGTTCTGGTAATGGAGCTTCGTCTTCTTTAATAAAAACCGCATTAAAGTAATCATTGAGTACGGACGCCATACTCTTATTGTCCAAGCTCACTTCGCTCGCTTGGACACCTATTTCAGCCGAATTAATTCTTTGGTACTAAATAGATTGGTGAATCTGTCATATAGGCTTGTAAAATGTTTACTCCACGAATGGGGGCAAGGAGGCTACAGGCGCAGAGGAAGAAATTTGGCACAGAAGGTTATATTTCGTCTCTTAACTCATTTATGCAGGAACTATTCACTATCTGAGAAACAAATATGAGTTAATGTATGTCTAATGTATTTTTATTTACAGATTATACGCGTAAAATTGCTTATTGTGCAAGCGAGCGAAGCGAGCTCCAGCCGCTTGGCTCCGCCCACTCCTGAGTTGGGAGTCACCCAGTAGGATCTCTGTATTAAGAGGGTACCGCCATTCATGGGCTCTATGTTTTCTCTCTCTCTCTCTCTCTCTCTCTCTCTCTCTCTCTCTCTCTCTCTCTCTCTCTCTCTCTCTCTCTCTCTCTCTTTCTCTTCCTTACCCTCCTCTCTCTACATCAGTGGTTCTTAACCTTTTCAGAGGCACCGAACCCTAACGAAAACCTCCGCAGACTAGCCGAACCCCTCAAATATGTGAAGAAAAAAAAAGGAATACAATGTTTTTTGAAAAATTGCTGCAAAATTCAAGAGTACGTATAGTATTTGGATAAGAAAAATAAATTCCATTTCAATTGATACAATAATGTAAGAAAATTTGCCTAAAATTTCAAGAGTATATTTGAATAAGGAGTGAAGAACTCGGAAGCAGTGGCGTATGTAGGTCTTTGGAAATGGGGGGGAGGGCACAGATGTGAATCCAGGATTGTTTTAAGGGGGGGGGGGGAGCGAAGCAAGCCTCTACAGCTGGGGTTGTAGTTACATACTATAATAGTTTTTAGCATATGGGCTTTGAGGAGGGGGCAAGAATTTTTTTTGAGAATAAAGAATTTTTAGGGGCATTATGAGGCCTCAGAGGGGATATATTGCATTAATTTGATATTCAATGATAAAACAATTATCATCCCCTTGGGACAAAAGGAGGGAGCCAAAGCAGAGTGCCCCCCCTCCTCTCCCCCCTATATACGTCACAGCTCGGAAGTAAGAGGCAGGCGAACAAAGAATGCAATGTAATTCTGGACACCTTCATGTGGCAGATTCATAAACTAAAAAAATCATTCGGAAACAAGACCAAATATAAGTGAGAAATTTATTTTTCATTTGCCAAAAAAAGCAGAAGAAAGACAAAAATATAATGCATGTGATAGTCGTGACGTGTGACCGCCAGTGAAGTAAGCATTAACAATGTGCAGTGATCAAGTAGACAATAGCATTTGTTTCTTTTAACCAGTCCTGTCTAGGATCGATATGGGAGCTCTCTTAAGGTCATGATAAAGGGGTGAAAGGTGTCATAATAGAACCTTTAGAATAGAAGAACTGCATTAAAGCGGCACAGGGATTAGCCACTGAGCTTATACGTGGATTCAAGGTACGATATCGGATACCTGCGACACTTTTTAGCATATGGGGTACCGCAAACTGACACGCACTAGGTAGGAGGCTAAACGTACTCTCTCTATACCATCAACGAAATGTAAACATGGCGAGACTAATGATGAAAGCTAAGATCAAACCCCAAGATAAAAAAACAGTAACTTCTTGAAGGTAATCGTACCTGCCAATGTCTACGCCACAACTCATCACGAAAAAAATATAAATAAGGAAACTACAAGAGGCCACGAGACCTACACGTGGTGTAACACGGAGGGCAAAGACGCTCTGATATTCTTCCATAGCTACAGATTGAGAACTTGACAGGATCCTGGAAACAGAGAGCAAAGGGAATTCACTTTGATCCTCCACCATACATAAATGAAGGCTACGAAGACACTTATATTTTGCGACAAGGTAGAACAACAGGCCTTCAACAACACTCTTCTCGACATCGCTGACGATATAGATCTCTCCTAAGAACAGTTAAGGGTACGCAAAATTACATCAAGTTCCCAAATACCGGAAATTGTAGTGACACTTATATTTTGCGACAAGGTAAAACAACAGGCCTTCAACAACACTCTTCTCGACATCGCTGACGATATAGATCTCTCCCAAGAACAGTTAAGGGTACGCAAAATTCCATCAAGTTCCCAAATACCGGAAATTGTAGTAACGTGATGAAAATACAATGTGATTCTGTATCCTTGGCAGACAAGGCCTCCACACAGGGACTGAAAATTTCCTACGTCTATCGCGCCTCACCAGACAGACAAGAAGTGGTACACAAAGACATAATAACTGTAAGAGTTGCTATGTAATAGACCAAAAGGCCAAAACCTAGAAAACACAAGATTGTCTTAAGTGCTCCAGTCACGACCACACGTAGACAGTATGCAATCCTGAAAACAAAAACAAAACACACAAAAAGTGTAAACTGTGGGAAGCACACAGAACGTTGGCTTTTCAGGTAAGAAATGTTAAACAAATTCGAAGCTAAAAGTGAAAAGAAAAATGTACTGTAAAGGATATCGATGTTAAGCTTCCATCTCAAGATTTGTATCGTGCGTTGTAAGAGGCTTCTTGAGTCCTTCACGTGAAAAGTATAGGCAAAGTTATTTATTTTTAACTCACAATACAGAACACTTTAGTCTCTTCCCCATGATTTATACAACACTCGTAAACCAACATAACAACGTGCTTTGTGTGTTCCTGAAAACTGTACCGGCACCACTTATTTAGGGCAAAAGTGAGTAAATAAAGGTGAAATAAACAGGCTTCAACACACACACACACACACACACACACACACACACACACACACACACACACACACACACACACACACACACACACACACACACACACACACACACACACACACACACACACACACACACACACACACACGCACACACGCACGCACGCACGCACGCACGCACGCACGCACGCACGCACGCACGCACGCACGCACGCACGCACGCACGCACGCACGCACGCACGCACGCACGCACGCACGCACGCACGCACGCACGCACGCACGCACGCACGCACGCACGCACGCACGCAACGCACGCACGCACGCACGCACGCACGCACGCACGCACGCACGCACGCACGCACGCACGCACGCACGCACGCACCGCACGCACGCACGCACGCACGCACGCACGCACGCACGCACGCACGCACGCACGCACGCACGCACGCACGCACGCACGCACGCACGCACGCACGCACGCACGCACGCACGCACGCACGCACGCACGCGTTCTTAGTCTATGTAAATGATATGACAGAGGGAGTGAACAGTTATATGAGTTTATTCGCTGATGATACTAAATTACTAAGAAAAGTAGAAAGTAAAGAGGACTGTGAGGATTTACAGAAGGATCTAGATAAGATTTTCAGATGGAGTCAACTATGGGAAATGGAGTTTAATGCTAAAAAGTGTAAAGTGATGGAAGTGGGCAGTAGCAAAAAGAGATAAGATAAGATACTTTGATCCTATCTAGACACTTTGCAAGTACCAACTACAAGGTTATTGACTGTACAAAGCGCCACCACACCAGGACGAATTTGGTGGACTCGAACCGCTGACCGAATGGCGCAGGGACTCTGCAACACCAGTCCGTGATTCTACCAACCGCGCCACCCTGGCGGGTTAGCAAAAAGAGACAGAGAGGAAAGTATTCGATGGGAAATGAATCAAAACAAAGGTCGAAAAAGATCAGGGAGTATGGATTACGGACAATTTGTCACCTGAGAAGCATATAAACAAGATCACAAGAGATACATATCAGTTGCTGAGGAATATAAGAATGGCATTCAAATATCTGGATGAAGAGATGATTAAGAAATTGATAACATCTTTGATTCGACCAAGGTTGGAATATGCGGCAGTGATTTGGTCACCACATAAAAAGAAGGATATACGGAAGATTGAGAGAATACAAAGAGCAACCACAAAAATGACTCCAAGCCTGGGAGATTTACCATATGAGGAAAGACTTTCAAGACTAAAACTCCCAACTCTTGAAAAAAGAAGAGAAAGGGGAGATTTTATAGCAGTGTATAGCGTCTAGGGCAGTGGTTCTTCACCTTTTCAAAGGCGCCGAACCCTAACGAAAACCTCCGCACACTGGCCGAACCCTAACGAAAACCTCCGCACACTGGCCGAACCCTAACGAAAACCTCCGCACACTGGCCGAACCCTAACGAAAACCTTCGCACACTGGCCGAACCCTAACGAAAACCTCCGCACACTGGCCGAACCCTAACGAAAACCTCCGCACACTGGCCGAACCTTAACGAAAACCTCCGCACACTGGCCCAACCCTAACGAAAACCTCCGCACACTGGCCGAACCCTAACGAAAACCTCCGCACACTGGCCGAACCCTAACGAAAACCTCCGCACACTGGCCGAACCCTAACGAAAACCTCCGCACACTGGCCGAACCCTAACGAAAACCTCCGCACACTGGCCGAACCCTCAAATAGGGGAAGAAAAAAAAAATATTATTACAAAAATTCAAGAAAAATAGCTTCAAAATTTAAGAAATATTAGAATAATAAGAAAAATTTCAGGTGTAAATTTGGATAAGAAGGAAGGAAGGACTCTGAAGCAGTAGCATATGCAGATTTTCGGAAAGGGGGGGGGGCACAGAGGTGAATCCAGAATTGTTTCTACAGCTGAGGGTCTGAGGAAGGGGTCAGTTTGTTTGACCCCTTAATTGTTTTGAAAATCCAAGCTTTTTTATTGGCATTTTAAGGCCTTAGGAGATATATAGTGCACTAATTTGATATTCAATGGCAAAACAAGGCCGTGCCCTTCCCCCGTATACGTATACGCCACTGTTCGGAAGTAAGAGGCGGGCGAGCACACGCACTTATACACACCCACCCACACATGACTCCCTCAACCGCACTGCTTAGATTTACGTTAATATCACGTATAATTTACTCTGGTGAATAATCTGGAATTACAATAACAGCAAACTTGCAATGTTTTTCAGAGGGTCTCCGCCGAACCCCTGAGACTGGCTGACCGAACCCCTGGGGTTCGATCGAACCCAGGTTAAGAACCACTGCTCTACGTGAAAGAGAGAGAGTGAGAGAGAGAGAGAGAATTAGAAAAAGGTTTTTTCAAACAGTCCTACGTGTTGTTGTTCTTATTTCAACTGCGTTGATTCCCTTTTCCTCCTCGCCCTCTTGTTCTGCACCTCAAAACCAATGCACACACACGCACGCAGCCACACATGCCTCTCTTTCACACCTACAGGGGTTATAACCAAAAACCAAACAGTCCTACGTATTGTTGTTTTTAGTCTAGCAGCGTGGATTCCCTTTTCCTCCTCGCGTGCAAGTTGGCAGCGTTCTCTCACTCCTGCCAACATTTCTAGATGGTATCTGGTCCAGCTCGCGGCCCCAGCTCGGTGTTGACGCCACCAGGTTTAATAAAAGTTTATCTGTGAATAAATTACACATGTTTTCGGGGTTATTACCATTTAGTAGGTCAGTCCAATCAACTTCGCTTAGTACCCTGCTGATCTTTGTGAAATCTGCTTTATTATAGTTGGGAACTAATAACGATTTTCTGTGATGTCTACGTTGCAATTTATGCCGCATCTGATTAACCTGTGATCACTGTTTGCCAAATGTTCACCTATATCGCAATAATCAATCACATCAATGTTGGTAGTGAAAACTAAATCTAGGATACTATTATCCCTTGTAGGTTCACAGACCACCTGATTTAAATATGCTGAAGAGGAGGAGGAGGAGGAGGAATACATAGGTATAACAGACACCAGGAGACCTATTGGACCATAACTAGGGTATCTGCTGAACTATATACTCCTAACTATCAACTACATGTAAGAGGACAGTTGGAAAAGGATACCATGTCCCTAAAGAAGATAGGAACATGGAAGTTTCGTAGTGAAGAATGATAGGATATGAGGTATGCTAACTACAATTACCACTAACACTAATCGATCCCGGGGACTATAATATGAATTCGTATAGGGCAATATCAAAACCCATTTACTTTACAGTGCGCGTCAGGTCTGTTTTTAAACGAAGTTATTGTGCTGGCTTCGACAACATTTGCTAGTAATTTGTTCCATCGATAAAAAACTCTAACATTGAAATAATTTTTACGGAGAGCTGTGATGCAACGTTGACCATTCAGTATTAAACCGTTATTTCTTATTGTCACGTGAGGAGAAAGCTCGAATAAGTTCTCTTGATTAATGACATCAAATCCCTTAAGGATCTTAAAGGTTTCTATCACGTCCCCACGGATTCTACGATCCTTTAAGGAAAACATATTAAGTTTCCGCAGTCTCTCTTCATAAGATGAATTTCGCAGAGATGGAATTAGTTTGGTTGCTCTTCTTTGAACTGAGGAGGAGGAGGAGGAAAGAAGAAGAAGACGTAGTAGTAGTAGTAGTAGTAGTAGTAGTAGTAGTTGTAGTAGTAGTAGTAGAAGTAGTAGTAGTAGTAGTAGTAGTAGTAGTAGTAGTAGTAGTAGCAGTAGTAGTAGTGGTAGAATTAGTAGTAATAGTCGTAGTAGAAGTAGTAGTAATACATAGTATTTGTATAGTAGTTGTGTAAACGAATGAGAATATCACGGATTGCTGTCCCCCCCCCCACCCACCCACCCACACACACCACACACACACACACACACACACACACACACACACACACACACACACACACACACACACACACACACACACACACACGCACACTCACACTCACACACACTAACACACACACACACACACACACACACACACACACACACACACACACACACACACACACACACACACACACACACACACACACACACACACACACACACACAATTCCCGGGGATTTTTCCACTGTGAAATTCGGCCGGTACTGTCCCCTTGAGCAAGGGGATGGGGGTGTGTGGTGTGTGAGGTCCCAGCATTGCCCAAAGATCGGTAATAATGAGCTCCAAGCTCGCACTGGGAGGGTGAAACTGACGATCGCGAGCCAGCTCACGTGGACAAGACCATGGGTGAATAACACTAGGCCAGGTAACCACATCTACCTGGTACAACACGGAGTCATTCGAGACTAATAACCGAGGGAATAACAGCTTAATTATTTACGTTTTAGCGATAGTTTGCAAGTAATAGTGACCATTAACCCAGATATCTGCTTCCTGTTAGTATACCATGCAAATCATAATAAGAAATAAGTTTAAATACTCGATCATACTACCTTAATGTCCTTACCTACCTGTCCTTATCTTCTACCTTAACTACCATGAGTTTTCCAAATAAGTTAATAAATACGATAATACTACCTTACGTTATCATGAGATTTCCAAATATGTTATATATATTTTCGTATAATCTAACGCATATTAGTTAAAGACCATCAACAAAGACTTTAACCCTTCATGCCCAGATCTTTCCTTTGCTATAAAAAAAATCGTATGTTGTCAGCCATAAAATTCCGAAAAGTAACTGAATATACCAAATTAGTCAGTCGACAAGGATACTAAACAGGTCATATCTATAAAATATTGTTTATATTCACTAAAAAGCGTCTGATGGTAGCTAAATTACAAAGTAAATTACGCTCTGGGTCTCAAGGGGTTATAACACAAAAAAGCGTCAATTCAAACATCTAGATAGCAAAAAAAAAAAAATAGGAATGGACTATTTCAACGTTTGAAAAATATTTTTACTCACAATTTTTCTGAACTGCATCTGCGACACTTCATTTTGTCACAGTAAGGGTATAGTTATCAAGGTATGCTATATAGGCAGGGGTGTTAGGTCGTCTGCAACACACACCATCAACACTAATCTTTATGCAGCAATCTCCTCATAACAACACTCGTAAGGACATCGTGATCCTGCAATGCAAAAAGAAATAGGGAAAAACTGGTTCACAAATAGGGTGGTAAATGATTGGAATGGACTCAGTAGACAGGTAGTTAGTGCGGAGTCATTATATATAGGGAGCTTTAAAAGGAGACTAGATAAATTCATGGATGGGGATAAAAGGTGGATGTAGGTAGTGTTAAGTAACAGGAACTACCTCGTGTAGGTCTCACGGCCTCTTGTAGCTTCCTTGTTTTCTTATGTTCTCATGTTCTTAAAGCTTTTACGAAGGCATTCCGCTGATTATTATTTATCGCCGTGACTCATCGAACAGATAAAATGCTGGAGATTTGCAAGTTGTCGGAATGTGAACGAATATGTCTAGGGTAGTTTTTTGTTTTCCTTTACTCTTCCCTTTTTCCTTTGTGCCTACCTCCTCCTCCTCCTCCTCCTCCTCCTCCTCCTCCTCCTCCTCCTCCTCCTCCTCAACACACATAACATGACCTATCTATCAAGCACTAAACCTACCCCCACAAACTAGTAGTAGTTAGCCATAGATTACAGCTTTCAACTTTCCTCACAAATTCCATGCAGTTTTTCTATATTGCATGATATTACTTCTTTTCCGGCCAGCTTCGGCTGGAGGGATGGGTGGGTGGGGAGGAGCCTTCTACTTCCTATCCTTTCTCTCTTATTATCTAGTTAGTGTAGTGTAGTTAAAGTAAACAGCCTTGTAAGGACCTATCGGTCTGTTGCTGTTTGTGTTTCCTTTGTATTCCTTTGTATTCCTCCTCCTCCTCCTCCTCCTCCTCCTCCTCCTCCTCCTCCTCCTCCTCCTCCTCCTCCTCCTCCTCCTCCTCTTCTTCCTCCTCCTCCTCCTCCTCCTCTTCCTATCCTCCCTCCTCCACCCCCTCGGCATATCATATTAAGTTGATGTTATGCGACTGTCAATAAAAACGACATCTGAATATGCATTTCTTTTTTATATGTGTAGCGCTTTTTTATCATAACTAAATATTAAAATTC
>JACEEZ010016934.1:45000-47500 GCA_016584305.1 Chionoecetes opilio
TACGTGTGGCATTTTTAACTTGGCATTAAACTTAACAGCGGAAGATGTCGACCCATCGCAGGTGAACGGCGACCCTAAATAAACATACGACTTACAAGGTTGAACACTTAAACCGTTCGTTGCCAACGGGTCAGCGTCGTCACGGCTGCCATTTAACACAAAAAATTTAGTTTTAGACTGATTCACTATCATGCCGTACTCTAGACAGTACTCCTGTAATATTGATAATTTACTCAACATATTTCTCCGTGACGTGGCTAATAGTACCGTATCATCCATCATGACAAGAACGTGCAACCACTTCAGAAATCCATCATAACCACTGCCCTGTTTAATGAGGCGTATTAAATCATTAACAAAAATTACAAACAAAACGCAGGACGTTGGCGAGCCTTGTTTTACCCCTAATGCGATAGTTACCAAAGCGGCTCCAATCCAACTTTCTGTTAAACAATACATGGCAACCATAGCAGATATCATTACTGAGCCACATCCTAAACACCTCAAGACACGGAATAATAAATGTCTTGGTACTCTGTCATATGCTTGCTTAAAGTCTATAAATGTTACAAAAAGAGTAAGTTTCTTTCTCCTGGCCATATCACACAACAAGCGTAGACAAACAATCTGTTCAAGACATCCCCTAGTCTTCTGTGCCCCGGCCTGTTCTCTAAATGGTCTAAACCAGAGGACTAGTCGCGAACACAACACCATATCGTATAATTTAGCAATACTGTTGGCTACATTTATCCCTCTGTAATTTCTCACATCTGCCTTATTGCCTTTCTTAAATATAGTGAACAGTTTTGCTCTAGACCAGCCCTGAGGATATGTGCCAGAAGAAAATACAGAGTTGAAAATATTTGTAAGGGAACATGATCCACTGGGCAGGTAAGAACTTTAAAATGCCTGGCGGTAATCCATCCGGTCCACCAGCTTTACCTGTTTTTAGCAATTTTACTTGTTGGTGAACCTCATTGGGGGAAATTAAATCATCCAATACTGGTACATAAGCATTTGAATCGAAATCTTCTGATATTAGACGTGAAATATTTGGCGGATTAAAGGTTTCTTCATTAAACTTCTTAAAATCATCATCGGAGGGGGAACTGTTTACATCTGGGGTTTCACCATACTCTCCCTTCCAGCTTATTGCTGGAAGCTTATTACTCTCCCTTCCAGCTTATTATTCACACACACCACACACACAACACCACAAAACCACACACACACACACACACACACACACACACACACACACACCACACACACACACACACACACACACACACACACACACACACACACACACACCACACACCACCACACACACACACACACACACACACACACACACACCACACACACACACACACACACACACACACACACACACACACATCGTAATCCATCTTTGCCCAATAATCTCCGTCATTGCTCCTGCATGCCTCCCTCACCTCTCCATCACTCCCTCCCTCCCTCCCTTCCTCCTCTACCCCCACCTCACCTGTCTATCTATACTCCACAACATTTACCTACTTACCCCCTCTCACTCCCCGCCCCCGTTTTCTATGCCCCTTCACTGAGCACAACGCCACCTGGGGACCACCGCCGGAAGAAGTACTTTGCGGTATTGCCGACACACCTGAGCAAGATTAATGTGTTGAAGTGTTGAAGGGACACCAAGTTTCTATTTTGTTTTATTTTGTGTTGTGGTGGGTGGTGGTAGTGGGTGGTGGGTGTTGTTGGTGGTGGTTATGGGTAGTGGTGGGGGTGACGGTGGTGGTGTTGGTGGTAGTGGTGGTGGTGGTGGTAGTGGTGGTGGTTGTGGTAGTGATGGTGATGGTAGTGGTGGTGTTGGGGTGGTTTTATAGTTAACAAGAAAACCGTACTACAAAAAACACAACAGCAACCAAAACAATAAATACAACCAAAAACATTTTCATAATTATAATTATTATCATCTTAGTAATTATCATCAAGATTATTATTATCGTTGTTATTACTGTCATTTGCATTAATACCACCGTAATTGTTATTATCATTTTTTTCAGCAGCTGTCACATTATGAACAAAAGTAGGTTTGTGCACAATACTCCCGATAACAACTCCTCAACTCAACAACTCAACCGACTCCCGATGTTAGGGTGTATAATTATGCTGTAGGCTTTTTTTTCTCACCTGTGATGGATCTAGGTCACTTGTCTGCAGAATAACAACTTTTGTAAACATTTATTTCGAAGCGATGATAGTTGACCGATGAGTAAATGAAAGGTGTAATGATTCACTTAATGGAATGAATCTGTGTATGAATAGGTTAGAATGTAAATGCCTAGAGTCATTTGAAAAGACAGGAATGATTAAACTTTATTAGGAAAGACATATGTATTGTATTTTTTTCATAAGTATCCTATGTATGGACGTTGTTTTGAAGAAATAGTAGATGTGGTGGTTGTAGTAATCGTAGTAGTAGTAGTGTTTTTTTTTTTTCTCTCTCTCT
>JACEEZ010016934.1:52500-55000 GCA_016584305.1 Chionoecetes opilio
CAAACACACACACAAACCACACACACACACACACACACACACACACACACACACACACACACACACACACATACACACACACACATTCAGTGAAATATTCTAGCTTGTTCACTGTTTGTTCATTTCCTCACATCGTAGATAAGGAAGCTGTAAAAACAACAATTTCCTACTGACGGATATTGGTATTAAGAGCATCGGGCAATATTGTCTCTTTCTTTTATGTTTTTTCTTACATCATAAGGGACTATCTAAGGGCAAAAAAATAGTAACAAAAAGCCCGCCAGCTGCAAGATTCTATAAAACAGACAATAAGAGATTTCCGAACGGATTGGACCAATCTAATATGGGAGTGTCTTGATACTCCTCCCTTGAAGCAATTCAAGTCGTAGGAAGGTGGAAAAATAGAAACATGAAGAGAGTTTCAGAGTTTACCCGTGAAGGGGATGATAGAGTGAAGATACTGGTTGTTAACTCTAGCATTAGTAAGATGGACAGAATAAGGATAATGAAAGACTTGTGCAGCAAGGCCGCGGTGTCGTGTGTGTGTGTGTGTGTGTGTGTGTGTGTGTGTGTGTGTGTGTGTGTGTATGTGTGCGCGCGTGTGTGTGTGTGTGTGTGTGGTATGGTGTGTTGTGTTGTGGTTGTGTATGTGTGTGGTTGGTTGTACATGTGTTTGTTGATGTGTGTGTTGTTTGTGGTATGTATTGCGCGTCTGTGTCGTGTGGTGTGTGTGTGTGTATGTGTGTGTGTGTGTCGTGAGTGTTGTGTGTGTGTTGTCGTGTGTGTGTGTGTATGTGTGCGCGTGTGGTGTTGTGTGTGTGTTGTGTGTGTGTTTTGTTTGTTGTGTTAGTGGTGTGGTGTGTGTATGTGTGTATGTGTGTATGTGTGTGTGTGTGTGTTACATTTGTGAGCATTATGTGTTCACTTTACCTTTTCTTTATTGTCTTGCATTTGGTCAAAAACATGCTAGCATTATTGTTTTTTTTTGTTTTTTTTATGTGACAAATAAAACATCTGACTGACATGAAGCTCTGGAGGGAGACATCGATCTATTTCTTGAGCTATTGCTTTTTACGCTTCCATTAATGTTAGTGCTTAATTTAATTTTTTTTTCTTCAATATTTCTCATCGTCACTCATTTTATTTCTGTTATTATGGATTCAGTGAAATATTATTAAGTTTGTAAAAGTGGCCAATTAAAGAAAGACATCCGTGCACATATATGTGTTCATGTTCTCCCTCCCAGTCATCTTTTCCATTGTCTCTCCTTCGGAAACACCGTCTGTCTCTTCCTCGTCGTGGTTTGGTTGAGTTCAAAGAACAACAGCGCGTCTGTGTGGAGGGTAATATCCGAGCGTCCGTTCCGCTTGGTGGGTCAAAAGGCTGGGTGGATGGTGACCTCCCTGAGACCCGCCGGTCACTCCACACATTGTCTGCAAGGGAGGCCACGAGTCTCTTTTTCAACAATCTTGTCCCGCCTGTGGTGAGGAGCTAACTGGGAAAAGGCTCGTTTGTCGTATGGCATTTTCAAACCATCATTTCAAACACTATAATAAAAAAAACAGGTAATTGTAAAAAAATATTGTGAAATAGTGAGAAAAAAAACCATCACGATTTAACTGTAATTAATTAGAAAATATACTTCAATCCTAATTAACTATTATCACTCCATTAACTTTAATATTTTCATATTTTTCTTAGACCTGACAATGTTTTTTCATCTTGCCATGCGCAGTTTTGTGCACGCATACATGCACACATGCTAATGATACTATAATATTATATATATTATATATATATATATAATATATTATACATATATATATATATATATAATATATATATATATATATATATTATATCTATATATATATATTATATATATTCTATGATATATAATATATATGTATATATGTTTTTTTTTTTTTTTTTTTTCTTATTCTTTTGCCGAACATAGGTAGCATCTCCGTAAGTAACATTTCTCACTGGTCTGGTATTGATTGTAACAAACTTTAAATACACTCGAGGGAATTGTGAATACATTTGCTAACATTTGTATATAGTGCTTAAAGAATGTATTAGTGCTTCAATGCAAGTATTCCAATGTGTTAAGATTCATGTCATCTCATTGACCATATCTTTGTCAGGTTTGTGATTGTGCTGCAAACGCCCATGTCATACGATGGGCGGCCCGGTGTGCCACAAGCGTGTGTGCCACAAGGACAACCTGACCACGACGGGTCACCATCGTGCACCACCTGGTGTTGTGTTTGCTCGGCGCTGTGAGGGGCGAGTAATTGGTTGCATCATTGACCGTGAAACACGCGTTTATTTGCCCCTTGAAAGGTGTTCTATAGGGATGGTGTTGAAAGCGATTGACTTCACCTGTACCACCCCTTGAATCCTTCCATTAACGACCTGATAATGAGGTAATCATGCTCATTAAAAACGACACATGAGGTCATTTCCATGCGGCAGGAATTAATTGAGAACCAAAGTT
>JACEEZ010016934.1:62500-72500 GCA_016584305.1 Chionoecetes opilio
CCTTGCTGCTGCTTCACTCCACACCACCACTCCTTACTGCTCACTGACTGGCCGCTGTAACTTGGCCTTTAATCCTCTCTCCAGCGTTGTATGGCCTGCTTTTGGACCTGGCACATGGTCTTGCCCGGCTTCTTTGTGCCGATTTTGTTGAGTTGGGAGGGGTGGGACTTGTACCGTAGCCAGGGCCCCGCTCTTGTTGTCATCAGTCTCCTACACTGAAACCAAACCAGGGCTTTATCATGGGGTTTGGATTTGTAGTTTGGCTGGTATTTTGGTTTTTTCTGGAGGGGTAGGAGGAGGTTTTGGTGAAGGTCTCCACTTGTGTGTTAACGTCGCCGTGGAGAAGCTCCGTCCACACAATGGAGTCCAATTTTTTTTTAGGTGTTTTAATCTCCACGAGGACCAAAGCCAGTTGACTCGGCAGTAGCCTCGTCGCGTACCACAGTGGTGCTGATGGTGGTGGATACGGCAGAGTGGTCCGATGATCCAACCATACCCAGGGGGAGGCAGGTGATCACTTCTTATGGCAAATCTGTGATGACGGGGTCGAGGGAGGAGCCAGAGATGTGGGTTGGGAAGTTTACATGGTTGTTAAAGCCGTACTCAGTTAGCAAATCCTCGAACTGCCTGGCAACCAGATGCTGGTTCATGTCCCATACAACAATGAGATGGAGCTCTCTCTCTCTCTCTCTCTCTCTCTCCTCCTCTCTCCTCTCTCTCTCTCTCTCTCTCTCTCTCTCTCTCTCAGTCTCTCTCTCTCCTCTCTCTCTCTCTCTCTCTCTCTCTCTCTCCTCTCTCTCTCTCTCTCTCTCTCTACTCCTCTCTACTCTCTCTCTCTCTCTCTCTCTCTCTCTCTCTCTCTCCCTCTCTCTTCTCTCTCTCTCTCTCTCTCTCTCTCTCTCTCTCTCTCTCTCGTCTCTCTCTCTCTCTCTCTCTCTCTCTCTCTCTCTCTCTCTCTCTCCTCATCTCTTCTCTCCTCTCTCTCTCTCTCTCTCTCTCTCTCTCTCTCTCTCTCTTCTCTCTCTCTCTTTCTTTGTGTTGGGCTTTGAAGGACGAGTCATAACGGGCTTTGATGTGCCAGCCCGCCAGTAGGCTCAGGGAGGCGGCTGGAGACTGGCAGGAGTTGGGGATAAGGAGGGAGCCAGGGTGGAAAATGCAGGAGAGGGAAACAGGAACGAGAGCGATGATGGCATTACCTTTCATGCTTGTTCTTCAATGCTTCAACTCTTATTTCCTTCCGAAGGGTTGTTGATGCTTTGGTGTGGTGGGCATTAATATATGATGGCAAAAGTAGTAGTAGTAGTAGTAGCAGTAGTAGTAGTAGTAGTAGGACTGCGGTATGGTATGGGGAGGCGGTAGCGGAGTGGTTAGCTTCTCCGGCTGGCGTTCTCGGTGACCCGAATTCGATCCCCGAAGAAAACCAAAACCTTTCTGCACCGTCGAGTGGCCTAAGAACACCCACATGCCCTGCCCATCAACTCTACCTTTGATTGCGAGTGCATTGGAGGACACAGGGGGTCGTTATGAGCCTCTACAGGCGTCACTATAAAAATCCTGCCTGCGCCACCACGAGCGAGGACCAACCATCACAACCCTCAAGTAAGCCTGCAGAGCCTACCATCGGAGCCCTGGGTCACCACTGCCTACAGGCGCTATAGGCACAAATAAAAAAATAAAAAAATAAAAATAAAAAAAAAAAAAAAAAGTAGTTGTTGTATCAATAGTGATGGTTCAGAAAACACAATAAATAAAACGTGTACGTCTGAAACTTGCAAAAGTTGACTTCATGAAATTACGTATTAATGCGGACGTTCAGAATAGGTTAGCGGGATGCGCAGCTGATTGATTGATTAACAGGTTGAGAAAATAAAGAGATGTAACGGTTCATTTCGAAGAGTGAAATATTCCTAGTGTCTTATTTATCCTTTTAATAGAGTTATATTATTTCTTGAAAACTGGTTTTCTCTGACACCTGAGTTACTTTACTACTTGAAAACTGGCAATCTCTGACTATAGAGTAAAACTACTTATTGAAAGCTGGTATTATATGACCGTAGACTTGGATTGTTTCGTGAAAATCGGTATTCTAACTTTTTTATATATTCTTTGTTTTACTGAGTTAATCCTTTACTTGCATTTAATAAGGTGAAAAAAATCGAGAACAGTAGAAAAAAATGAATGAATAGTAACCCGGAAGATAACTCACCTGGATTCATAATTAATTTATTTCAAGTATAGACATAAACGGATGAATTACTGAAACAATGAAACAGATATCAGTAGAGGTTATTGGAAGAAGGCGCAACAAATATGTCTACCTATGAGTTTTGCTTCACATACCTCTTGTGATATGGCACTGAAAGACTAAGATAAGAATGTGTAACCAGAAACAATCAATCAATCTGGCGAGTAAACCGTGGCCTCTCTGCATGTACTATTATGTGTGTGATGAGCAAGTATAGTTGTGAATATGAGTTGCACATCGTAAGTAAGCATGATATTCTTATAGGTTTATGAGGCCATGGTATACTCAACAAGAAAGATGTGCAAGTGACTATTACCTTAGCGATCAGTAACGCGATGACGTAAATCGGGTCAGCCAGGACTTGTGCAGCAGAAGAAATCAATCTATTCATCGGATGTATTTAGTTAGCGATGAGGTAAACGTCCCCGATTAGGTGCCAAGAAGAAAGAAAACACTGCATGAAGATGTATTGTATACGTTGACTAACAAAACTATGCCACTATGCCAGCGTATCATATTGATTATAAAGTCGTAGTATGGCAGTTTTAGTAACAGAAGCTATAAAATAAGCGGTGCGGTAAATCACTCAGTAAATAAACCTACCCATTGACCTGACGACAGAAATGCGTTAAACTGAAAAACAAAAATTTATGCTAGATGTTGGAAAACTTGCTCCGAACATACAGACTGGAAAAATACAATTGTCATTTTTATTAATGATTTTTTTTAAGGATCTCTGAAACTTCTATAAAACCATATATCTGTTGTATATTTTCTCCCTTCAATGCGCCATAAAGCATGTTATCAACTCTGGGAACAAGATGACATCATAGTGGAGACCCGACACCTGATGACATCCATACTAGTAACTATTAACCCCTTCACGACCAGATCTTTTCTTTGCTATATAAGATCGTTGAATATTAATAATAAAAATAAAAAGTCTTGTTAGCCATACAATTACGAAAAGTAACTTAAAGTAATCGTCCAGACCATTTCATCATTCCTGATTTAATGCAATAAAATTATAGCCATTAGCGAGTATACCAACAATATGTTGTCACTTTTTGCGTCCAGTCAGCCGTTTTTAAATAATCCGCAATCAAAATCTTAAAATTCCCCGAGCTATCAAAACGGTCCTCAAGGCTGGCAGACGATGCGCCACGGCTCGGTGACGTCACGGGAGGAAGGCTCCTCTTCCCGCGCTGCCCCAGAAGCACGTAAACACAAGAGATAATATCAGTACTTTGAAGTTTTTTTGGGTTTTTTCTGACAGATTTTTTAGTGCCCTCTGGCACACACACAGTCACACACTCGCGCGGGACAGGAGATAGCGGGGAGGGGGAGCGTTGTGGTGAAAAGGAGGGAGGGGAGAAAGGGCTTGGAGGAGGAAGAGAGGAAGGGAGGGATGAGTTTCAGTCGGTGCAAGTGTACTCATTCCTCTCTCTCCCCTCTCTCTCTCTCTCCTCTCTCTCTCTCCTCTCTCTCTCTCTCTCTCTCTCCTCTCTCTCTCTTCCCTCTCTCTCCCTCTCTCTCCTTCTCTCTCTCTCTCTCTCTCCTCTCTCTCTCTCTCTCTCTCCTCTCTCTCTCTCTCTCTCCCCTTTTCTCTCTCTCTCTCTCTCTCTCTCTCTCTCTCCTCTCCCCTCTTCTCCCTCGTCTCTCCTCTCTCTCTCTCTCTCCCCTCTCTTCTCTCTCTCTCTCTCTTCTCTCTCTCTCTCTCTCTCTCTCTCTCTCTCTCTCTCTCCTCTCTCTCTCTCATCTCTTCTCTCTCTCTCTCTCTCTCTCTCTCTCTCTCTCTCGAATAAGACGAACTTTCACTTGTCAGGTAAAAAAAAATAAAGAAAGTGTATAACGTTTTCATGGCATCACACACCTGTTTAAATCTCACTTTACCTCTGTATGACACCTGTTCCACACACACACCCCACACACACACACACACCACACACACACAACACACCACACACACAACACAACACACACACCACACACACACAACACACACACACACACACACACACACACACACACAACAACACACACACACACACACACACACACACCCCACCAAACCGATAAGACTTAAGCCTGTTGAGAATTGACATTTCTTTTATGTATTTCCTTTTGAAGCTTTTATACTCTCCTTTTCTCTTTTTCTCTCTCTCTTTCTAGTGCCACCCCGCCACCATTTACATATACCTAGACTGTGCCAGAGTCTAGGTGGTGCCCCACTGGGCCAGACTGTGCCACACACAATAGCGTAGCCTTGTATGGCAGTCTGCATTACAAACCAGTCATCACAACACTCATTTGGCTGTCATTTCACACTGTCTACATCACCCCCCACCCACTCACACATCCCGTGGCCACACACACACACAATAGCGTAGCCTTGTATGGCAGCCTGCAATACAAACCAGTCATCACAACACTCCCTTGGCTGTCATGTCACACTGTCTACATCTCCCCCCACCCAGCCACCCACCCACACATCCCGTGGCCACACACACACAATAGCGTAGCCTTGTATGGCAGTCTGCATCACAAACCAGTCATCACAACACTCCCTTGGCTGTCATGTCACACTGTCTACATCACCCCCCACCCACCCAGACATCCCGTGGCCACACACACACAATAGCGTAGCCTTGTATGGCAGTCTGCATCACAAAACAGTCATCACAACACTCCCTTGCCTGTCACACTGTCTGCCTTCCCGCCCGCATATTTTCAAACTCTATGCTATAGTTAATGCTAGTATGTGGTTTCCGAGTAATGACGTTTGGCTGTAGCTCCAAAACTAACCATAGGATTTTCTCGCAAGTACCTTCATTGTGATTCCCACACACACATGGTTTCCCTTACTTACCAATCCATGTTTTGGAGAAGTGCCAGGTCCTCCTGCTGAACCTCAGGATCCGCTAACATCTGTTCGTCAGCCTCGTACTCTGGCTCAAACATATAGGGTTGGGCTCCCATCACAATCTGAGGTTCGTTTTCCTCATATATGCGACCAGCGTCATTTCTTTCGGTCTCAGATTGAGCATCGTACTCTAGATCTGTCACAGCGACAGATTCACTGTCTGACACCGAAGTACAATCGCTCATCATAACATTTGCTGACAGGTGTCAGACAGATGTTTACATTGGAGCACTCCTCCTGTGACGTCATCAATAATATTCGTAGCCCTGTTGGAGGGAAGATTTTTTTTTCGCGCGCTTCTTACAAAAGTCGTATTTTTACGGAAATAAGGCCTGGAAATCAATTATTTTTGGTGGATTAGGTGTTTTGAATGTACATTCAACATAATTAGGCAAAAAAAAAAAAGGGTCTGGACGATTACTGTAATATACCAAATGAACTATAGTGGACATGGATACTTAACAGGTCATATCTTTTTAAATATTGCATATATTTATTAGAATTGTCTAATGGTATCCAAATTACAATGGAAATTACGTTGCGGGCCTCAAGATGTTAACAGTGAAAGTTTGTAAGAATAGTTAATAGCTTTCATTGATGACAGAAACATCATTATGCTTATTTGAGATTTGTAATTTTCTTTTGTTCATGAAGCTAAATTAAAATAAAAAACATTGAAGAATCTGTGAACAATGACGCACGAACAATTTTCGTAAGGTAACTGAAAAAAAAGAAGAAAAAAATCCTACTGAAAAAGTATAATTTCTTCCAAAAACCCTTACTGCATGTCTGTATAATTGTCTTTTTCTTATTTGAGAAAATATCCATAGCTTGGAAAAAAAAGGAAAAAAAGATGAAACATTCTTGAATAGCTATACATTTAGTGTAACATATATGTACATAATATTGCATGGGTTTTCCCTCAGTTTACATTCAGGGCCTTATGCGGTGTATCGGTTTTTTTTCTCTCTCTCTCTCTCTCTCTCTCTCTCTCTCTCTCTCCCCCTCTCCTCTCTCCCCTCTCTCTCTCTCTCTCTCTCTCTCTCTCTCTCTCTCTCTCTCCTCCTCTCTCCTCTCATCTCTCTTTTCTCTCTCTCTCCTCTTCTCTCTCTCTCTCTTCTCTCTCTCTCTCTCTCTCTCTCTCTCTCTTCATCTCTCCTCTCTCTCCCCTCTCTCTTTTCTCTCTCTCTTCTCTCTCCCCTCTCTCTCCTCCTCTCTCTCTCTCTCTCTCTCTCTCTCCCCTTTTCTCTCTCTCCTCTCTTCCTCTCTCTCTCTCCTCTCTCTCTCTCTCTCTCCTCCTATCTCTCTCTCTCTCTCTCTTCTCCCCTCTCTCCTCCCTCCCCTCTCTCCTCTCTCTTTTCTCTTCCCCTTTTCTCTCCTCCTCTCCTCTTCTCCTCCTCACATTATCTAAACACCCATCGGTCCACTGGTAACATTGAGGAGTGCCATTCTTACCATGTCCTTGCATCCTCCCACATACTGTCGTGGCGTTGTTTCTGAAGAGCTGTGTCAGTGTTGTAAGGTCACAAGAAAAGGAAGAGCTGGGTCGAGTAATCCACAGCGTGTCTCTAAAGTCAGCCGAGTGAAACTTAATCTTAATGAACTTACGAGCTTAGGGATGTATGATGCCTTTGAGAGTGGGAGGCGCACCTTCCGTAAGGGTTACTTGTAGTCTCCTCTTAAACACAAGCTCCCTCGTCTCCTCCTCCTCCCTCTGTGTCCTTTTATTCCCGAGACACCAGAAACACCCCAATCCCCTTGCTCTGTCCCCGCTAGCTGTCTGTGTTCCTGTGATGATGTCTTTAGTTCAATTATTTGCTTGGTTTTTGTTGGGGGGTCTCTCTCTCTCTCCTCTCCCCTCTCTCTCCATCTCTCTCTCTCTCTCCTCCTCCTCTTCTCTCTCTCATTCTCTCTCCTCCTCTCTTCTCTCTCCTCTCTCTCCTCCTCTCTCCCCTTTTCTCTCTCTCTCTCTCTCTTCTCTTCCTCCTCTCTCTCTCTTCTCTCTCTCCTCTCTCTCTCTCTCTCTCTTCTCTCTCTCTCTTCTCTCTCTCTCTCTCTCTCTCTTCTCTCTCTCTTCTCTCTCTCTCTACTCTCTCTCTCTCTCTCTATCTCCTACTCTCGCTCTCTCTCTCTCTCTCTCTCTCTATCGATACCTCTCTCTCTCTCTCTCTCTCTCTATCTTCTCGCTATATCTCTCTCTCTCGTCTCTCCCTGCTCTCTGTCTATCTATATAAACCATTATCTATCTATCTATATCTCTATCTATTATCTCTTATTTATCTATATTTATCTATCTGATCTAATGTCGACGTTTTTTTTCATTTTTCACGTCGAAACATCTATTCTTTCTCCTAAATGTTCTTAACTCTTCATCTTGTTCCTTCTTCTCAACATCAATTCCTCTTTCCTCTTTCCTCTTTTTTTATTACTTCGTTTTTCTCGTCTTGTCTTCATTTCTTCCTATACGCAGACCAGTTTTTATCTCTTATATATGTCTTCTTTAAGTCCTGGCCTGAGATTCCCACTTTACATTTCCCTATCTCTCTTTCATTCATTCTATCTCTCTCTCTCTCTCTCTCTCTCTCTCTCTCTCTCTCTCTCTCTCTCTCTCTCTCTCTCTATCTCTCTCTCTCTCGTCCTCTCTCTCTTCTCTCTACTCTCTCTCTGTCGCTTCTCTCTTCTCTCTCTCTCTGCTATCTCTCTCTGCTCTCTCTCCTCTCTCTCTCTCTCTTTCTAACTCTCACACCACACACACTACACACACAGAGAGAGGAGCACTGAAGAGAGAGAGACGAGGAGGAGGACGAGAAGAAGAGTAGGAGAGAGGAGAGAGAGTATGACTCGGGACGAGGCCACCTCCCGTACTGTCTGGTTGTTGGGATAGGCGGGGACCTGGGCATCCTTGCGCCGTGACCTGAGTCAAACGGCGTGGGGTACTTTGCTGCGGACGGGGCGAGGTAATTGTCGCGGAACCCTTACTCTCCCGCCTCCCTGGCCCTTCAGAGACGCCCATGTGCCCTCACGAGACTAACACCACCAACCACGATCAGCCATGGTTTGGTAACGTTAGCCCGTGTTGCTGCGGAGGCCAAGTACTCAGCATGGGGCTCCGCTACAAGCGAAACCCGACTCTGCGCAACAAGGGACCTGCACCGGCGGCCTGCAGGAGGATGTGGCTTGTCCAGCAAATGGGCATAAAAAAGTGGGAGGACTTGCGCCGCAAACTACGAGGCCCAGGCGTGGGAACAAGACTTGGGGGTCCCTGGTTAAGGAAAAAACAGGGAATCAGCGCAAGATTCAATTTCTCCCCTCACATGAAGGACAGAAACAGCGAGCTCGTCAAGCAGCAAGGAGAAGGCTCAGTTGCTGGCTAATCTTCTTCTCTGCAAAGATGAAGGTGGAGGACCCCCCGGCAGCCCCGCATCGTCTGGAGCAGCAGGTGAAGAGACAGTCACACAGAGGTGAGGTGAACGCAGGCTCAGGTCGAGTACATCCTTGCGATGGGCTCGACACACCAAAAAAGCCACTGGCCCTGATGACGTCAGCCCGCATTGTTAAAACAGTGCGCCGGGCTGTCTGTCCCTCTCACACAGTCTTCACTGCCTGACGCAGGAAAAACCTGGCCTTCAGTGGGGAAGGAGGCTCGGCAGTGGTCCTGTACACAAGAGGAGTTCCAGATTGACTCCCAAAAACTTACAGGCCACTCCTTGCTGTCTGATGGTGGGAACGTGTTCGAGAGGATCGTGGCAGAGATAATCTGTCGTCACCTCAGCTACCAACTACATCCTCTCGGACCAAACAGTTTGGTTTCAGGACATGGACGGTCCACCTCTGACCCTGCTGATTGCTCCAACCCCGGAAATGGCAGGACGCCATGGATGACGGCCAGGACACGTCGTGGTGGCCATGACATAGCGGGTGCCTTGACAGGTGATGGCACGGAGGCCTTCTCGAAAAACCCGGAGCAATAAGGATCCAGGGTGACTGCTGCTCCTTGGGGAACTACTGCAGAGAAGCTACCCTCCAGGTGTCGTTAACGGGGCCAAGCCTCTGAGTCCCGCAGTGGAAGCATCAGTCTTACAGAGGCTCTGTGCTGGATGCCGTCCTGTGGAACATCTCCGTGGACGATCTTCTCCAGAAGCTGCCAGCAGTCTCGGCGACGCTGTCATGGACTGTACTCTCTCCTGCTCCTACCCGCGACATGACTGTGGGCTTGCTGCTAGGTGAGATCAATAAGCAGCTGAGTGTATACAAGAGGGGGTACACGTGGCATGGTGACTTGCCTCCGGAGAAGAATAAGGCAATAGTGGTTTCTCGTGTTCCCCGCTGCCGGGGTCCAGCAGTGGAAGGGAGGCTGCGGTTTGGTGGCGTTCCTCTCCCACTCCAGGAAGCGTCAAGGCTGCTGGGGAGTAGAGGTGGACCGAGAACTAAGGTTTGACGGCCACATCAAACCATTGCTAAAAAAGGCCTCTCACAGGATCTCTGCCCTGCGAAGGGTAGCCAGCCTTCCTCGACAGGGAGGGAAGCTCTGGCTCTACAAGGCCCAGATCGGCCGTACTTAGAGTACGCCACCCTCTCCTGGAAGGTAGTGTGCAGCCTCGCACACTAGGAGGTGGATCGCATACAGCGTCGAGCCATGCGACTGGTGGATGCTGCAGACCACCAGACATACAGCCCAGTTCGAGCGGTGAGTCCTCTCAACTCACGGAACAACGCAGGGAAGTCGCGGGCGCTTGTGGTCTTCCACAAGGCACAGGTGCAGGGAGTGCCACACCTGTCGGGTTACGACAGCCTCCGAGAATCGCACCACAGCGAAGCACGAGAGAACGGTT
>JACEEZ010016934.1:77500-82500 GCA_016584305.1 Chionoecetes opilio
GATCTCAGCAGCGCTGGTAGGAAGGTGTTCCTGATGGAGTTTTCCAGCAGTCTGAGGAGAGGGCTGATGCCTGGGATGGTGCGCTTGATGAAGCTCCATCGATGTTGTAGGCCATGCGTGAACGCTGAGTAAGCTGCGTGTGGTTCTGTCTTGGACGTCCACCTCTTTCACCCACTCCGACACTTTCTCCCCAACGTACTTCTCCTTGAACTCCTCTGTTCCAATCACTGCACCCAAGTGTCGCTGTCCGTCCTTTGTCACAATGACCCCACTGCCATTGAAAAGTTCCACCCCATTGTCATAATGTTCGGGTTTAACAATAAGGACGAACTTGGTGGCGTTGGGTGTGTATCCTATAATAGGGCCGTTGTCATTCACAAGGTTCCACCACTTCTTTAAGTCTGTGATTTTCCCGGCCCCTGATAGGTCATCCGCGTATGCCACTTGGTTCATATGTGTTTTCTCATACGAAATCACATCTTGAAGCACTGATAAGCCAAGGGCGTACATTGTCATGGCCACTGGGTCACCTTGCGTTGTTCCCTCCATTGATTTCAAAACCTTAACACTACTATTACTATTAACACTTATGTACATGTCTGAAGGATCACTGTATGTGTTTTCAACATATGTCGCAAGTGAGGGACACTTAACTCGAATGTTGTAAGGCATTGTCTTTCTGTTTAAAGTATTAAATGCACTTTTAACGTCCACTAACAGCACCGCTTCACATTCATTCTGGCCAAAGATCTTCCTCATGGCGTGGATGGCCGCTTCCCCACCTGCCTGCTGTCCCGCACATACCTGTAGGTTCCCTGCCGCTCTTCTTACATCCTCCTTGATCACCGCCATGATGCATTTCCCTATAATTCGGCGGAGGACTTCCCCAATACCGATGGGCCTGCACCCTGGCTTCTTGTCAAGGGGGATAAGGCGGCAAGCAGTCAGGGCGTCAACATGTCGACAGTTGGTGGCGGCAAGTTTTCTCGCTAGTGCTGCTAGGGCGCTGCACAAGTCACCAGCGACGCTGCCACAGTGAGTTCTGCTCAGCAGACGACGCCACCCTCTTGCATCCAAGCCTGAAGGACCCCCGCTGCCTTTTGTCTGGAGAGCTTTTTTCCAAACCATCTCTCCTGTTATCATCTCATAGATGACGCTGTTTGAGATTTGATGGCATCCCTGCAGCCTGAGTCCCTCTAAGTTGCTGGGTGGAGGATGTTTGTCCTCCAGCAGTTGGATGGTTTCCCTGGTGAGTGGCAACACACCGCCGGTCTGTTCTTCATCGAGTGCCCGGAGTGCGGATGAAACGTTGCCTTGTTGCATCCTATCTGCAAAGCCGCGGGCTTTATCGTCATTCCTATGTTTATTTGGAGGAAGTCTTGGTAGTCTTTTCTGTATGGCTCTCGATTCCTCAAGGAGCTCATCCAGTTTATTGTTTTCCCATAGGTCAACTCTTCTTGTGAGTGCTTTCACATTGTTGTTTGTCTTGGCCTTTTGATGTGTCTTCTGCAAGAAGAGTTCAGGAAGAAGGAAGAAGACTGTCAGCGCATGCGGTGCAAAGGGTGTGTCTTGGATGTAGGTGTTGAGGAGGCCGACCATTTCTTTGACTAGTTTGGCCATGGCTGTACATTTTGGTGGCTCAAAAAGATTATTGGCTGACCACCCAACTATCTCAAGATAGGTGTTATTCACCCATCTTGTTGTTTTCCATATGGAGTTTCTCCTCTCATTTTCCTCCACATCGAGGTTCAGTTGGGGCACATCATGTTGTGGCGGTGGTGGAGTGCTCGGTGACGATAACGGTGATGGTGGTGGCGGGCTGTCCGGCACTCCAATGTCCCTCTGTCTTCCATCCTGTTGACCTTCATCCTGGGGCTCCTGGCTGTCGCCTAACTCCTCCTCTTCCCTCTCCCTGCCCTGGTCACGTCCCAGGGGGTTTTGACACCCATCGCCCTTCCTACAGTTGACACATTTTCTTTTTTGCCTAACACAATGACAATTTATACATTTGTGATCCTGTTTCGTACACTGACAACATGTTCTTGGAGCATGTGGGCCAGACATTTTATAATAAGCATTACGCTATACATTTTATAATAAGCATTACGCTATATCCAGAGAGAGAGAGAGAGAGAGAGAGAGAGAGAGAGAGAGAGAGAGAGGGAGAGAGAGGGGGGGGGGGAGAAGGAGGGAGGGAGAGAGAGAGAGTGCGGAAGGGAATGACAGTGAGTAGGATTTTTTTTTTTTTTTTTTTTTTTTTTTACATTTGTGCCTATAGCGCCTGTAGGCAGTGGTGACCCAAGGCTCGGATGGTAGCTCTGGAGGTTCACTTGAAGGCTGTGATGGTTGGCCCTCGCCCGTGGTGGCGCAGGCAGGATTCTTATAGTGACGCCTGTGATTAGAGGTTCATGTGTCCTTCGATGCACTCGCAGTCGAAGGTAGAGTTGATGGGCAGGGCATGTGGGTGTTCTTAGGCCACTCGATGGTGCAGAAAGGTTTTGGTTTTCTTCGGGGATCGAGCTCGGGTCACCGAGAACGCCAGTCGGAGACGCTAACCACTCCGCTACCGCCTCCCCCTAGGATAGGGAGGGAAAGGGAGAAGGGGGGGAAGGGAGAAGGGGGGAGGGGAAGAGAGAGAGAGAGAGAGAGAGAGAGAGAGAGAGAGAGAGAGAGAGAGAGAGAGAGAGAGAGAGAGAGAGAGAGAGAGAGAGAGAGAGAGAGAGAGAGAGAGAGAGAGAGAGAGAGAGAGAGAGAGAGAGAGAGAGAGAGAGAGCAATGGTAATAGTTATAAGAAAGTATACCTAATAATAAAAGCTGCACTAATATTAACAGATACAATGATAGCCTCAACAACAATAACAACAATAATAAGAACAAGTAACATCAATGATAAGTAATAATAGTGGTACAATTTGTTTTTTAGTAGTAGTAATAGTATTACTGTAATAGTTATTTGAAATTCAATTTATTAATGAAAAATAACTAGACATGTCCAGCAATAGGATGAAATAAAATTATTATTATTATTATTACTATTAATAGGTACTCACGTGATGTGGATGGCTCCGTTCACTATTAACAATTTTAAATATTTATTTACGAGCTCACTATTCTACTTATCTTAATGTTGAGATAAAGAAATGTCCTTCAAATTATGGTGCGGGTGTGTATAAGGTTTGAATATTAAATATATATAGAAATGAAAATATTGGTGGAAATATCGCCACCGCCGTTGTGGGGGCGGTGGGTTAGCCGTGGGGTGGTGGGCATCCTTGGGGCGGGGTTGGCCTGCTGGCCTCTCCCGGCTGTAACCTGATAACGACGGCTGACCCAGGTCTACTCTCAACGGTCGCTCAGCCTCTCTCTCACAATCACAACCCTCTATAGAACAAATTTACACTTTCCACAAGAACCAATGCTTGTATTAACACAAATCGCATACCATTGCACACTCCTCAACTTCACTGTTCACTGTGTCTAATTTCACAGAAATCCACACTGTTTATACCCGAAAACTACTACTACTACTTCTACTTCTACTACTACTACTACTACTACTACTACTACTACTACTACTACTACTACTACTACTACTACAACATAAAGATACCTCCACTGCTTGTTTATTTGCGGATTCCATTAACTGAATGCCAGTAGCCCCAACTCTGATCGCTACTGACTGTGGCATCCAACCATAGGCTACTACTACTTATACACTACATACTTACTCTCCTCTCTCCGTCATCTACACTAATATGCCGCTCTCCACTACAGTGGCCTGGTAGTTCAGGCCATCCAAGTCGATGGTTGTGGGGGCGGAGTATCTAGTACCCCTGAGACATAGGAGGGCAGACCTGAGCAGGGAGAAGGAGAGACGGCACCTCATCCAGGCGACAACGTGGCTCCTTGGCTGCTGCTTTTTTTCTGCCACTACATCTGCTAGTCTTGAATAGAAGCACTTGGCCTTGGGGCCCATCCCGCCTGACGTAGTGAAGACCAGGGGTGTGAAGCTGCCGTGGTCGACATTTCGGATCCTATCTCCATAACTCCTGATTTTTTCCCGTTCATTCTTTTGGTGAGCAGCTTCCAGTGTGATCCTCTGGTGGCAGGCGGCCATTGGATCGAAAATTCTGATGTCCATGACCGCTCTCTGTCCTCTGGTCCAGAAACCACGAGCACTTACGTCCACTCGGGCCTCGTTAGTAGTGTTGGCCGTCCTGTACTGCACGTGTTCGCCATTCAGGGGGAGGAGAGTTGGTTCGGTGGAGACGTCGCGGCATACCTCCCTGAGCATACTGGCCGTCAAATCTCTCACCTCATCGTGTCTGATGCACACGAATCCCCCCTTTTTACATGTCATTGTTTGGTCGACGCTGTTTGGATCTCCACATACACAGGTTTTGGGAAGCCCCTCCACTGGCCAGCCATACCTCAGAGCAACGGCATCTACGAATTCTTGTTTGTTGAGGCTGATGCCTTTAGCTCTGATAGGCAAGCATGTTAGCCAGTTGGACGCTCCCGTTTCCTGTGCAATGTGAATTTTCTTCACGGTTTCGATTGGCATGACGTCTTTTAGGTGTTCCAATCTTTCCACTTGTGCATTCTGTCTGTTTCTAGACATGGTTTTCTTTAGCTCCAAGACCGCATTCTGGTCAGTTTCTCCCTTTGTGTCCTGAGCTATGATTTTTTCGGTGAGGGACCTGGTGAGGTGGATGGAGTCTCGGTTTTCTTCCTCAGCCATTTTTTCAGGGGACGTGATCCCCATCCCATCCAGTCTTGGTGGAAGTGACAGCAGCTCCCTCACGTCATTTTCTATGATGAAATTAGTTTTTAGCAGTGCTGGTAGGAAGGTTTTCCTGATGGATTCTTCCAACGGTCTGAGGAGATGGCTGATGCCTGGGATGGTGCGCTTGACGAAGCTCCATCGATGTTGTAGGCCATGTGTGAATGCTGAGTAGGCTGCGTGTGGTTCTGTCTTGGCTATGTCGGACAAGACGCCC
>JACEEZ010016934.1:85000-102500 GCA_016584305.1 Chionoecetes opilio
GAGAGAGAGAGAGATTATATATTCTCATTCGTAATTTGTACGTCAGGGGATATCGATAATCTAAATATTTTAGTTTAAAAGTTTATTGGAAGCGAAACATTTTCAGCGAATTATTTTCTTTCTTTTTCTTTTTCCATCCATGAACGAAAAAATTAAATACCACATCAGATTCGGATAGTTGATAAGCTAGTATATTATTTACTCACCCGCCTGAAATGTATCCATGTTATGCATATTATTCCTGAGTGATGTGCATGCATATAGGTTATCATGTAAAGGTCAATTATAAAGTTATGATGAAGGTTATAACCAAAGATCAATTTACGGCAGTAGGGGATGCGAGTAACATGTCATGATTCGTTTGTTAACCAAGGTGGCGGATATGGTTTATTGGAAACGAGATGTGCTTAGAACCCGTCGCTGTGAGGAGGACCACAACATAAGAAGATTGTAGGGAGGGTCTGCGCACCTCAAGACGCAGGTAACCCCTTCACACCCAAATCTTTCCTTTGATATATAAAATAGTCTGCTGTTAGCCATAAAACTACGAAAAATAACTGAATATATCAAATTAGCTAATCGACGAGGATACTAAACAGGTCATATCTATAAAATATTGCTTATATTCACAAAAAATCGTCTAATGGTACATAAATTACAATGGAAATTACGTTCTGAGCCTCAAGGGGTTAAGCGTTACATACGTCTGATATCATCTTGCTAATATAAAGCCGACTCAGCACAATTTATGGTTTTCATTGTAAATATGGGTAGCACATTATCATAACTTTAGTGGAGTTTTAAGGGGCTTGAATTATACCTTCTTTTCTATTTTTCATGTATGATAAAAAATATGCACATTATTAAATCGCGTGATGATAAAAGAAATATCCGTCTGTCTAGTATGTAATAGATTAGTATATTGCTAGATGTGTTTATACAGATACAGAGACATGTATAGATAAAATCGATAGATAGATTAATAAACCCAGACATGAATCAATAGTTACCGATATAATGCAAGGCGTAATATATATACAGAGACATGTATGGATAAAAATGATAGATAGATTAAGAAACTCAGACATGAATCAATAGTTACCGGTATAATGGAAGGCGTAATAGCGTTCTGGCGATGAAGTAAAGGTCCCGGAAGACAACAGCGGCGGAGAGGCTGCGGCACAAAGAAGTAATAAAGCTGGAAACCTATGTGTGGTGGGCCGCTGCGCCGAGGCTCGGGGGCGCCCCGCTCGGCCATTCTTTGATAGAACAGGAGAGTTACGAGAGGGTAGAATTGAAAGTATGATTGCCTGGTAATGATCCTGTCACATCCACCGCCATCATATATCATTGGTGGATTGGTGAGGCCGGGGAGGCGGGGCGCGTGGGCCGCAGACTGTGTGCTTTCTGCGAGGCCAGGGCAATCCAGGCTTTCTCTGGAGGGCAGCCGACAGGGCTGTTAGTCTTAGCTGTGCGTAAAGTCAACACGTTTATATAATGTGCTTATTTGACTTATTGCTACCAAGGGATTTTTTTGTATGGGGGGGGCACACCGACACGCGACTCTACACGATTGTGGAAGATTATGTTCGTCCCGTTAATGATATTTTGGGCACATCAATCATGTTGTCTCATTATATAGCAGTGATAATGATAGTGATGATACGTATGATTATGATTATGATTATAGTAATAATGCTATA
Organism: Chionoecetes opilio; assembly: GCA_016584305.1. Classification (NCBI taxonomy): domain Eukaryota; kingdom Metazoa; phylum Arthropoda; class Malacostraca; order Decapoda; family Majidae; genus Chionoecetes; species Chionoecetes opilio. Next base: position 86,704 of record JACEEZ010016934.1, read on the forward strand.
ATTATATGATTATATACATCATATTACACAATCACATAATTACTGTTACCTCCACCAAAGATATCATGTGATCGGTTCGGTTTGTTTGTGTAGCTAAGTTTGTTTGTATGTTTGTTTGTTTGTATGTATGTTTGCTTATTTGCTTATTTGTTTGTTTGTTTGTTTCTTAACAAGAGTATGCAAAATGTTATGGGCGGATTTACACCTGAGGTGGGACTTGGCCCAATTTAGAAGGAATTGTTTATTTAAGTCGATCTGGATCCGAATCTGAATCTGGATCCAGGATTGTTTTTAAGAATATCCTGGTGGGCTTGGCGTGTGCCGCCCACAAGGTGGCGCCCAACACAACCTTTCCCTCAAGACCCGCTGGCCAGGGTTTTGAAGGTCAAGCTGGTATCAGAGAAAGTAAACTACATGAAGAGCTTTGAACTGTAGTAAGAAAAAGAAAATAACAATCATAATGCAGAATATATTTTTATATTATATTTCCTAACAGATTGAATATTCTTTAGCCTTGGCGGGGGTTTGCAGTCTCGGACTGCTCTTGTATAATATTATAATAATTATTATAATGGTAATAATAACAACAAAAATAATAATGATGATGATAATAGTAACTACAAGAGCATTCCGAGACCACATACTTTCGCCAAGGCTGGAAAATGTACCACTTGTTCTAAAACAAACAAAAAAGTAATACACATTTTTTTCCTACCGCACGAAGCTCTCCAATCAGTTTGCCTTTCTCTGATACCAGCTCGGCCTTCAAAACCCTGGCCACTGGGTCTTGGGAGGACGGCTGTGTTGGCCTTCACCTTGGCGCTCCCTCAGGATATCCTCAGAAAAATATCTGGATTAAAAACCGGATCTGGACCGACTCAGAAAATATGTAACTTCTAAACATGGCCAAACCTCACATCTGGTAAAATTACAATGCAATCCCGTTTGTAAAAGTTTTGAATAATCCTGATAACAAACAGACAGACAAACAAACCGAACAGGTCACGTAACCTCATTGGCGGAGGTAAGAATGATATGATTTAGCTCATTGACATTTTTGCAACTATTATTCCTTGTCGACGTAGCTACACATTAATGCAAAGCACCAATGTTCTGACGACACAAAGTACGGTTATCTAGTGATACTCTATCAAAATTATGACAAACATTCTACCATCATTACTAGACTCCAGCTAGGCTCATTACGAGAAAAAATCAGACTCCGAAAAATATATTTTGTGAACAAAGGCTCCTTACCTTAGCTAGAGTCCTGCAACTTTTCATGAAGCCATTAATGCAGCCCTCTCCCCCCATAAAAAAAACTCAGCAAAACTTCCGTTGTTCTCTCTCGTGCAGGGCTGTCAATCTCTGGCCGATAAGGTTCGAGTATTCTTGAGAAACGAGAAGAACGTAAAATGGACCTTTGTCTTCTATTTTATTTCGTTAATATGATATCAGTGTCTTTCCCTTTTTTTGATAAGTTGTTCATTAAGGATATTGTTATTGTCATTACAGAGAGAGAGAGAGAGAGAGAGAGAGAGAGAGAGAGAGAGAGAGAGAGAGAGAGAGAGAGAGAGAGAGAGAGAGAGAGAGAGAGAGAGAGAGAGAGGAGAGAGAGAGAGAGAGAGAGAGAGAGAGAGAGAGAGAGAGAGAGAGAATGAGGGATGATGAAAAAAAATATGTGTGTGTGTGTGTGTGTGTGTGTGTGTGTGTGTGTGTTATTCACCCATGGTCTTTGTCCACGCGAGCTGGCTCACGATCGCTAGTTTCACCCTCTCAGTGCGAGCTTGGAGCTCATTATTACCGATCTTTGGGCAATGCTGGGACCTCACACACCACACACCCCCATCCCCTTGCTCAAAGGGGACAGTAACCGCCCGAATTTGTCAAGTGAAAAATCCCCGGGAGCGCGAGGATTCGAACCGCCTACCCACAGAGTGAGAGACCAGAACGTTATCAACCTGACCATCGCGCGGTGTGTGTGGAGTGTGTGTGTGTGTGTGTGTGTGTGTTGTTTTGAGTGACGAGAACGAAAGCAATCAGGCGTGAAAACTATAAATGTTCAGGTAAGAGTCGTTTTATTTCATGTTAATGTTATTGAGTACGTAAAAGTGAATGTGAATTATGAAAAATATATCAGTAGAGTAACATAGCTTTTTTGTGTGTGAATGTATGAGTTGGCAAAGAGAGACATATTGCTGAGACCAAACGGGCGCTTTGAAATAGGTAAATTGTTGTCGTTCTATATACCTAGTGTGTAATTTTTGTTACTTGTTAAATAGTATACTCACCGAGGAGCACCTTTGCGTACGTATTGTTACCTTGGGAATCATCAGCCAAGCGCACGATATTTATTTATAGTAGACTACATTTATTCTTTTGCACAGGGTAACATTATTCCGCTTTGTTATTGGAACTTCAGCCAGACTCACACACACACACCATTGCAGGCACTCACACATACACACACCATTGCAGGCACACACACACACACACACACACACACACACACACACACACACACCACACACACACACACACACACACACACACACACACACACACACACCCCACACACACACACACACACACACACACACACACACACACACACACACACACACACACACACACACACACCATTGCAGGCACACACACACACACACACACACACACACACAGACACACACACACACACACACACACACACACCATTGCAGGCACTCACACACACACACACACACACACACACACACACACACACACACACACACACACACACACCATTGCAGGCACTCACACACACACACACACACACACACCATTGCAGGCACTCACACACACACACACACACACACACACACACACACACACACACACACACACACACACACACACACACACACACACACACACACACACACCATTGCAGGCACTCACACACACACACACACCATGCAGGCACTCACACACACACACACAACACACACACACACACACACACACACACACACACACACACACACACACACACACACACACACACACACACACCATTGCAGGCACTCACACAACACACACACACACACACACACACACACACCATTGCAGGCACTCACAACACACACACACACACACATTGCAGGCACTCACACACACACACACACACACACACACACACACACACACACACACACACACACACACACACACACACACACACACCACCATTGCAGCACTCACACATACATACACCATTGCAGGCACTCAGACACACACACACACACCATTGCAGGCACTCACACACACACACACCATTGCAGGCACTCACACACACACACACACACACACACACACACACACACACCATTGCAGGCACTCACACACACACACACACACACACACACACCATTGCAGGCACTCACACACACACACACACACACACACACACACACCATTGCAGGCACTCACACACACACATACATACACCATTGCAGGCACTCGACACACACACACACACCATTGCAGGCACTCACACACACACACACCATTGCAGGCACTCACACACACACCATTGCAGGCACTCACACACACACACACACACACACACACACCATTGCAGGCACTCACACACACACACACACACACACACACCATTACAGGCACTCACACACACACACACACACACACACACACACACCATTACAGGCACTCACACACACACACCATTGCAGGCACTCACACACACACACACACACACCATTGCAGGCACTCACACACACACACACACCATAGCAGGCACTCATCAGCCAGCTCATTCAGCCAGCCTTCCCTATAGGTGAATATACTTGTTTTATTTTGTGCCTGTGTGTCTATAAGTTTGCCTTTCCCTGTCTAAGGAATAACACCAAAAACCCATCTTCTACATACGAGTGTAGTATGTAAATGAATAATAATTTGGTACATACTGGGGGAAAAAAGTGAGGAAATGAAAAAATGAGACAAATCGAAAGCTTTACGATAAGACAACTCACCAAAGCTTCATGCGTATGTAAAGTGTTCGTCATGTTCCAAACAGACATTAATTAAACAGACAATTAGTGACATTAATCCCCAAACATATAGGCAAATTTATGGCTACTTAGTGTACACATATGTAAAATTCAGTAGGAAAAAATATACCAGAATATGAAAATGAAAAAAATATCAAGGGCCAAATAAAACGAATATTTCCGTTTTCTTTTCTTTATTTGACATATTCACAGTTTTTTTCCCCAAATAATTCATGTAAAGTCCACATCGCCCGCGTCTGCACAATACACAGTGGGGTGGCTAGCGCAGCGAATGACATCACAGGTGACACTCTGGAGCCACTTGTGTGTGTGTGTGTGTGTGTATGTGTGTGTGTGTGTGTGTGTGTGTGTGTGTGTGTGTGTGTGTGTGTGTGTGTGTGTGTGTGTGTGTGTGTGTGTGTGTGCGTGTGTGCGTGTTCTTCTTCTTCTTCGTCTTCTTCTTCTTCTTCCTCTTCCTCCTCTTCTTCCTCCTCCTCCTCTTCTATTTCTTCTTCTACTTATTCATTATCATCATCTTCTTTCTGGATAGGAAAATGAAACAAAACATAAAACAAACTATGAAGCAGGAACCAAGATGAGTGGAGAGTATTGTGGGAGTAGTATGGGTGGGGAGTTGGGTTGGGGAGTAATATAGGTGGGGAAGGGTTGGGGGAGTAGTATGGGTGGGGGGTTGGGTTGGGGGTTGGGGAAGGACAGAGACAGGAGAGTTATGGGAGTTGGTGGAGGTGGTGCAAGGAGAATGATATAGTAGCCTGACGCTGGGGGTGAACAGATGGTTTACGAGACGCGAACCAAGTAGCTGATAGGTCGTTGTTTCCCCACTAACAACCTCTAAACACTGGCAGGTTCCTGGTGTTGCTCCTCGTTCTCACTCACCACCATGAACGCATTCCTTGCCGCCTCATAATAGCTTCCTCCTGACGGTGTAATGATTGACTGTATATCCATCTCTATAGATGCTTAGCTGTTCCCTCAACCTAGGAAATCAGAAATAATGACAAGAATCATAAAGAAGAATGAAAGAATCATAACAGAAAGAATGATATAATTTCTCATGACGTGAATATATATGACTGATGAAACAGATAGTACACACACACACACACACAAACACACACACACACACACACACACACACACGAGTATGTGTGAGTGTGTGAGTGTGAGTATAGTATGAGTAAGGATATTTACAGATGTTTTGTATGAATACTACATAGAGATGATATAATTTTGATATATTGATATATTTATTGACCTCTTGTTACAATTGTTAAACAAATATATTTACAGTACATACAGTATATCTGAGGACCAGGTCCGTTGAGCCGAGGCTCTTGTACAGACCTGTGCTAGTATATATTTTAAACCTTAAGACGTCATATTTTATAGTCCTAAATAATTTATATAAATAAACATAAATCTAAATTCCCATATATAACCAACACATAAGTTTATACAGTAAACAAAATATACATAAGTAAACTCAAGGTGTGATCCTATAATAAATATTTACAAATGGGCAATTTGTTTATGTGCAAATAATAATTATTTAGAAATATATTTAGAAATTAATTAAAGAAAAAAACAAGAAAAAAACACACAAGAAAAAGCAAGTTACATAGTAGTGATATATCACTACTCTCCGAGTTTCACAAGAAAAGACAAATATATATATATTCACAATCACCTAAATGTTAATAGTCATTATATAGTTTTTGTTTTAATTTGTACTTGAAAGTGTTTAGTGGTACAATGCTCCTAAGATCTTGTGGCAGTTGGTTCCAACATCTAACACCTCTAACGGTGACGCCTTGCTGTGCATGGGATGTTCTACATAATGGGAGTCTCAGATCATGTGGTCGTCGACTGTCTGGATTATAAGAAGCTAATTGGAAGTCAGTGTCAGTTGTATGCGTATGGAGTGCCTTATGAACAAATATATTGGTTTGAAGGGCTATCGCATCAGGCAATTTAAGTAATTTCAGATCTTTAAACAATGTGTTAGTGTGGGCATAACGGTGGCTGTGAGTCATAACACGTATCAATTTTTTTTGAGTAATGAAAAGACTATTGATGAAGGTTTTGAATGATCCTCCCCATATAGCTAAACAATATATAATGTGCGGATATGCTAATGTCAAATATATTTGTCTCAAGCAGTCAGTGGGTATACTATTACGTATTTTATGTACTACACCAGTGATTTTAGAAAGTTTAGTCTTAATTTCAAATATATGAGACTTTCATTTTAATTTGTCATCAATTATTACCCCTAAGAACTTGGACTCATGAACTTTATTTAGCATATATAGTCTTCGCTCTAGAATGTGCACATATTACCTTGCTTAATAACTGGGTCTGCTAACGAGAGTTTTCTCAGCAGACTTTTCCACGAAAGGTTAATGATGGATTTAATATTTGTGTGTATTCTTATGGCAATAAAATATTTGAACTTGAACTTGAACTTGAACACGCACACACACACACACACACACACACACACACACACACACACACACACACACACACACACACACACACACACACACACACACACACACACACACACACACACACACACACACACACACACACACACATACACATACACACACGCACACACACACACACACACACACACACATACACACACACACACACACACACACACACGCACACACACACACACACACACACACACACACACACACACACACACACACACACACACACACACACACACACACACCACATACACATACACACACACACACACACACACACACACACACACACACACACACACACACACACACACACACACACATACACACACACATACACACACACACACACACAAGCATAGAATAATGATGTCTTCTGATTATTTTCTTTTCCGCTTGTTTGAAAGTCTTTGTTCCGTCCCAACACCATCACCGTCTGGGAGAACGAATCCAAGAAGTGTATCTCTTCTTTACTTCTTCTCTTCTTCCAATTCCTCCTTGACTTTTTTCTCCGTCCTCACATTTGTCTCCTCTCCTTTTAGTTATTTTTATTTTTTATATATACTTCTCACACATCACTTTCTTTTTTATCGTACTTTTATTTTTCTCTCAAAACAAAAAAATTCTTCTGGATCCTTTTCACGACGCGTGGAATCAAATCAGTGCGACTCGGACATGCTTTGCCTCTCCCGCCTCCTCCCAGCTGACCGCCAAGCTATATTATTCCTGCCTCCTCTCGCTTCCACGGCCGCCACCCCCTCCCAGGCCTCCTCACCTTTCCACGCCTCTCCCTGCTGCCTCCACCCACTGTCACCGCATCGCAGGCACTCCTCCCACCTCCTCCTCCTCCTCCTCCTCCTCCTACCCACTCCTCCTCCTCCTCCCAGGCTGTCTCCTCCCAGTGTTCCCATTTTACTTCCTCTACGCTGTGAATGTCATCTGTTTTCCTCATCGTTCCGGGAATGTGGGAGGGGTTAAAAAGTGTTGTTGGAAAAGATGCTAGTTTATGGAGACGTTAGTTAGTTAGTCAGACGAGTGATGCGGTGATGTCTTTCTTCTGTTCGATGGACTCCACCTGAAAAGTCATGCGTGCATGGGTGTGGATGTATTGTCCATTAAAAAATAATCTCATATTTTACCCCCGGAAGTAAAGTGAAAATGCGAAATGAAAGGAAATTCTTGCTGTTAAACCATGAAAATGTTATAATTTAAAACACACACACACACACACACACACACACACACACACACACACACACACACACGAGGGTACTCCGTAGTGTAGTGGTTAGCACACTCGGCACACAACCGAGAAGTCCCGGGTTCGATCCCCGGGCGGAGCGAAGACAGACGGGCGGTCTTCTTAAAACCCAAGCCCCTGTCCACCCAGCAGTGAATGGGTACCGGGTGTTAGCCGGGGGTTTGTGACCCGCCTCCCGGGGTGGTGGCTTCGGCCATCACTAAGGATGAATGATAAAAAATGTTGATATGGAGACGAGGCCGTACGAGCGTTGCTCAGGCCCTGTAAAATACAACTAGATGAATACACACACGCGCGCACGCACACACACACACACACACACACACACACACACACACACACACACACACACACACACACACACACACACACACACCACCTGCGTGGTTAAGTGGTTTAGGGCGTGTGTCAGGCCATTACGTGGTCGTACATTAGATCCCCGCTCGCTCCCGGGAATTTTTCACTGACAAATGTGGGCGGTTACTGTTCCCCTTGAGCAAGGGGACGGGTTGTGTGTTGTGTGCAAGGTCCCATCATAACCCAAAGATCGGTCACTACGAGCTTCAAGCTCTTTCCGGGTGGGTAAAACTGGCGATCGCGAGTCCAGCTGGCGTGGACACGACCGTGGCTGAATACACACACACACGAGCCTACAGGGGGAAAAAAAACCTATCAGATTCAGTTTTTGAAATATAAAAAATACATGAAAGCAAGTCAGCAAATTACATTACCAAGAGAAAGGAGGGCATAGAATAAACATGAATATATCAAATTTTCAATTGGAAAATAATTGCACCTGTATGCGACTTGACAAAAGTCAGATCCTGATAAATAAGTGATGCAGAGGAAGATTTGACATGGTGACACATTTTTCGATGTCGCTAGCTCTTGCTAACTGGAATATTTTCAGAGTATAGAAAGATGTTGTAAGTGGATCGGAAATAGGGAAAGGGTGCTTCAAGGACCTTGGTTTTGTCCATGACGGTGTATTGGCCAGTAATTCATGAAGGAACAAGCTACGGCAGATGATCGGCAAACTCTTTAACGATATCAATCAATCATTGGGGGCATACACCGGGGGGCGCGTCGCTTCACCCACCCTACGACGCCACTCCCGCGGGTCACCACGCGCGAGTCCCCATGCAGGCTCCCTTCCCATACCAAGCAACTTGCGACAGGAAGCATCAACTTACCCAGCCACGAGCATTGTGGGCGCCCCCTTCGCCTCCTCCACGCCGGATTGTCTCACAGTCAGCAGTTATAATGCAACAGTTCTTTGAATTTTATTATTCCTATTCCCACGACACAGAATGTTGTAAAACGGTCAGAGAGAGAGAGAGAGAGAGAGAGAGAGAGAGAGAGAGAGAGAGAGAGAGAGAGAGAGAGAGAGAGAGAGACTAGTGGCACGGTGGCAAAGCACTGCTCTCACCATTCTTAATTATGCACACGGGCCGCGTCTCCTTGCTCCCGCCGCGCCTTCACACTCGCCAAGCGGGAAAAGGATCGCTGTTAGGGTGTGATTTCTGTATTTGGCTGCCGCGTCCTTTATTGATATGCCACGCGTCGGGCGGGTACACACACACACACACACACACACACACACACACACACACACACACCACACACCACACACACACCACAACACACACACACACACACACACACTCACACACACACACACCACACACACACACACAACACACACACACACACACACACACACCACCACACACACACACACACACACCACACACACACACACACACACACACACACACACACACACACACAACAACACACACACACACACACAACACAACCGCACCACACACACACACACACACACACACACACACACACACACACACACACACACACACACACACATGCTGAACACTGCTAATGAAACCTTGAATGCTCTTGAACCTGTGTATTGATCACATTGTATATATTTTCCTGCGATTATGAACATTTTCCTTGCAAATATTTGACTGAAAACGGTAAATTCATTGTTCGAGAGAGAGAGAGAGAGAGAGAGAGAGAGAGAGAGAGAGAGAGAGAGAGAGAGAGAGAGAGAGAGAGAGGAGGAGAGAGAGAGAGAGGAGAGAGAGAGAGAAGAGAGAGAGAGAGAGATGGAGAGAGAGAGAGAGGAGAGAGAGAGAAAAGAAAAAAAATCTAAAATATTTTTAGAATTTTTTTTTTTTTTTAAACAACCAAATATATACGTATTTAGTTAATTTGTATAGAAAATATATATTGATATAACGACCTTCTACCTATTCGCTAACAGATACATTATACAATTCGTTAAAATATTGTTAAATTGATAGTTAATTGTAAAAAGAAATGCAAGTTACCCTGTGTGTAATATATTTTTGACAGCCAGATAGTTAGGTATGAAGTACGCACATATCTCTAAATAATCATGTATATGTATATAAGGACCTTCATCGTGGTATTCTTTTGTCGTCTTTCCTCCATCATGTCTCTTTCTGCCGTGCCGTCTTTGGATTCTTATTTCTTTCCTCTGACTTTTTTCCACTTTCTTCTTGTCCTTCGCTCCCACCCCGCCAAGAATCCGGAACTCAACCCTCCTCACTTGGATCTTATTTATCAAGACTCCCCCTCTCTCTCTCTTTTTTTTCTTTCTCTCTCTCTCTCTCTCTCTCTCTCTCTCCTCTCTCTCTGATCTTATTTATCAAGACTCCCCCTCTCTCTCTCTTTTTTTTTTCTCTCTCTCTCTCTCTCTCTCTCTCTCTCTCTCTCTCTCTCTCTCTCTCTCTCTCTCTCTCTCTCTCTCTCTCTCTCTCTCTCTCTCTCTCTCTCTCTCTCTCTCTCTCTCTCTCTCTCTCTCTCTCTCTCTCTCTCTCTCTCTCTCTCTCTCTCTCTCTCTCTCTCTCTCCTCTCTCTTCTCTCCTCTCTCTCTCTCTTCTCTCTCTCTCTCCTCTCTCTCTCCTCTCACTCTCTCTCTCTCTCTCTCTCTCTCTCTCTCTCCTCTCTCTCCTCTCTCTCTCTCTCTCTCTCTCTCTCTCTCTCTCTCTCTCTCTCCCTCTCTCTCTCTCTCTCCTCTCACTCTCTCTCTCTCTCTCTCCTCTCTCTCTCTCTCTCTCTCTCTCTCTCTCTCTCTCTCTCCTCTCTCTCTCTCTCTCTCTCTCTCTCTCTCTCTCTCTCTCTCTCTCTCCTCTCTCTCTCTATCTCTCTCTGTGCTATTTTGTTTCTGTCTGATTCTCTGTCTGTGTCTGTCTCTGTTTATGTATACCTGTCTGGTTGTCATACATTCTATATCTTTCAGTCTGCTTGTCTGTCTGTCTGTGGAAAAATAAATATATAGCTAAAAATACGTAATCAAGTATTCATGGACAAATACATCAATAGATTATTGTACCACGGATGCCTCAAACACCTGTCCTACACGTCACAGGTAAACCAGTCTTTGTGGACACCAAACATCATCGGTCAATGTGGCCTTGGGAGCTTGAAGACATCTATTATTCACAGCCTTCACACCCCCATCTACTTTTGTTTTTTTTCACCCATCGTCTCTCGCTACATTCTTTTATTTGGTATCGCCTCACTCCATCTTTGCACCGTCTTTATTTTTTTCCAACGCGCAGCCTGTCTTGTGTCTTGTCATGCACCACAAACCTTTCAAAGTCCTGCCTTTCTTAGGGTGTCCTTTGACGTGAGTCCTTCATGTGGAGAAACCTAAACCCCGAGGAAGGCGCGCCACAACAGATGGAAGGGAGTGAAAGAAACAAGGCGGGAGGAGAGGGAAAGCTGAAGAAAGAGAGAAAGAGGGACAGAGAAAAAGCCGATGGTGTCGGAGGAAATTTCATCGTGGTGGGTGTGTGGTGTACCGAGGACACGGGACACCAGACGTGCCCGGCATTGTGATGGCGCAGGGAGGAGGGGGCGAGGGAGGGGAGGAGGGAAGGAGGAGGGGAGAATGGGGGCGGGGAGGACGGTAGGGGAAGAGGGAAGGGGAGGGGAGGACCTTGAGTATTTCTTAAGAAGGGGTGGACAAAGGAAAGGAAAGATGGTGGATCCGGGCGATATAAGTGTGATTTCATAAAATTATTAAACACACACGCGCGCACACACACACACACACACACACACACACACACACACACACACACACACACACACACACACACACACACACACACACACACACACACACACACACACACACACACACACACACACACACACAAACACACACACACACACACACACACACACACACACACACACACACACACACACACACACACACACACACACACACACACACACACACACACAGAGACAGGTACATACACACACACACTCACACACACACACAGGAATAGCAAGAAAGTAAAATAAAGTCCAATTCAATAACTATAATGTTGACTATAAAAGAACAGAACAGATTTAATGAAGCAGATTTGATGAAAGAAAAAAAGACAAGGATATGATTACAAGAAAAGGTGGATAAAGAAAGGAAAAGGAAATAAAGTTATGCGTTTATCAAAAGAAGTAAAATAAGAAAAGATACATATATAGGAAGAAAACAGAGAGAGAGAGAGAGAGAGAGAGAGAGAGAGAGAGAGAGAGAGAGAGAGAGAGAGAGAGAGAGAGAGAGAGAGAGAGAGGAGCCGAGCCGAGCCGAGCCGATGAAGGTAATCCAGCGATAATTTCCGAGCGTAGCATAAACCTCAGTAATGATGGTAATTTTGGAGACACTCCCGCTAAATCAGGTGCGCGCATCTAAAATAATGAGGAGGATTAAGTTTGTTGCTTCCCTTGAGGTCACGTCGCCCCTGTGAGAACCCCTGAGGACGGCCTGAGCTACGATGGACTCACAACGCGAGCACTAGAGTCAGATGTGCTGCGGTGAGTCACAACAATTGAGTCGTGATGAGTAATTATCGTGTTCAGTCAGGTCCACTATAGTAGAACAAATATATGAGGTCCGTTTAGGCGTTGGCTGGAGTGGGGAATGGTCATGCTCAGTCTGCAGGTACGCTAGAGAGCAAAGTGGTCTTGTGGCTAAATTGGTATTCGGTGAAATCTGAAATAGGCACCGGGTGAAATCTGAAATGGGTTTGGAGATAAATCTGAAATAGACACCGGTTGAAATCTGAAATGGGTTTGGGGATAAATCAGAAATAGGTACTGGTTGATATGTAAAATGGGTACTAAGTGAAATTTGAAATGGGAAATACTCTCATCTATCTACATAACATACATGTCTTCTTTACATGTACATGTACATAATTTCATCATTATAATTAGCATCACTATCATCGTTGGCGTCGTCATTTTCATCATCTTCACAGTCATCGTCTTCATAATCACAAATATCGTCTTTCTGTTTTTATCACAAAGCAGAGGTAAAATATCGCCGTAAAATTCAAACAGAAGCAGACAACTTCAAGGAGAACAGCCAGGCGGAGGTGAAATAATTCTCTTAACGTGGCAGACGCAGCGCCTAACACGGACTTCCTGTAATTATTTTTCGTTTAGCTTTTTCTATACCAGCATTGCAGGATTTATTATTCAACACTGGGTTCGTCCTGCCGGGTTACAGCGGCAATAATATTTCATTACCACACAGTTGCATCGATTATCACGCAATCATCACTTTACGCCAGAAATACGAAAGAAAGGATCAAGGAAAAAGTCACGGAGAAAAGGTTTAGAAAAGGTTTAAATTAGATCAGGTTAGGTTACGTTAGATTAGGTTAGGTAAGGTCAGGTCAGGTTAGGTTAGGTCAGGTTAGGTTAGGTTAGATTAGGTTAGGCTAGGTAAGGTCAGGTTAGGTAAGGTCAGGTCAGGTTAGGTTAGGTTAGGTCACCCTGTTACCGTACTTCCAATTCTTTGTTTCCTTGTTACTTTCTTCCCTATATTCCCTCAACCCAGAGCTATAAATAATCCCTCCCTCAATAATTATAATCCCTCAACCCTCCATCCATAGCCAAAAAATGTTGGGGAAAATTCATTCACTTTAAAATCTTCTACAATGTGCCAAAGAGATGCCTAAGCAAACACTTAACCCCTTGAGACCCAGAACGTAATTTCCATTGTATTTTGGGTACTGTTAGACGATTTCTAGTGAATATAAGCAATATTTTATACATAATGACCTGTTTAGTATCCTTGTCCAGTAGCTAAATTAGTATATTAAGCTATTTATCGTAATTTTATGGCTAACAATAGACGATTTTATATAGCAAAGGAAAGATCTGGGCGTTAAGGGATTAAGAGCAGTGGGAACCAAACACCTGACATGATGCAATGGGTACTCATCCAGACGAAGAACTTATTTTTACATCATAAGAAGACTGGCCTATATAGTGCAAGAACAAAAGTAGAAAAAATGACAAAACAGATAGCGTACTAAAGTTGCCAATCCTTAAAAACCACATAGAGGAGATCCAATGGTTGGCCAGTTTAGTTCGATATTTGCCTTGATATTCCTTTCAGTAGAATTTGCTTCCTTTTCTTCTTTCATTTCGTCCTTTTTTTTTGTTTTCTCCTCACATTAATTCGTCCTGTAATTCCTTCATCTTTTTTTTCTATTCACCATACACTACCACCACCTCCCTCTTCCTCCTCCTGTATTGGGGAGGCGGTAGCGGAGTGGTTAGAGTCTCCGACTGGCGTTCTCGGTGACCCGAGTTCGATCCCCGAAGAAAACCAAAACCTTTCTGCACCGTCGAGTGGCCTAATGAACACCCACATGCCCTGCCCATCAACTCTACCTTCGATTGTGAGTGCATCGGAGGACACAGGGGGGCGGCATGAGCCTCTAATCACAGGCGTCACTATAAGAATCCTGCCTGCGCCACCACGGGCGAGGACCAACCATCAGAGCCCTCAAGTGAACCTCCAGAGCCTACCATCCGAACCTTGGGTCACCACTGCCTACAGGCGCTATAGGCACAAAATGTTAAAAAAAAAAAAAAAAAAAAAAAAAAAAAAAAAAAAAAAAATTACTGCATTGTCCTATTTTGTATTTTACTTTTACGTATATTACTTTGTATTATTGTCTCACTTTTACAGCTGTGATGAGTGTGATGACTCCGTATAGCATGATGGCCACATTTCTGATCCGTTCTAGAAAGCCAGAAAGTAACAGCTGGAAAATCAAACACCAGAGGCCGTGTTCTCTTCATTTACGTGTGATAAGTATCATAAGAACGGATATATCATCCTCTACCGGCAAAACTTTGATTATTTTCGTTTTATAGTTTAGCGACAGTACCGTCATTTGCATAGTTAGGAACTATCATATTGAGCTTAAATATTACAGGAAAGATGTTCTTTTGTTTATGACACTGACATCCAGACATATTCAAACTAAAGAATCTACCTATTGGCGTCTGCTTCGCTTCCTTTGAATTTTCTTGCGTGATTATCGTTAAAAAGATTGTTGTTAAGAAAAAACATAACCATATTTTCTAACATCGCTGCCCTTTTGGAAACGTGAATAATTAACGTAGATGGCCTGAATATTGTAGTGGGCCACTGTGTCTTGCGAACGCGGGGCCTCCACTTCACAACAAAGGACATGTGGACAGAGATGAACGCCGCTGCTGAATAGACCTTAGCGAGTGTTCTTCTGCTTCACCTTTAGTAAGAATTCGAACTCTTGATACAGGGGCGGATAAAATCTTCGCTCTAGTGTTATCAATCTGTGTGTGTGTGTGTGTGTGTCTGTGTGTGTGTGAGTGTGTGTGTGTGTGTGTGTGTGTGTGTGTGTGTGTGTGTGTGTGTGTGTGTGTGTGTGTGTGTGTGTGTGTGTGTGTGTGTGTGTGTGTGTGTGTGTGTGTGTGTGTGTGTTATATTGCATCAAGCATTGTCATGAGTTCGGCGTCGTAACATCCAGTAGTGTTGTGTTGGCGGATCCCCGTCCAACGAAGCCTCCCAATGGATCGCCTGGCGTCTCTTTTAAGCACAGAGGCAGG
>JACEEZ010016934.1:107500-115000 GCA_016584305.1 Chionoecetes opilio
CACACACACACACACACACACACACACACACACACACACACACACACACACACACACACACACACACACACACACACACACACACACACACACACACACACACACACACACACACACACACACACACACACTAGGGGTACTCCGTAGTGTAGTGGTTAGCACGCTCGGTTCACAACCGAGAAGTCCCGGGTTCGATCCCCGGGTGAAGCGGAAACATATGGGCTGTTTCCTTAAAACCCCAGCCCCTGTACACCCAGTAGTGAATGGGTACCGGGTGTCAGCCGGGGGTTTGTGACCCCCCTCCCGGGGTGGTGGCTTCGGCCAACACTAAGCACTAAGGATGAATGATAAAAATGTTGATATGGAGACGGGGCCATACGAGCGTTGCTCTGGCCCTGTAAAATACAACTAGATGAATACACACACACACACACACATAGACATACACACACACACACACACACACACATACAATCACACACACACACACACACACACACACACACACACACACACACACACACACACACACACACACACACACACACACACACACACACACACACACACACACACACACACACACACACACATCGTCCTCACTCCTTGACCTGCCTCATCGCCTCGTCATGGAGCTGCGTGATAATTTCAGCTCAGGAATAACAGGCCGGTATAAATTCCTTAAGTCGGCGGGCCTGTGATCAGCGGGCGCGCCTCCTCCGTGCTCCAGGGCAGTCAGCTGTCCCGCGCCGCCCTATGTGCAGCAGAGTCGTAATCATGTCGGCGCCTCAGCAGCAGCCGCACCATCTCCACCACCCTAGCAGCCGCCGCGTCCAGGCTTGTAGGGCCCCCTGGATGCCTCGAAGTGTTAAGGATGGCTGCTAAAGTGGGTGCTGCACGTTACACTGTTTACGACGGTACACGTCACGCAGCGGGTATATATTATAGCTGTGCATCTAGCTTTGTTTTGGGTGTATGTGTATTGTATTTTTTCCTTTGATGTGCTTCTTCTGTATCTTAAAGGCCAAATAGCCAAAGATTCCATAGTTACTACGTGTTTGATTCGTCCATTTTGATGTTGTTATAAGATTAATTATACATTAAAGATGTTTTGCATCGGTGTATGCAAAAATAGAAAAATCTCTGAAGGTGGTCGTCGCAGTTATATATATATATATATATATATATATATATATATATATATATATATATATATATATATATATATATATATATATATATATATATATATATATATATATATATATATATTATATATATATATATTTATATATATATATAAATATATATATATATATATATATATATATATATATATATATATATATATATATAATATATATATATATATATATATATATATATGCTGTTACTTCATGTTTACGGAGTCTATACATTGTACGATATTTGCAGACATTAGACTTGCATTAAACAGGATTATTTACGTCCAGGAAAGGAAAATATGGCTTATCTTATAATAGCGGAGATCAACCCCAATGAGCAACTGATGTATCACACTCAGGCACACATTAATTCTTTGTCTTTATGATCATGAAATTAATAATTTCCCTGGACAAATCTTCTCAGTATTTGTGTTAATTGGAAACTCACTATTATACTAGTGCTATATATTTTTCGCTCCCCTCGTGAAATGTATTATCAAAATGCTGAGTACAGATCAGCTGACCGAGATATTTGCATAGTAATGGACCGTAGCCGTTAATATGGATCCGCAAACACAGCCCAGATTCGCCTGTTATTAAATTTCGCCAGCTGATGCAGCAGCAGAGCAACAACACCAGCAGCAACAACAACAGCAGCAGTAACAACAACAACTAATACAGCAACAAGAACAGTGACAAAAACAGTAGCAATAACAGCAACAGTAAAACCAACAGCAACAGCAATAAAAACAATAACAATAACGACGACTACGAAAACATTAACAGCAGATGCAGCAAAAATAGTCCCATCGGCGGCAGTAGCAGCAGCAACAGCAGCAGCAGTTAGTTATACCAACAATAGTAATAGAGGCAGCAGTAGCAGATAGCAGATCAGCCGCAGTCACAACAGAGAAGCAAGGGCTAAGGAAATAATAGCAGCAAGAACAACACTAGTTTTAGTCCTGCTCTTCATTCCTTTCGTTTTAGCGTCGTAATACGCACGTCTCGTTCGAGGTTTTATCACTAATGAGAAAAAGAAATCTTAGTAGTAGTAACGATTGATGTTCTTCCCTTCAGTATCATACAAGTGACCCTTACTGAGGTGCTTTTACCGTTTGTATGACCGCTTGTCAGTGCGAGTTGGTCAGTTGTCAGTCTTGTCAGTCAGTGCGAGTAATTTTCGTAAATTGTTATGAGTCTCTGTCTGAAATGTGCCAGGGGTTTCTGATTCCATAGTATGTATGAGTGAGTTTGTTTGTGTAATCACTCAGTTGTGCATCCGTGTGGTAAATACAAACCATAAGAAGAAACAAAAATTGGGGTCAGGAAGGAAGGTTTGGAGAGAGAGAGAGAGAGAGAGAGAGAGAGAGAGAGAGAGGAGAGAGAGAGGAGAGAGAGAGAGAGAGAGAGAGAGAGAGAGAGAGAGAGAGAGAGAGAGAGAGAGAGAGAGAGGAGAGAGAGAGAGAGAGAGAGAGAGAGGAGAGAGAGAGAGAGAGAGATTTTTTTTAATCATAAAGGAGATTCTTACAAATGTTAAAAATGAGGATGTGAGTCACTGAGTAAATTATGTCTAGAAGGAGTCTAAAAATAATTCTGAATAAATGATGATTCAATATAAACAACTGTAGAGCTGAGATTCTTGTATTTTGGTCACTCCTCTCCATCAATGTTAGATACCCTATAACACCTCGCATCTTCACGCACCCTTGAGCTCATAAAAGCAAAGTTTATACTGACTTTTGCTGACTGACATTACAACACAATGTTTTTGGAAATCCATCGTGAAGTAGCAGCCTTGCCAGTAATTCGCGTCTCAGCTAAACATTTATTGGCGTTTCGATAACATATTCTGATTCGTTCATGTTGTTGTTGATCATCTTGCAATCCAAGCAATTTCCAGTCAATCATAGTATCTACGTACTATATAATGTGTATATATATATATATATATATTTTATATATATATATATATATATTTTTTTTTTTTTTTTTTTTTTTTTTTTTTTTTACATTTGTGCCTATAGCGCCTGTAGGCAGTGGTGACCCAGGGCTCGGATGGTAGGCTTTGGAGGTTCGCTTGAGGGCTGTGATGGTTGGTCCTCGCCCGTGGTGGCGCAGGCAGGATTTTTATAGTGACGCCTGTAGAGGCTCATGCCGCCCCCCTGTGTCCTCCGATGCACTCACAATCGAAGGTAGAGTTGATGGGCAGGGCATGTGGATGTTCTTAGGCCACTCGACGGTGCAGAAAGGTTTTGGTTTTCTTCGGGGATCGAACTCGGGTCACCGAGAACGCCAGTCGGAGGTAGTTATAATAATAAAAGTTATTTACTTTTCATTTTTTTTCTTTTTCTTCAAGAGCATGCAATTTGACAATACTGTTGTTAATCATTTAGCTGTTGGCTGCCGCACATAACGACAACAAGTATGTAATCAGAGAGGAAACAAAATAAATGATGCAAGAGGCACCAAACACAGAGAAGGAGTCAATGCATAGGAGACCACTATTGATGCAACATTATATTCCACACACTGTTCGATATAACAGGTAGATTAAAGACTAATATCAGGAGACGAAGAGCTTTATACTTTCTCGTTTGAATTAAGTGAATTGAATGATAACTATACTATGAACATTTTTAAGAATAATAATCTTAAACTTCCCTCCCTTTTTTAATCAACTAAGAAAGATAAGGTGGTGAAGAGGTTTGAATTGTACCCTTTGAAGGTCGACGCCCAATCAGATAGAATGCCCCCATCCTGGTAATCAGTCACCAATGAAATATGTATGTCGTGAACTGAGTAACTTTGTAAGCCTGAAATGTTTTCTATCATTCCAGGGGTAATGGATGAAATCTAACAGAGGAAAATCATTGTAATGATTATTATGTATAATTGTATACTGTATATTGCATTGAATTATTGTACATATGCTATAAAAAAGAGCACAAATGATTTGATTAAGCAGAATTGATCTAATATCGGGCCCGATGTTGATAATTTCTCAGTGAAAGTAAGCGAGGTGAAGAGTTTGATGGCTTGGGTTTTGCTTTAGTAATTCAGTAACAAGTAATTCTAATTAACAGTACAGTAATTCAGCTCAAGTCTTTGATTCATCCTCCAGCACAACGCTCAACAAGTAATGCTGACTTACCCCAAAACATATCTTGGACCATTTTTCTGGCCATCCTCTTAACGCTATCGTGATACGTTCAGGGCACCGTCATGGCACTATCGTGGTTATCATGGCTTTATCGTGACGATAAAATGACCGTTAATTTTCTATTCGTGACTTAGTCTTATTGCTATCATGACTCCATCGTGACCATCTTACGATCGTCATGACACATACTTACAGGCAGCGTGACATTGTTGTGAGGCTATCGTGGTCTGCGTTTATCGTGGTCAGATTTCACGATAGCGTCAATAATTTAATTAGTGGTGCTATCGTGGTTCGATTATGGAATGTGTGAAGGGAGCTTTACCATAAACCTTGGGAAGATGTACATTAAATGCAATCTAAATAGACAGCTCCAGTGAACATTTACATTATCAAGTTAAAAACAAACAAATAAACAAACTAAGGATCTAGAAAGTTTAGAGTTGTTTATTAACACAATTATACATGAAGGGAGCCGAGTATTGGGTTGACGTGTCGAGGCGGAGGAGTGAGCGTGAGGCTGTGATGACGCGGGAGGAAAGGGAAGAAAGGCAGGCGGAGGCGGGATGGCGGCGGGGAGGGTAGGTTCAGTTCAGTTCAGTTCAGTTCAGTTGTGGGTCGGGAGTCTGGCCTTTTTCATCGGCACTCCCTGACGTGTTTCTTATTGCTGTCTGGGTCTTTAGTTAGTTGTCTTCTCTTATTCTGTCTTTTAATTTAATTCTCTTTCTTTCCTGTTATTTTCTCTGCTCATCCAAAAACTGTTGATTGTTCTTTTAGCTTCTTCCGCATTTCCATCTTTAAACAAATACTCCCCCACTATATCCTCTTCCTCCTCTATGTATGGTTGTTGTAGCCTCGCACTTTTCTTTCTTTCATTATTATATGCTGGGCACCATAGCAAATAATGTTTTAAGTCCTCCTTGGGTCGGATCACCCAATATGTTGAATCTGCTCAGGTGCCATAAAGAGGGAAAATTCTACTTCTTCATGGCGTAGATTTCGTTCCTTTTAACCTCCTCTCCCTTTACACTCCTGCCTTCTTTCCAATCCCCTCATCTCATCACTTATTTTTTCATACTTCTATTCGGTTGCTTGTTGAGGTAAATTAACCCCTTCACGCCCAGATCTCTCCTTTGCTATAAAAATGGTCTCTTGGTTAGCCATAGAATTACGAAAAGTAACTTAATATACCAAATTACTTAGTCGCCAAGAATACTAACCAGGTCATACTAATAATACATTGCTTATATTAATTAAGATCATCTAATGGTACCCAAATTACACTGAAAATAACGTTCTGGGTCTCAAGGAGTTAACCCACCTTCTTCCACAACAGCAAACCCCATTTTCCTCATTTTTATCATTCTTTTATCCATTTTAATTAGAATAGTTAAGATAAGTTTTTATTATTTTCATATCAACGCACCAATTTTTTATATTTGCAGATATTACTCCGAGCTTTTTGTCCCTAAGGGTTCATTTTCCGCTTTCCTTCCCACCTCTCATACCACTCTGATTATTTACTTATTTTCTTGCTCGCCTCGCCATGTCCCTTCAAGTTAATTTTTCGACTCTCACCACCTGCCTGCTCGCCACTTGTACCGCCCATAAGAACATAAGAAAATAAGGAAGCTACAAGAGGCCGTGAAACCTACACGAGGTAGTTCCTGTTACTTAACAATACCTACATCCACCTTTCATCCCCATCCATGAATTTATCTAGCCTCCTTTTAAAGCTCCCTAATGACTCCCAACTACCTGTCTCCTGAGTTTACTACCTGTCTACTGAGTCAACTATTTGTCTACTGAGTCCATCGCAATGCCCTTCATGGTTTTCTTCCCTGATTAGATTTTTCTTTTATCCTTTTAGCATTTTTCGAGCTTGTACGGTCAATACTACCAACCCATGATTCGTATTTCTAATCTTTCGAGAATGATATCATAGGTACTCAGCCTATCATTATTCTCCTGACGTCACGCTAGAGGGTTTTTTTTTCTAAGAATGACCCA
The DNA here is from genome assembly GCA_016584305.1 of Chionoecetes opilio. Lineage (NCBI taxonomy): Eukaryota > Metazoa > Arthropoda > Malacostraca > Decapoda > Majidae > Chionoecetes > Chionoecetes opilio. Next base: position 113,852 of record JACEEZ010016934.1, read on the forward strand.
GTGTTCAAATGTCATCTTGGGCATGGATTACCCCAAAAAAGCTCGTCTGTTTGTTATAGGATTTACCAAACACGCCACACAAGTGATACACCTCATGTGTTCTGGGCTCAGTGGTTAAAGCTGTGGGTTCTTCTGCTGATTATTGTGCTGGAGGACTTTTATTCACATACCTTTTACGTACACGACTTGTAATATTCTGTTTTATTCGCTAACATACGACTCGCCTGCCTGCTTCTGCCCCCCACGATAAATGTTCCCACGAGTCATGGTTTAAAGAAGTACACACACACACACACACACACATACACCCACACACACACACACACACACACACACACACACACACACACACACACACACACACACACACACACACCACACACACACACACACACACACACACACACACACACACACACACACACACACACACACACACACACACACACACACACACACACACACACACACACACACACACACACACACACACACACACACACCATAAGAACATAAGAAAATAAGGAAGCTACAAGAGGCAGTGAGACCTACACGAGGTAGTTCCTGTAAATAACCACAACACACACACACACACACACACACACACACACACACACACACACACACACACACACACACACACACACACACACACACACACACACACACACACACACACACACACACACACACACACACACACACACACACACACACACACACACACACACACACACACACACACACACACACACACACACACACACACACACACACACACACACACACACACACATAAAAAAGACTGCTCCTCCATGCTAAAAATAAATCGCACGTTCCACTTGGGCATAGACCACTGTATACCGTGTTCGGTATACAGTGGTCTATGACTTGGGCCATGAAATTAAGGGACTTCAGTAAAGGTAAAAGCCACGCCCTTAGGATTCAGGTGGCAGGGGCGTCCTTGTGACTCACGCCGCCCAAGATAGCAGTGATGACCCTAAGTACTGTGATTACTTCCTGACGGGGATAAATATTGCAGCTGCTATTCAGGCCCGATGCATGTACAGATTCCCAACAATTGTTCCACATCACTTATGTATTTTAACCTACATACATGATTCAGATATGTAATTAACCTGTGTGACT
>JACEEZ010016934.1:120000-122500 GCA_016584305.1 Chionoecetes opilio
CCTCACTCTACCCTTCACACACATACACACACACACAAACACACATACACACACACACAAACACACACACACACACACACACACACACACACACACACACACACACACACACACACACACACACACACACAAGCCTCGAGGAAGTTCAGGCCCCTCAAGTAACGCCTCAGACCCCCGTCCTCCCACACAACACAGAGAGGGACTCGTCGAGGCTCGTACCAGCTGTTCCTAGACCTACCAAGTTACGTAATGTAATACAGTTATATTTCTACACAGTCCTATATACATGCGTCTGCTATATATCTCTTAAGCTTTAACAGGATGGCCAGATTGACACAGTAAGGGAAATACTAACAGGGACTTATTTAGCACTGCCTTAACACGGGCCACTCAACACCTGCATAGAGTGGCGTTCCGTAGTGAGTGGCGACGCTTGATGGTGCGAGGCTCCAGGAGGAAGAGTCTTGGGAGTCACGCGACCGCCCGACCCGCACCGACCACCACCACCGCCGCCAGGGTCAGCAGCAGCCCGACGGTGATTGGCAACGCTGTACTGGCGCCGCTGCGGACTGAAACAGAGAAAAGAGCCATTACGATGTGCACAGGTACAGGAATTACAACCCGTGAGACAAAACTGAACTGATTATCTCACATGACGGCCCAGATAGAGCAATGTGATGGATAACGAAAATTCAAGATCAACTGACCATCTATCTAAAAAGTCATTTAATCTAGACCAAATCAATCGTCATAGCGTGTCGAAAACGGTGTGAGCTAAAAATCCGCTCCAGCCATTTGTATTTTATTCCATTTATTAATTTACTTATTCATTATCATTTTTTTTATTGTGGGATTCAGGTGACAATCGATCTATCGCTAAGAAGCCAACAGTGACAAATGTTACACATCAACTAGGATTAACGTGAGTTCCCTCGATCATTATAATCCCCTAATCCCATCGCTGGTCGTCTATATATCAGTGTCTTAGTGTGCTGTGCCCCTCACGACGCAACGCTGCACACACATCCCCACCATGGTTCCTGCAGCGGTAGAGCAGCGACCCTTGTCTGTCACGCCTCTCGGGGTATCAATAGGCCGCCCTACGATTCTCGAAAAAAAAAAAAAAAGTTTCGGCAGGATAAAAAAGATTGCCTACCAGATTCGAAAATTTTGTGAAATGTTTTGAATCAAGACAAACAAGCATCACGCCATGTATTTAGACTGAGTCCCCGGAATGGCAAACCAGTGATCGACAACAATTAAAGATGAACAAAAGGTAAGATTGTAAGAGGGTATCAGTGAATCTGGCAGAAGGAGATTGAACGGATATACAGATGTTAGATATTCTTTTAATGAAAAAACTTACTAGATTTCTATGCTCAAGAACGCTATTTTTTTTGTCAACAATGATTTGCATTGTCTAGCACGTCTTTATATCAATCTATGTATATATGTATATTTTGTATTCACACACACACACACACACACCACACACACACCACACACACACACACACACACACACACACACACACACACACACACACACACACACACACACACACACACACACACACACACATACACACACACACACACACACAAAACACACACACACACACACACAGACACACATACATACATACACACACACACACACACACAACACACACACACACACACACACACACACACACACACACACACACACACACACACACACATACACACACACACACACACACACACACACAAAGAAGAGTGTGGTTTTATGTCTGTCCGCATGGCTGATAAGAAATAAAACCACAAGTTCATAGTTGATGAAACGACGCACTTCATACAGTAATGCAAAGAGAGAAAACACGGAACCAAAGGGATTCTACCACGTCCTATTCTACTATTTTTTCTCCCTATGTAGTTGTGTTTGTGAATGCCAGAAAGGGACAACAAAAAGGGAAGAGTAGACGGAAGTGAGGGAGCATGAGTACGAGGAAGCAAGAGAATATCGGTAGAGGGGGTCGGATATCAGTGTAGGACGCAGGGAAGGGAAGACGAAGAAAGGTTGTGGGAATGAAGCGATGCATATATAGTACATAGGTTAGGTTAGATTAGATTAGGTTGTACATACATAGGCATAGAGGGAGCAGAAGTGACGTGAATGGCGGTGTAAGTGAGCGAGTCTCATAGAGAACACGAAGAGCAGGAGGAGTAAGGGAGATTGGTAGAGCCACCTTTCTGTCCATCCAATAAGTGATAGAGAACTCAATCCTCCTCGCCCTCCTCCTTTTTACCTGATGGGGTTCGTGTGAAGGGCGAATTTGCTGGCTTATCCTCGCCTTGGGACCCTCAAAGCCCCTGCCAGTCCTCCCCTCTCGTGGCTTCCCTTCATTTTCCCTCCTTACTTTCATACTTCCCTTCTTTCTTCTCATACTAACCATCTAATCTAACCTCTTCACTTCTCTTCTTACCTACACCTACTGAAAGGGAGAGAGAGAGAGAGA
>JACEEZ010016934.1:137500-145033 GCA_016584305.1 Chionoecetes opilio
CACACACACACACACACACAACACACACACAACACACACACACACACACACACAAACTTTAAATTAAAGCAAATAGGAATCAGAGGTTGTACGCTGAAATTATTGAAAATTATGTTACTAATAGGTCACAGGCTGTATACTGCAACACAAAAATATTCTTGCTTTAACTCTATATCTGCAGGTGTACCACAGGGATCAATTTTAGGACCAACACTTTTTCTTATATACATGATGATATAGTAATGCCAGCTCTAAATTTAGATTTACCATATATGCGATGATACAAACTTGCTGCTGGAAGATAATGATATACACAGTCTCCATTCAAATCTGATAACAGAGTTACATTAATAAATGACTGGAAAAAAAGTAAACAAAACTAAGAATCAATATAACCAAAAACTAATTATATTTTTTTTCAAAATCGGTCCATAAAAAATCACATACCTCCCACTATTGCTTGACGGAAAATTCTACAATGTGTAACCCATACAAAATTTCTTGGTGTCATTATTGATAAAAAATCTGAATTGGAACCTCATATAGATAGCATATTTTCAAAACTCTCTAGAATGTGGTTATTGTATAAAGGTCCGTAATTATCTAACAGCTGAAGCCATGATAAGTATCTACTACACCCTGTGTTCCCCCCATCTCATTTACTGTGTGCCTATATGGGTTTTGTACTTGGCCTTCTTTCCTAAGAAAATAAAAGTAATACAAAACAAAAATTTTAGATGCATATTTTTATGGGTAAATTTGATTTCAACAGCTTTTTTATATTCAGACAATAAACTTCTTGATTTTTTAATATTCATAAATGTTTTGTTCTTTACTTCATGTTTAAAAATAAAAAAAATGCTCACAGGTACTTCTATTTATAAGTTTGTAGAATCAACGCATGGAAACCAGAGGAAGCAATATGAATTTAGTATGTCCACAGTTCCGTACAACACCCTTTTTAAAAAACAGCATAATTTTGCTTTGGTCCTCAACTATGGAATGCTCTGCCTACACCCATAAAAACTCTTTCAAATAATATCAGCTTTTTTGAATCAAAAAGGAGAGTTTAAAAAAACATTTCCTTGTCCTTCAGACCTCACAAACATCCCACGAGTGATAGGTAGAAATATGTATTTCATGTACATTTAAGATGCCATACATGTATACATGTATAGTATTATGTATGTAGTTTGGTATGTGGTTTAGTCATAGTGTAGAGTATTTCATGGTCATAGCCCGTTAGTATTTATGTATAAAGTATGTATTGGATAGCATAGGTTACGAAAGTTCTATTTTTATTTTTCATATAAATGTATATGGATATGTGTTATTGCATATATATGGAATGAATGAATGATCGTATATGTGCGTGTGTGGTGTATGTATATGTATGTATGTGTGTAGTATGTTTCATATATGTGATATGTGTGTATGGTTTTGGACGTATGCATTTTGGTATGTCTGTATGTGTATATGTATGTATAGATGTATATGTATGTATTTTTTTTTTTTTTTTCACTTTAAAAAGTAGTATTTTTTCTACAGAAAAAAAAACCCGCCAACTGTTTTACTGCCGGGAACATATAACTTTATCTGAAATGCTGTCAGGGACCCTTTTGTCGACAGACCGTCCCAAAAAGGGACCATTTTTTATGTAATTACTGAATTTTATATATTTCCCTAGTAATGGCAATAAATTTTCTTATTTCTTACTTACTTACCACACACCACACACAACACACACAAAACCCACACACACACCACACACAACAACACACACACACACAAAACACACACAAACACAAAACACACAACACAAACACACACCCACCCCAACAAACACACAAAACCAAACACACACCCCACCCCACACACCCCACACACAACCCCACACACACACACACACCCCGACAGACAGCCCGAGACAATATATATTTCAAATAAATACAGAAAATATGAATTAAATGAGCGAACCTAAATTTTTCTCCCCCCTAACCCCAAAGTGGTTTTTAAAGGGGTTGGCCCACGCCCAACACCCCAGCAAAACACCTGAAACCAAAGATAAAAATTGAGTCATACATTTTGGGGGGACAGGGTTTTGGAAGGGTAGTCTATTTTGCTTTGGGGGGGGGAAAAAACCCACATGAATCATTATGAAAGAAGATAGAGAGAGAAAAGAGAAAAAAAAAAAAAAAAAAAAGAGGGGAAAAAAAAGAGAGAGAGAGAGGAGAGGAAAAGAGAGAGAGAGGAGGGGAGAGACGGGGAGCCGAGAAAGAGAGAGAAGAGAGAGGAGAGGAGAGAGAGAGAGAGAGAGGAAGAAAGAGAGAGAGAGAGAAAAAAGGGGAGAGAGAGGGGGAGAGGGGAGAGAGAGGAGACATACATGAAAAAGGGGCCCAAAACCCAAAGGACAAACTACCAAAAATTTAATAAAGCATCTTTTAAAAACTTCAATCCATTTTTGTTTTAACACATCTTTAAATTTAAAGTGTTGTCTTTTGGAAGTACACGTAATCTTCTAGCTGAAGGTATTATGTACAAAATATAAAAGATGATGTTGCGTAACTCTCAAAATGAAGAAGATGGTGATGATGTTTGATGATGATATGAGATGATGAGATTAGAAAGAAAAAAAGGGAAAAGGGATTTTATTTATCATAAAAATTCTAAAATTTTAGCAGCATTTTAAATTAGAAAAACAATTTTGATCAAAAATATTTTCTTCTTTTTAAAACACAAAAAGGGTTCCAAGAATAAAAGAAAAGGGGGGAGGAGGTATTAGAAAGTGGGTAGATTTTCTTTCCCCTTTTTTTTGGAAACAGACAAAAAACCGCTGGTCTTTGGGACTTTACTGTTAAATCTGCTGTTTTTTTCACTCTATTATTGTACGTATAGGGCCGAATTAAGTGTAAATACTTCGGGGGGAAAAAAAACGGGGCTGGTAAAAAATGGCAGTAGAGGGGCCACAAAATTTGGTAGAAAAAAAACAAGTTAATTTTAGTTCATCCCCGCCTCCTATATAATCAAGTAAAACGTAAAAGAAGAAGTTACAAGTTTCACCATCACCGGAGTGCTTTCACCATACCATTTCAATTATTTCAAACTATTTGTTTTCTACTTTAGCGCATTTTCAGAAAAGGGAGCGAGGGCGGAAAAAAAAGGAAAACCAAAAAATTTAAATAAAAACACATAAAAAGGAAAAGCCCATCAAAGAATTTTTAATAAACCACTTTCGGGGGGTTTTCCCGTGGGGGGTATTTAACTTTTTTTACAAAGGGTTTTTGGCCCAAAAAGGAAATTTTATGACTTTATTTAGGAAAAATTAAAACACAAAAATTTTTTTTTTGTCTTCCCCAACATAAATTTAAAAAGGGGGGGAATAATTGCTATGGTTATTTTTTTATTACAATGATGAGTGACTTTCCTATCTGTGAATCCAAGGGGGCAAATTTAAAAAGGGCGTAAAAAAAACAATGTCGCCTCTGGGGTGAGTGGCTAGCGTGCTGGTACGAATTCCCGGCCCGGGGGTTTGGGAAAAAGGGGCCAGGGAAATTGTCGGCAAACCACCCCCAAAACAGCTTTCACCTCCCTTGGGGGGTTGAAAAAATGGGTACCGGGGAAACCCTTTGGGAAAAGGGGAACTGTGGTAAACCCGGATGTCACATGGGCCCTGTTTTCCCGGGGTAAAGGGTTCCCCCCCCAAAACGGGGCCTAAAAAGGTAAGGAAAGATGAGCCCCGGGGGCCTTTTGCGAAAAGCAGGGGTTTCCTGCCCTAACTTTTACCTTTTAAAAAATAACTAAAAAACTCTCAAAGAGAGAATAAAGTGACTGTTGAAATAAGCTCTGTGTAAGACGTCCTTAAGAGGTCTTCACCAAATATAGCTTTAAAGAGGGAAGAAGTGGGATCAGACGTAAGAAGGAGCACTTACCATATAGTCTGCATCTTTGCCTTTCCTGGTAAGCCATTATAATGACACACTGGAAAGGCTTTCACCACTACAGTAAGGTATCAAGAACCTCACGTTGACAAGGAAACAAAATAGCTATCAAGACTGCAATACTGTACCAATAATTATTACGTGGTGAAAAAGTTGTTTCTATATATTTTTTTCTTCGATTGAAGTGGAGTTCTCAAGGATTAGATGAAACTTTGCGGGTTTTTTCCCCCTTTTTTTAAAGTTTTTATATGTTGTGAGGCCGTAAAGATGCCTGAATCATAGCATTTACTTGTATTAATAAAAATAATTTATAATTGTAAATATGCATCATAACTTCAGCTCTTTTACGGTGTAAAGGAAAGTCAAGACAGTAAGAAGTAAAGGAATCAGGGATGTTAAACTCCATACCTCGCCTCGCCACCACACTCACTCCTCCCAGTGACCAGCTCCTGATGGCATGACTGACAGGTCACTACACATGCTCATGCTGAGACACTGCCTTCCATTAACCTCACCCTTCACTGTTTTCTTATTTTCTCACGTCTTCAAACATGTATGTTCCATTCCATTTATTTTCCTAAAAAAAAATGTGTGCTTATTGTAAAAAGGATAAAATTTTGCCTCTTGTTGCTTACCATAAATGAGTTTTTCCCTCTGTTGGAGGATGACCTGCTCGCCCTCGGAGATGGTGGCGTCCTCCTCCTTGGTGGCAGAGTAGATGGCAGCCACGGTGGCCTCACACTTGAGCATGAGGTCGCCCTTCAGGAAGTGACTCTTGTCCACCTGTGGGTGAAAACGATCAAGTGTGAATTCATTGTCGCACACCAAACTATTCCGTCATTCTGATGTTCAAGACCTATGGCCTGGGAGGCTTTGTATTTTCACATAAAAATTATGTGGAGCTTGAAACATTCATTGACAAATAAGATTAGTATATTTTTCTTTCTTTTTCTCACGAAATCTTATCCAAGCATTTCGTCAGACATTTCAAGTTCACGCGTATTATCTCAAGTTCATTTTAATAGCTCCAGCCGTTGAAAAAGCAATGAATTCTTATGAATATAGTGGAGGATTCATAACATCATTTGTTTTTCTACATTACAAAAGGGTCAGCACTTTAGCTGTGGCAAAAAGTTATTCTCGCCAAAAGTATAATACCCGCAACCCTTCCCGTGAGGGAACTGTGATCACAGCATTATATCTTCATCATTCAAGGTAAAGGCTAATGATTGATCGTTGTGCTCCACATACCAATGTATCGCGACCTCCGGCAAACACAGATTGGGAGCGATTAGAATTACCGAGCACAAAACTCTACGGATATTGATATACCGATTACACCTACATGTTTTCTAAGTTGTGCTTGTGGTTCTTGCATTTTTGCAACAATGACGTTGTTTAGGAATTGTTATGAATTATAAAATAAATTTTCTTTTTTATTTACCCAAGAGATTAAGTAAACAGAATGTTGCAAAACAGTATCGTTAACCGCAATTCTAGTGCCACACAGTAAATAAAATAACTACGGGACATGAGTGACTTGACTAAACCTGAGCCTATGCAAGTACAGGAGGTAGGGAAGGGCAGTGATGGGTGGCGGCAGGACTCACCGTGAAGGCCAGGCCGAGTCTCCTGCTCTCCAGGGCGTCGCGGTGCATCCACGGGTAGTACTCCACCAGCATGTCGGGGGCCGCCTGCAACACACACACAGCAAGCATATACTTCATGATAATAAACAGGTCTCCGTACTTTAACTTTATCTATGACTGCATCAGGAATTCAGCTTTATAGTAAAAGTTATCAATTATCGGTGTGTACAAAGTCAAAAGGTAACACTAGTAACACTACCTAACTTTCTACTGTCTCTAAAAGTAGTCAAGTAGTGTCACCTGATAACTGGATTATTACTTTGTCAAATCATCTTCGCAAGTCTTCCATAGTGAAAGAATATTATGAACTGATAAGAACCGTGTTGCTTTTGTCCAAATAGAATAAAGATGTGTGTTTCATGTTAAATAAATAAATCATTCCATATATACGTAATATGAAATGGAAAAGAAGGAGAGGAAGAGAGGGAAGGATGGGGATGAGAAAGAGAACCGGTAAGGGAAGGAAAGGAAGGGATGTAACAGAAAAGAAAATGAATTTGATATAAATGCAAGAGAATGGCAGAATGAGGGAAGGATGGAGGGAAAGAGAATGACAACCAGAGTGTAGAAGGGTAATGGCTTAGATATGAAAGCAAAATGTTAAAGAAGGGACAACAGGGTGTTAAAGGAGAGAATGAAAGACTAAAACTTTTTAAAGAAATATATAATAATTAGAATGCAAGGAAGAAATTCAGAGTGAAGACAGAGAATAACTTCTTGAATAATTACATGTACTACATAATTACCATCAGGAGCAACGACAAAAGAGAGGTAAAGAAGGGTGACAAAAAAGTATACCCAAGACAAGTAGAATAAAGCAGAGGAATAAAATATATGAAAGAGAGATATCTTACAAACGAGGATGAGAAAACGAGACATAAGAGAATAAAGTGAGGAAGGAGAGTTAGAAAAGTCTTGGTGAAAGCTCCTTCTCTCTCTCTATCTCTCTTTCTCTCTTAGCCTCTCTCTCTCTCTCTCTCTCTCTCTCTCTCTCTCTCTCTCTCTCTCGCTCTCTTTTTATGTCTGCTTGTCTCTCTGTTTCTCTCTCATTCTCTTTCTGTATGGATTTCTATGTCTTTTTCTCTCTATGTCTGTCTCTCTCATTCTCTCTTTCTCTCTCTATCTGTCTGTCTGTCTGTTTGTCAGTCAGTCTGCTTATCTCTCATTATCTTTTTCTGTCTGTCTGTCTGTCTGTCTGTCTGCCTCTCTCATTGTCTTTTCTCTCTCTCTCTCTCTCCTCTCCCCCTTCGTCCCCCTCTCTCTCCCTTCCTCCTCCTCTCTTTCTCCTCTCTCTCCCTCTCTCTCTCCTCTCTCTTCTCTCTCCTCTCTCTCCCCTCTCTCTTCCTCTTCCTTCTTTTTCCCCTCTCTCTCTCTCCTCCTCTTTTCTCTTTTCTCTCTCTCTCGCCCCCCTCAACCCTGTTTTTTTTTTCTTGCCTCACTTCTCCCTCATCCCCTTTTTCTCTCTGGTTTATTTTTTTTTTTTCCCTTTTCCTTTTTTTCTTTTCTTCCTTTTGGGGTTTAAAAAAAGGGAAATTTTAATACTTTACAAGTAACACAGTGTTAAAAAAAAAAACAAGAAAAAAAAAGTAAATAAACCAGAGGGAAAGGGGGGGAAAAAGAAGAGAAAAAGGAAAGAAGGAAAAAAAAAAGGGGAGGAAGAAAAGAGAGAGAGAGAGAGAGAAGAGGGGGAGAGAGAGAGAAGAGATTACCCTTCACACTCTATATGGTAGTATTCTTTTCTGCTAAAATTCCGAAGAGGAGAAAGAGAAAGAGAGAGAGAAAAGAGAAGAGAGGAGAGAGAGAGAGAGAGAGGAGAGAGAGAGAGAGAGAGAGAGAGAGAGAGAGAGAGAGAGAGAGAGAGAAAGAGGAAAAGAGAGAGGGGAGAGTTACCTTTACACTCTATGAATGAGATTGCTTTTTTTTTCTGTCTAACTTTAGTGATAATG
>JACEEZ010016938.1:0-15000 GCA_016584305.1 Chionoecetes opilio
GGGGCCTCCAGCCGACTCAGCAAAGATTACTGCATCATCGGCAAAAAAAGATCAGTGATCTGGTGTTGCCAACGATGCTCCACAACACTTTGATCTACAACCTTGTCCAATACCCAGTCATACAAGCGTGAAAAGTGATGGGGCAAGGACGCACCCTTGCCTCACTCCTGTATTCACAGGAAAGAAGCTGGATACACCTGCCCCACACTTCACAGCACTCTCAGTCCCAGAATACAGACCAGTTATCAAACAATACTCCTTGCAGGAATCCCTCGAAGTCGCAGAAGATCCCAGAGAGACTCACGATGCACTGAGTCAAACGCCTTCTTGAGATCAACATAGGCTGCAAGCATCCCCCTGTCAAAAACTCACGTCGGCGTTACACCACGACACGAAGCGCTAGGATACGGTCCGTTGTTGACTTACCAGGCGTGAAACCAGACTGCTGAGGTCTCTGATGCTTCACCAGATAGCTGCGAATCCGTGTCAGCAGTAGATGGGCAAGCACCTTGCCTGGTACGCTGAGCAGTGTAATGCCGCGGTAATTGTGCAGTCCTGACGGTCCCCTTTCCCTTTCCAGATAAGGGACGACCAGCCCCCTTTTCCAGTCAGGAGGAATGGTACCTGACTGCCACACGGCAGTCAGGACAGCATGCAACCCGTGGATCATGGCCTCACCCCTAGCTTTGAGGAGTCCGCATGGATATTACAAACACCAGCTGCCTTTCCACCCTCAACTTTGCTACAGCCTCTTGACTTCGTCAAGAGAGGGTGCGCTTTCGTCGATGGGAGGATCGGCATCTACTGCCTGTAACCCAGTGGTGTGAAGCTGCTCAGTTGGAGGGTCCACCGTGAACAACTGCCCAAAGTACTCAGCCCAACGAGCCATCTGCCCATCCATGTCCGGGCACGAGGCGCCATCTGCTGTTCGAATAGCACTCGCCGAGAAGGAGACTTGGAACGGAGCTTCTTCATGGCTCGGTAGGCGGGTCGGAGGTCATTAGCTTTCTATTTAGCACAGCCCCCATGGTACGTTATTAAACACAGCCTTTCCATGCAACACAGCCCCCCATGGCACGTTATAAAGACGCCTTCCATGCAACACAGCCCCCCATGGTACGTGATAAAACACAGCCTTCACATGCAACACAGCCCCCCACGGCACGTTATAAAAACAACCTTCCCATGCAACACCGCCCCCCACGGCACGTTATAAACACAGCCTTCCCATGCAACAAAACCCCCCATGGTACGTAATAGACACAGCCTTCCCATGCAACACAGCCCCAATGGACACGCTATAAACACAGCCCTATGGCACGTTATAAACACAGCCTTCCCATGCAACACAGCCCATGGCACGTTATAAACACAGCCTTCCCATGCAACACAGCTCCATGGAACATTATAAACACAGCTTTCCCATTTAACACAGCCCCCATGGCACGTTATAAACACAGCCTTCCCATACAACACAGAACCCCATGGCACGTTATAAACACAGCTTTCCCATGCAACACAGCCCCATGGCACGTTATAAACACAGCCTTCCCATGCAACACAGCCCCCATGGTACGTTATAAAACACAGCCTTCCCATGCAACACAGCCCCCATGGCACGTTATAAACACAGCCTTCCTATGCAACACAGATCCCCATGGCACGTTATAAACACAGCCTTCCCATGCAACACAGCCCCCATGGCACGTTATAAAACACAGCCTTCCCATGCAACACAGTCCCACATGGTACGTTCTAAACACAGCTTTCCCATATAACACAGCCCCCATGGCACGTTATAAAACACAGCCTTCCCATGAAACACAGCCCATGGCACGTTATAAACCCCCAGCCCCCTGGAACGTTATAAAACACAGCTTCCCCATATAACACAACCCCCATGGCAGGTTATAAACACAGCCTTCCCATGCAACATAGCCTCCATGGCACGCTATAAACACATTCTTCCCATGAAATACAGACCGCCATGGCACGTTATAAACACAGCCTTCCCATGCAACACAGCCCCAATGGCACGTTATAAACACAGCCTTCCCATGCAACATAGCCCCCATGGCACGTTATAAACACAGCCTTCCCATGCAACACAGCCACCATGGCACGTAATAAACACAGTCCCATGAGATTGATAAATAAAGGCCCCATGGAGCTTTTACAATACAGCTCAATGAAATGTTTATAATAGATTTAAAAATAGAACCTCAATGAAACATGTATAAATGTATAGCCAATGAGAATGCATAAATACCGCCCCTATGAAATGACTGTATATAACCCCATGAAATACTCAGAATACAGTCCCCTGGTCAATAAGTACAGCCCCTTGATAAGTTTAAAATACAGGCCCAGTAGAATATTTAAATACAACCAAATTAAATTCTCAAATACATCTGAATGAATTTTTTTTGATAGCCTCGTGAAATATTTTTTATAAAACCTGTCAAATGTTACAAAAATAATTTAAAATAACTCCATTAAATGTAGAAATATAATCCCTCCCTCTATGAAAAGCTTAGCAGTTCCCACTCACACCACCGCCATACCGCATACACGCTACTGATGTTTCCTGGAATTGCTGAGGCACCGTCTGATAGCAGACGGTGCCTAATGCCTTTCTAGTACATAGTAATGTGTGTGTGTGTGTGTGCAGGGCCGGATTTAGACCTGTGGAGGCCCCTGGGCAGCCTCTGTGTGGAGGCCCCCTTTCATTACAAAATTTTACAAAGTATGAGATGCCGAGCAGCTGGAGCAGCTCTCTCTCTCTCTCTCTCTCTCTCTCTCTCTCTCTCTTCTCTCTCTCTCTCTCTCTCTCTCTCTCTCTCTCTCTCTCTCTCTCTCTCGCTCTCTTCTCTCTCTCTCATCTCTCTCTCTCTCTCTCTCTATCTACTCTCTCTCTCTCTCTCTCTCTCTCTCTCTCTCTCTCTCTCTCTCTCTCTCTCTCTCTCTCTCTCTCTCTCTCTCTCTCTCTCTCTCTCTCTCTCTCTCTGGTACCTAACCAATGAAAGCCTTATTACATTCCTTATTGCATTGTCATCAAAAGCAAAATTTAATTACAGTTTTGATTAGAACTTATTTTTTTGCGGAGTAACTCGTGTTGTTAGATGTTTGAAAAGCAAGAAGAATATAATAGATATATTTCGTTTCTCTAGTAGACGTTTCAGTTATAAAAAAAAAATTACATTATATATCGAAACATTCCACAGGATAATATCTAAAGAATATTAATTATTAATTTGACGCATGCATTTTTTTACTGAGTTGCTAAAGCTGCGGCAACTTTTAATGAGTATATGTGTGTTTGTGTGTGTGTGTGTGTGTGTGTGTGTGTGTATGTGTGTGTGTGTGTGTGTGTGTGTATGTGTGTATGTGTGTGTGTGTGTGTGTGTGTGTGTGTGTGTGTGTGTATGTGTGTGTGTGTGTGTGTGTGTGTGTGTGTGTCATTCACCCATGGTCTTGTCCACGCAAGCTGACTCGCGATCGCCAGTTTCACCCTCTCAGTGCGAGGTTGGAGCTCATTATTACCGATCTTTGGGGAATTCTGGGACCTCACACACCACACACTCCAATCCCCTTGCTCAAGGGGACAGTTACCGCCCGAATTTGTCAAATGAAAAATCCCCGGGAGCGCGAGGATTCGAACCGCCTAACCACAGAGTGAGAGACCAGAACGTTATCAACCTGACCGTCGCGCGGTGTGTGTGTGTGTGTGTGTATGTGTGTGTGTGTATGTGTGTGTGTGTGTGTGTGTGTGTGTGTGTGTGTTTTTGTGTGTGTCTTCATGGTGATGAAGGTGTGTGTGTATCCCCGAGAGGCAGGGAAACACACACAATCAAGCAATCATTGGGGGCATACGCCGGGGGGCGCGTCGCCTCGCCCACCCTACGACGCCACTTCCGAGGGTCACCACGCGCGAGTTCCCATGCAGGCTCCTTTCCCATACCAAGCAGCTCTCGACAAGAAACATCAACTTGCCCCAGCCACGAGCCTTGTGGGCGCCCCCTTGGCCTCCTCCACGCCGGATTGTCTCTTACAGATACAACCCGATGGGAAGGATCGGTTTCAGGGTAGCGTGCCACATGCCCATATAGCCGAAGTTGGCGCTGACGGACTATGCAGGTAATAGGCCTCGATTCAGTCTCACGGTGCAATCGCTGATTTGACACGTAATCATCCCAGCGATACCCCATGATTCTGCGAAGACACCTATTACCAAAGGCATTGATTCGTCTCTTCAAGTCACTATTTAGTGTCCATGTCTCACAACCATAGAGTAAGACAGGGATCACAAGCGATTTGAAGATCCGGATCTTTGTCCTCCTGCACAGGTAACGACAACGCCAAATACTCCCACTGAGCGAGTCCATAACACCGTGGGCTATGCCAATCCGCCGTAAGACTTCTTGACGTGACCCGCCGTCATTATGGACTGCGCTACCAAGGTATGTAAAACTTTCCAAGATCTCAATGTCCTCGCCACACGCATGAACAGACTGTACTGCTTCATCTAGTAAGTCTCCAAACACCTGGACCTTGGTCTTGAGCCAGGAGACCTTAATAGTCCAGTCAAAATATGAATGGACCCACCACAAATTGCAATAGAAACGAAGTTATATTTTTCTGAAACCTTGATGCCTACTGAATATCTGCCCAAGATTATACTTAAATATTTTGAGTGGAACATGGTTTTTCAGGTCATTTGCGTTTTGGTTACTTTTTCGGACTACCGCAATAATTGGAAATTAAATATACGACAATATCACTCTTAATAATACAACAAAACAACTTTTAATTATTTATTTAACCAGTTGTGGCCTGGTTATGGCAAATGACAACTGTCACATGCAATAATGAACAAAATATTATGCCTATCATTTTTTGCACATCAAAAAATATGGGATTAAATTTATACTTAAAATGTGACGCTTATCATTTAACCCATTATTACTGATCCCCCTTAGCTGTGAATGCAGCAATAAAACTTGATTTATATATAGCCCCTCACCAAAAATCCTAGACCCGGGCCTCGTGGCTTGCATGATCGTGTAAAGTGAGCAGTTTTTTAAGTCTTTCCTTCCCCACAAAGAGCATTTCCAGCAAAGTTTTAGTGACTCGGTAGGAACGGGGTTGCAGCTTTGACAGTGGACTGTCGATAGTAGTCGGGTAAATGTTTCCAATTATAGATACCTGTTTATGTCACTTTAAGAGATCAGCGGCTGCTTGATCGGCGCAACTTTTCTGCTCGGATCATTTTCCTTTTTTTTGACGATAAAAGGCCTAAAGAATCGCGATGCCCACCCCAAAAAGTCACAACTTTTTGGTTTTCCATTCAGTCTGCAATTATGATTTATCACCAAATTGATTGGAAGGTTTCCTTCATTATGAAAAACCTATGCATCACCCAGTGTCACTAGGAAGTCCTCCATTTTCCCCAATTAAATCAAAAATTGGGGTTTAGTTCCTATCTTTCCCTTCTGGGTACTTTGCCACCTTCGGGAAACCCTTTCTGTCTGTTTTGGGGCCTTAGGTCGCCCCAAAACTTTGTTTTTTGGATAAAGGCCTTTCCGTTTGGAATTTGGTGGTAACTTTTTTTTTGTACGAAAGTTATACTGCCCCCTTTAGGTATACGCATCTGCTGGGTAGATCGCCAACAACTGCAATTCTGCTCCTCACGGATCTCCCAAATTGTCTAATCGATTTTCACGGATCGACACATGATTTTGGAAGTGAAAAGCAACATGGATCGACATTGATCCTTTTTCCTCCCCTGGTACTTGTCAGGATTACCCCCGAAAAGACACTGAGTTCGGTAGGCAAAACGCGAATCAAAAAAACGAAGGCACCTCCCCTTTTTCTGATCAGACGAAACATGTTTTGCCAGGAAATTTAATGTCCTCACTTACGAACACCTCCGGCAAATCTGTATGAACTGCCGTCCTGGATGGACTTGGATTTTCCCCACGCCCCCTTTTAGCTTTTTGATCCCCGTAAAAACCTTTTTCCGTCAGTGTCTGGTTTGGTCACAGGAGAGGGGTTCTTACAGAAAACGCAGTCACCCCTGTTTTCTGAAAAGAAGGAAAATTAGGATTACTTTTTTCCTCTGTTTTTCCCACATAAATGTCATGTTTATAAATGTTATACAAAATACAAAATAAGTAACCTCCAATTTTTTTTAAATTAAACGGGTAAAGGGGTTAACGGCCCAAATTGGTACTAATGAAATGTTAAAAAAAAAATTAAAGTTAAAAAAAAAAAAAAAAAAAAAATTTTAAAAAAAGTTAAAAAAAAAAAAAAAATTTTTTAAAAATTAAATAAAAAAAAAAACCTTTTAAAAAATCCTACATTAAATAATACTCCTAACATTCACAATGACCGCAGCGTATACTCTCCAAGTTTTTTAAGTTAATCGGGTAAGTGGTTAACGGCCCAAATTGGTACTAATGAAATGTTAAAAAAAATGAAATGTTAAAAAAAAAATTTTGTTGAAAATTTAATGTTAAAAAATGTTACAGAATTTTTTGTTGTTAAAACTTTAAATAAAAATAAAACCTTAAACAATCCTACATTAAATATAATACTCCTTACATTCACAATGACCGCAGCGTTGAACTGTCCTCTGCACACCGATCCAATTTCTCACTGCAAGCGTCACTCCACCTCTCGTTCACGGCTCTCGTTCAATCTGAAAAAAATAATTGATCCACTCATTAGAATTGAGTATAATTTCATATATTTGTTCTGGGGATCAACAGGTTTCATAAAAATATTGTTTTGTTTCTATTGGAATTTGTGGTGGGTTAGGGGTAAAAACGCGCTAAATTGATTGGACTATAAGTCCCAAAGGCTTTGCCTCCTCGTGCAGCGCCTCGAGAGCCGTCACCAGGACCTCCAGCGACTCAGCAAAGAGTACTGCATCATCGGCAAAAACAAGATCAGTGATCTTGGTGTTGCCAACGGATGCTCCACAATCACTTTGATCTACAACCTTGTCCAATACCCAGTCCATACAAGCGTTGAAAAGTGATGGGGCAGGGACGCATCCTTGCCTCACTCCTGTATTCACATGAAAGAAGCCGGATACACCTGCCCCACACTTCACAGCACTCGCAGTCCCAGAATACAGACCAGTTATCAAACCAATAGTCCTCGCAGGAATCCCTCGAAGTCGCAGAAGATCCCAGAGTGACTCACGATGTACTGAGTCAAACGCCTTCTTGAGATCAACATAGGCTGGAAGCATCCCCTGTCGAAACTCACGTCGGCGTTACACCAGGACACGAAGCGCTAGGATACGGTCCGTTGTTGACTTACCAGGCGTGAAACCAGACTGCTGAGGTCTCTGATGCTTCACCAGATAGCTGCGAATCCGTGTCAGCAGTAGATGGGCAAGCACCTTGCCTGGTACGCTGAGCAGTGTAATACCGCGGTAATTGTTGCAGTCCTGACGGTACCCTTTCCCTTTCCAGATAGGGACGACCAGCCCCCTTTTCCAGTCAGGAGGAATGGTACCTGATTGCCACACGGCAGTCAGAACAGCATGCAACCCGTAGATCATGGCCTCACCCCTAGCTTTGAGGAGCTCCGCACTGATATTACAAACACCAGCTGCCTTTCCACCCCTCAACTTTGCTACAGCCTCTCTGACTTCGTCAAGAGAGGGTGCGCTTTCGTCAATGGGAGGATCGGCATCTACTGCCTGTAACCCAGTGGTGTGAAGCTGCTCAGTTGGAGGGTCCACCGTGAACAACTGCCCAAAGTACTCAGCCCAACGAGCCATCTGCCCATCCATGTCCGACCCGAGGCGCCCATCTGCTGTTCGAATAGCACTCGCCCGAGGAGGAGACTTGGAACGGAGCTTCTTCATGGCTCGGTAGGCGGGTCGGAGGTCATTAGCTTTCCTATTTAGCACAACCCCCATGGCACGTTATAAACACAGCCTTCCCATGCAGCACAGCCCCCATGGCACGTTATAAAGACGCCTTCCCATGCAACACAGCCCCCCATGGTACGTGATAAACACAGCCTTCACATGCAACACAGCCCCCCACGGCACGTTATAAACACAACCTTCCCATGCAACACCGCCCCCCACGGCACGTTATAAACACAGCCTTCCCATGCAACACAACCCCCCATGGTACGTAATAGACACAGCCTTCCCATGCAACACAGCCCCAATGGCACGCTATAAACACAGCCCTATGGCACGTTATAAACACAGCCTTCCCATGCAACACAGCCCCATGGCACGTTATAAACACAGCCTTCCCATGCAACACAGCTCCATGGCACATTATAAACACAGCTTTCCCATTTAACACAGCCCCCATGGCACGTTATAAACACAGCCTTCCCATACAACACAGACCCCCATGGCACGTTATAAACACAGCTTTCCCATGCAACACAGCCCCCATGGCACGTTATAAACACAGCCCTCCCATGCAACACAGCCCCCATGGCACGTTATAAACACAGCCTTCCCATGCAACACAGCCCCCATGGCAAGTTATAAGCACAGCCTTCCCATGCAACACAGATCCCATGGCACGTTATAAACACAGCCTTCCCATGCAACACAGCCCCCATGGCACGTTATAAACACAGCCTTCCCATGCAACACAGTCCCACATGGTACGTTCTAAACACAGCTTTCCCATATAACACAGCCCCCATGGCACGTTATAAACACAGCCTTCCCATGAAACACAGCCCCATGGCACGTTATAAACACAGCCCCATGGAACGTTATAAACACAGCTTCCCCATATAACACAACCCCCATGGCAGGTTATAAACACAGCCTTCCCATGCAACATAGCCTGCATGGCACGCTATAAACACATTCTTCCCATGAAATACAGACCGCCATGGCACGTTATAAACACAGCCTTCCCATGCAACACAGCCCCAATAGCACGTTATAAACACAGCCTTCCCATGCAACATAGCCCCCATGGCACGTTATAAACACAGCCTTCCCATGCAACACAGCCACCATGGCACGTAATAAACACAGTCCCATGAGATTGATAAATAAATGCCCCATGGAGTTTTTACAATACAGTCAATGAAATGTTTATAATAGATTTAAAATAGAACCTCAATGAAACTTTGTATAAATGTAAGCCAATGAGAAGGGCATAAAACCGCCCCTATGAAATGACTGTATATAACCCCATAAAATACTCAGAATACAGTCCCCTGGTCAATAAGTAAAAGCCCCTTGATAAGTTTAAAATACAGGCCCAATAGAATATTTAAATAAAAACCAAATTAAATTCTCAGATACATCTGAATGAATTTTTTTTTATAGCCTCGTGAAATATTTTTTTATAAAACCTGTCAAATGTTAAAAAAATAATTTAAAATAACTCCATTAAATGTAGAAATATAGTCCCTCCCTCTATGAATAGCTTAGCAGTTCCCACTCACACCACCGCCATACCGCATACACGCTCCTGATATTTCCTGGAATTGCTGAGGCACCGTCTGATAGCAGACGGTGCCTAATGCCTTGCTGGTACATAGTAATGTGTGTGTGTGTGTGTGCAGGGCCGGATTTAGACCTGTGAGGCCCCATGGGCAGCCTCTGTGTGGAGGCCCCCTTTCATTACAAAATTTTTACAAAGTATGAGATGCCGAGCAGCTGGGAGGTCCTGGGATTTCTTTTGAAATTTTAGCCTTTTCAGGAGCATTTTGAAACAATCAGCATAGCTAAATTGAGAAAGTATATTAACTTTAGCAATATATACAATAGAGTAGGGATTGATTATAATTATCAGTCATATTTGTAAGCAAAGTAAGCAATAGCTACTATTTACAGCACTAGTCTGAATATCTATGATGCATATCTACATTTTCCATACATCTGCAAATGAACAAATAAATTATACAATACCAGTAGCTACCTTTAATTACAGAACTGGCAGTGGCACTTTACGAGATCTAGCCCTTGCAAAGTTTTTGATCAAATCATGGAAGTCAGTTTCTCTGAGGATGTCATATTCAATGCTTATCAAAGCTAGGTGGCTAAGCCTGTCATGACACATTGTAGTACGAAGGCTGATTTTGATCAATTTCATTTTACTGAAAGAACGTTCTCCAGAACAATTTGTAACCATGAGCACCATGTACATCCGCAACATTATTTCAACATTTGGAACTGTATCTACAACATTATTGTATATCAACAGCTTGTAAAGGAAATGTGCCCTCCCTTTCTCTACATCTTCGTCATAGAGAAATTGAGTAAAGAAGGCTGCAAACTGCACTAGTTCAACTCCAAGTGTTTGATCCAGATCATTCTTGTACTCAGGAACCATTTTCGCAGCAGCTGCTTCAATTTCATCACAATTCAATGATTGCAGTTTATCCAAGAATCCAAAAAGTGAACAGATTTCTTCATAGGCCTTCAACCGTTGATCCAGTGAACTCAGGAACTAATCAATTGCTGGAA
The DNA here is from genome assembly GCA_016584305.1 of Chionoecetes opilio. Classification (NCBI taxonomy): domain Eukaryota; kingdom Metazoa; phylum Arthropoda; class Malacostraca; order Decapoda; family Majidae; genus Chionoecetes; species Chionoecetes opilio. The sequence continues at coordinate 10,478 of JACEEZ010016938.1, forward strand.
GGAAATTCTGTATGCGAAATGCTTCTGACTGTGAGAGTGATGCTTCTTCAGATCGTCCATAATCCAATGGATTGAGTAGGACATTACGTTGGCGCTTACGTGTCTGTAAATATTCCTCGGTTCCTGACAATTCTTTCCCCTGCTCCTAATAAACATGGAAGCGATCTCGTTTTTCACGTACAAAACATTCCAAGGACTTCAACATTGCGACTGCTGTGTTCAACTAAAGTTTTGGATCTTGCAATGCGTGGCTTGTGGCATCAACTCTACCAAAAATGTCATACCAAAAAACTGCATAAATGGCTGTCTCTAGCTTGCCCATCTTTTCAAGGAGACCACTGGCTTCATAACGAGTTTTTCTCATCTCATTCTCATCACTAGTTATTTAGCAAGTGCTTCACGGATTGGGACATATCCTTGGACAATTGCTTTCACTGCAACAGTTCGACAGGACCATCTTGTTGTAGAAATCCTCTTTGGTACAGACACTGGGCCAGATTCTACATTTTTCAGTAAATCGCTAAGAATTGCATACCGACGTGTAGAAGCTGTGAAGAACACATAAATGGCCTCTAGAAAATAAAAAAATGAGATAGCTGCTTGAGAACATTCAGCTGCAGCTTTTCCAACCAGGTTTAATGAGTGACCTGCACAAGGTATCCAAACTGCACGATGATTTTTAGCTGCAACTTTGGCTTGCAGACCATTGTATCTCCCACTCATAGATGTTGCATTATCATATGATTGCCCACGACAATTTTGCATGTCAATATCATAGTCTGTTAGAAATTTCATCAAACCTTCAAACATTTCTTGAGCCTTGTGTCCTTGATTTGGTAAAAAAAATTACAAATATCTCTACAGGTGTATCATGCTCCATGTATCTGAAGATCAGTGTTAGTTGATTAACATGACCTTCATCAGGTGTTGAATCGAGATAAATTGAGTATTATTTTGACAGCTTTATACGTGCAATTATTTCTTTGAGTACTTCATTGCCTATTAGTCTGATGATTTCTTCACAGATGTTTGAAGATAAATAGTTTGTATGGCCACTGCCTCGACTGGCATGATTATGTATGTGTTGCCTTAGGAAATCATCATACTCGGCCAAAAACTCTAACAATCCTAAATAATTTCCATTATGAGGAGATCCAATTATTTCATCATCTCCTCGAAGAGCTAGGCCTCTTTCACATAAAAATTTCAACACACTAATCAGTCGTTTCAAAACACTACACCAATACTGCTCAACTTGATCCACTTGTATTGTTAGCTTTGAGTCTACACCTCCAACTCTCATTGCACGACTTGTTGCTGACAAAACTGCTTGAATGTGATCCTTTGATTGTTCATGGACAGCAACCCTATTGGCGTGTTTCCAGTCACAGAACCCATCAGATGTGAACTGAGATCTCGAAGCACCCATTAGCTTGCAATAGAAGCAGTAGACCCGCCCATTTTCTGGAGATAAACATAGCCAAGAACGCTATGTAGCTTCCCCATTTCGATTCCTTCACTCAAACATTCCTGGTGTGCATTTGCGACTGACATTTTTTGCGTCTTTTTGGATTACTGAATTAGCTTCCAAAAATGTTGCATCACATGATCACTGTGGTGGAGACTCTCAGCACCTTTTTCTGCCCAATAATCAATAAATTCGTTTGTCAAATCTTCTGGCCACAAGTTGATAGCTATGCCATACAGTTGTGTGATATTCATTTGCAATTCAGGAAGCACTTGCTTTGATTCAATATCTGTCTCGTCGGCCTTCTGTTCATTTCCTTCTCCTGATATGCTAAAGCTGCCTTGTGACGAGTTAGAGGATGGTGATGCGTCAGTATCAGGTACTTGCTCTGGGTGCCAGGAAGATGAACTTAAAGTACTCTCTAGACGTCTATCTGCATGTTCTGAAGCAAATGGACGAGCGAAGAACTCAGTCAGTCTACGTGTTTTGGCACGCTCTTGAGCTTTTCTTTCAGCACGTTCTGCAGAGGTCTTTCTCTTTGCAGCACCACTTTCATAATGTCGTGCACCTTTGTGTCTATCCATCCCACTCATGTCTGTAAGAAAATTTTTCTGTCAACAAAGATCGATACCTAATACGTCATTATAATTACAAAAAATACTTGAAATATGCCATTTGCTTTTTACTAGGTTATGGACATATTACAAATTTTCTCAGATGCCAGGATATTGAATTCCTGAACATTTGAGGACAAAATTGGCGTAGGGTTAGTTGCGGATGATCCGTATATTTTTTTCAAAATTTGGTTAAAAAAAGAATGGAGTCAAACTGAAAAACTTTATTTTGCATGACAAAATATAACCCTTTGACTACAATGTGTATAAGACACAACTCTGGGAACATTCTACAAGTAGGTGAAACATTGGCCTAAAAGGTTTATAAAATTGTATGGGTCATCCACAAGTGTGGAATGATCCATACAGACATAGATATAAAAAAGTAGAAGAAAAAAAAAAAATCAAATGAAGGCAAACTTCCTTAATAGCAACATATGTCATTAACTAGATCCTAAATATGATTTTAAAATCATTTTGATAAATTATGATCCTGTATAAGGTAAGATGATGAGGTTCAAAGTGAAAGGAAAAATAATTAAATATGATTTACATTTACAAGTGCCGGGAATGGGTTTTTTCATAAATAATTGACATAACATTAAGGATTTATTTATCCTCCATAACGTATTATGTTATTGGATTGCTCCTGTACCTTTCCAGGAGAGAAGCATAACATAAGTTATTCAATTCAAAAAATGTAAATTTGTGGTAACTAAGCAAGGAATTCAAAATGAAAATCATCTTAACCCTTTCCCGCACGAAAAGTTTAATAAGTTTTTCCGTCCACTGCAACATCCGTCTTATGTTCCCTAAGGGGCCCCGCGAAATGGCCAGACTGTGCGGCGAATAATTTTTTTATGTTATCAATTTCACCAACGTGTATTTTTTTTCATGACATTATTATATATCATTGGTTTTGCAAGACATTATTATGCCTTATAAAAAAAAAAAATTACAAGAAATGCAAATATATAGCGGAATTTACCGACTCCAAAAAAATATTGAGTAAAGAGAAATAAGAAATACTCACTTCACTAGTGTTCTCCACTTCGTAGCTCAAAACTTCCTGAGTCAACTTGTTATGGTTTATATGCCAATAAAAGCGGATTTTTATGAGGATTCCAACGCTACCCTTATAATTTTCATATGGCCATTATGGCCAGCTCGGGATACGTTTTAAAGGGACGACAATACGCGCGCACAGGCTGCCTGCTGAGTGGAAACTGACACACAAACCCTTATCATTTCACATCCACTCACACGAGAGTTGACAATTAGTTTATTTTATAGGTCTAGTTTGGATCTTTGACGCAGAAAATGTTGACGCAATTCTGATAAATACTGACAGTTTTTTGACGCAATTCGCGTCAAAAGCTCAGATTGCAGACGGGCCCGTTATGACGCGATCGCGTCACCGTGCGTGAAAGGGTTAAAATCATATTTTGGGTCCAGTTAATGAATATTTGTTGCTATTAAGGAAGTTTGCCTTCACTAAAATTTCAAGTTTTTCTTTTACTTTTTGATCTATCTATGTATGTATGGATCATCCACACCTGTGGATACACAAGGAAGCACAAGAAGGATGCAGAGGATGTTACGAAAAGATATCACTAGTTGAAGGATACATGGTGGTCTCAAACAAGGCTAGAAGAGTATCCACCTTCTGCAGTGCATGTGATGGTCAGCCACATCTCTGCCTTTCTGTTTCAATAAAAAATATGCCTCATACTAAGGAAAATGCATGGGAAATTGGGAAACGATTACACATTCGAATAATTCAATTTAGCTTTTTTTTATTTTTGTTTACGGAACTAATTTCGTGAGTTTTATGGTATTTTCTTCTACAGTTAATTACTGCTGCATTATGTAATGATTGTAATTTGCTTGTAAGATGAATACACCTTACAAGCTTTGTGTTACAAAGTTTTATATGCATTTTGAAAGCATGTATTGTTATACATAATATTATCCTATCAATGCATCTAATTTCAATGTTTAATTTTTGTTTTATATGCAAAGAATGCATTCGTATGTTTTATTTGATAACTGCTTTATTTTCATATTGATTATAATGCTTATAGAATCACATTATCATATGCAAACATAATTAAAAAAAAAAAATTGATGAACAAGGAAAAAGGGATTTTTGGGCTAATCATTATTAACTAATTTACACAATTATGAGTATTTTTTACTACATGATATCGTTGCAAGACATTTATAGCCATAATAAATACAAATGTACATAAAAATTGGCTATGTACTCATGTTTGCAAAAGTTTTTAAAAAGGGTTTTTTGGGGGCCAGGGATGTACAAAATTCGCAAAAAAGGGAAGATCTGCTCGTACACCGGGTGGCCCAATAGGCAGTTAATTTTAAATCCCCTGCGGATCATCCATAGATGATACGACGCCCTTTTATGTAAAAAAACCTTACTC
>JACEEZ010016938.1:20000-39857 GCA_016584305.1 Chionoecetes opilio
TCTATGGTTGTGAGACATGGACACTAAATAGTGACTTGAAGAGACGAATCAATGCCTTTGGTAATTAGTGTCTACGCAGAATCATGGGGTATCGCTGGGATGATTACGTGTCAAATAAGCGATTGCACCGTGAGACTGAATCGAGGCCTATTACCTGCATAGTCCGTCAGCGCCAACTTCGGCTATATGGGCATGTGGCACGCTACCCTGAAACCGATCCTTCCCATCGGGTTGTATCTGTAGGAGACAATCCGGCGTGGAGGAGGCCAAGGGGGCGCCCACAAGGCTCGTGGCTGGGGCAAGTTGATGTTTCTTGTCGAGAGCTGCTTGGTATGGGAAAGGAGCCTGCATGGGAACTCGCGCGTGGTGATCCCCGGGAGTGGCGTCGTAGGGTGGGCGAGGCGATGCGCCCCCCGGCGTATGCCCCCAATGATTGATTCAATGGGCACCTGAGGAAACCTGGGGAAGGTAAGTGTGGTAATCTTGATGCCACACTAGCCATGTGTACCGGGGTAGCAGGCGCTCACCCACCACAGGCTCAAAGGGCTAATACTACGGAGATGAACACCGAAGGCCACGCGCAGCATAGCGTATGGCCCCATCTTTACCTTGACACCTACGTTTCGATAGAGGGTCTCTTCATTTGTGCCTTCATAATATAGTTGACTGCAAAACGCGGGATGCCCTAAACATTGTATAATTACCATGTTTTGTTCGACTGTCTACCTGTTATACAAAAGTGCTATCGAATGTCGTAATACCTTGTCATATAAGAACAAGAAATTTAGACCTAATAGACGCAGGAGAACATTATCTAATCCAAATAAAGACAATGCAACGGCAGGGATCCGAACCCACGACCACATGATTACGAAGTTACGAGCCACACACTCAGCCACTGCCGTTAGCACTTGCAAGACACGTACATGATTTCCCTATACGTACAAAATATGTCATAGTAAAGGGTGGAAGGAGGGTCGGGTGTGCCATTAACCGCGTGAACTACCATGATTAATGATCACCTCCGTGGTGCCTTATAGCTAATTGTGTATAAGGAACTTCGAGCCAATCACTCGTACATCATTCACTTTCTTATACCGAACATCTCTGTATAGTCTGCCTCATAAAGCGTACACGTTTGTTAATAAAGCCTTGAGGATGGACACACACAAACATTTTTGGTGGGTTGCACTGGCGGATTCTGTGAGGGAAAGGGGGAGGCACCGCGGTCAGAGCCCCCTAATAGGAAAATTCATGGTAAAGGTCCCCCACCCCTTAACAAAAAGTAGAATATATTACATTAAACATATTACCATGTACATTCTTATGCAGTAACACTTGCATGCAGAAACACCCGAGGGCAATATTTTGTGATGCTTATGCACTGGTTCGTTGTTTTAGCCGATTACATATTACTACTTGTGCCTAAAAGGATATACCATAAATATACTACAAGGTATAGTACTATATACTAAATTTTCTTTTTTTTTTTTTTTTTTTTTTTTTTTTTTATTTATTGAAGCCTATAGCGCCAGTAAGCTATTTTATCATATGGAGGGACGTGATGGTTGCCCTCGTAAGCCCTCCGCCCGTTGGTTGGCGCAGGCTGGATTTTTACAGTGACACCTGTGTTGTTAGAGGTGAGGGTCCGTTTTCTATGATGGTCTACCCTCAGTTTGAAGGCACACTGCGGTAGCTTATTATTATTTTTTTTACAATTGTGCCTATAGCGCCTGTAGGCAGTGGTGATCCAGGGATCGGATGGTAGTCTCTGGAGGTTCACTTGAGGGGTGTGATGGTTGGTCCTCGCCCATGGTGGCGCAGGCAGGATTTTTATAGTGACGCCTGTGATCAGAGGCTCATGCTGCCCCCCTGAGTCTTCCGATGCACTCGCAATCGAAGGTAGAGTTGATGGACAGGGCATGTGGGTGTTCTTAGGCCACTCGACGGTGCAGAAAGGTTTTGGTTTTCTTCGGGGATCGAACTCGGGTCACCGAGAACGCCAGTCGGAGACGCTAACCACTCCGCTACCACCTCCCCTATAATTTATAGGTGTAGCCTAGTTTATACTAGGCTACTGGTAAATTGGTCCCCCCCAAACTTTTCCAACAATAGGCTATTTGATAAATTGTCCCCTTCCCCTTCCTCAAGATTTTCCAAAAGATCCGTCCCTGGGAGATTGTGTGTTGTTATCCCTCCCTGGCATTATTCTCAAAAGCCTGATTCTTGCATGTCCTGCCAAGCCCTAACTTACGACGATAACGTGATAAAATACCAACTCTGTAACGTAATGTTTGTATTGCATTTTGAAGAAGATCAGGAAGAAAAAGAAGAAGAGGAAGAAGGCCTTGACGAAAACTAGGAAGAAAAAGAACATACAAATAAAAAATAAAAGAGAAAGAAACAGTAGTCACCTTAATTAATGGAAGAAAATTCGAACACATCATTGTACCCCATTCCTTTCCTTTCCTTCTTTCCTTCTTTCTTTGGACCTTTACGTACATATCCTGCCAACCCTTCCCTCTCCCTCCATCTTCCCTCTGCCCTGTATGCCTCCACCACGTCTTGGCCTGAATCAACTTTATGCAGATCAAAGAGTGAATATGTGACAGGATAACGAACAATAATCTTTGGTAGTCTCTATCTCTCTCTCTCTCTCTCTCTCTCTCTCTCTCTCTCTCTCTCTCCTTCTCTCTCTCTCTCTCTCTCTCTCTCTCTCTCTCTCTCTCTCTCTCTCTCTCTCTCTCTCTCTCTCTCTCTCTCTCTCTCTCTCTCTCTCTCTCTCTCTCTCTCTCTCTCTCTCTCTCTCTTTCTCTCTCTCTCTCTCTAATTGTAAATAATATATATCCAATGCTTTAAAAAAAACGGATTTAGATAAGTTTCTGATGTTTCCTGTCAAATATTAGAAAGTTATTGTGGCAACTTCCTCCTTCCCTCTCAATAATATTTAGTGAGAAAGAGATAAAGAGAGAGAGAGAGAGAGAGAGAGAGAGACGAGAGAGAGAGAGAGAGAGAGAGAGAGAGAGAGAGAGAGAGAGAGAGAGAGGAGAGAGAGAGAGAGAGAGAAGAGGAGGAGAGAGAGAGAGAGAGAGAGAGAGAGAGAGAGAGAGAGGAGAGAGAGAGAGAGAGAGAGAGAGAGAGAAAGAGAGAGAGAGAGAGAGAGAGAGAGAGAGAGGAGAGAGAGAGAGAGAGAGAGAGAGAGAGAGAGAGAGAGAGAGAGAGAGAGAAGAGAGAGAGGAGAGAGGAAGAGAGAGAGAGAGAGAGGGAGACTTTTGACTTTGACTTATTTTTGACTTTGACTTATTGTTTTATTGGCCTCCATGATACAATACTTTTTTTATTCATTTTACATAAGTAAGGCATGAAGCCTAGGTCTGTTGAGCGCAAGCTCCTATACAGACCTGTTGCTTAGATATACAAAAACGTGTTTAGCAAGTGGATTTAGGCCATTGGCTAAAAAATATATACAATATAATAACTGACAATTACAAATTAATATATACATACGTATATACCTATATACACATACATGCATACATATACAACATACCTACACATACACATACATTTATGCGCACACACAGACACCTACATACCATAAATTTACACACACCCCAAACATACTTACACATTAACACACAGTAATATACAAGTACACAACTCACATAATGAATCATGATACCTACAGAATGACTTAGTGTGTATAACTTTGAAGCAAAAATTTCTTGAGTTTTTTTGAAGGATATTTGAGTTGTGGAATTTTTATTTCTGCTGGAAAAATATTCCATAATTTGACACCTCCGACTGAAACATTTTGCTGAGCAGAGTAGTCCTGCAACGTGGTATTCGTAACTGTAATGACCTTGTAGCAAAAAGTATGTGAAATGTAGTGAAAACCGTTATCAACAGGATACACATGTAATGATTTATAAAACAAATAAGTTTGATTGCAGAGATATTATATCAGACAGTTGAGTAACTGGTGGTCTCGAAATAGTGGGTTGGTGTTGCTCATATCGTGACTTATAGAAATAACACGTATTAACTTTTTTGAGAAATAAATAAATTATCCACATAGTTTTATAGTCCCCCCCAAATTGTGAACAATACAGTAGATATTGATATCCTAGTGATGAATATATTTGAATAATACACTCAAAGTGATACAGCTACGAATTTTATATAAAACGCCAGTAAATTTTAGATACTTAGTACATAATTGATTTATTTGTGATTTCCATGTTAATTATTGTCAATGGTTTTTACCTAGAAATTTATATTCTTCAACTTTACTCAGGATAAAAAATTTTATTTGACGTCAATATGGCTGCACTAGTCATTAGAGGGTGGGATACCATGTAGCATTTTAAAGATGTTCAGTGTTAGTTCATTGCTTTTTTACCAGTTAGATACATTAATTAACTCTGAGTTAGTATATTCTCTATTCACCAAGATCTTGTCCTGAATATATATGGAGGTGTCATCAGGAAAAAGCCAAAAACTTCAATTTATTACTACTACGTAAAATGTCATTGATATAGATAATCAACAAAAACTGGGCCTAAAAAACTGAACCTTGTGGTACACCATAGCAGATTGATTCATGTGAAGATGCAGGAATTATTATATACAGTGTATTGTCTTCTGTGGCTTAAGTAGCTGTGAACCAGTCATGTGCCGGGCCACGAATGCCATAAGTTTTCAATTTCTCTAATAAAAAGGATGAGAGATGGTGTCAAACGCTTTGATAAGTCCAAAATACTGTTATTTGATTAATATTGTTGTCTAATGAGTTATAAATACTATTACAAAGGTGATGGATTGCTAACTCTGTACTATAGTTGGGTCGAAAGCCATACTGAAATTCTGTTAGTAATGTAAATTTTGACAGGTACTCCATTAATCTGCTTACAAAAAGTTTTCTCAAAGATTTTACTAAAGCTTGAAAGGATAGAAACAGGTCTGTAATTACTAAAGAGAGACTTCTCACCTTTTTAAATATGGGAACCACTTTCGCTAATTGTAACGTTTTGGAAAACTACCTTCTTTAAACGACCGATTATGATATAATCTAAAAAGTTACAGACTTCACAGCTGCATTGTTTTATAACTTTTAATATTAATAAACATCATAGCCTGGCGAAGTTGTCTTAAGGTTTTTAATAATGGATTCGATTTCTGGTATTGATGTAGGTCGAAGGAAAAATGAAAAGGGTACAGGGTCAGGTAAAGGGACTGTCTAAATGAAGTAGCACTTGGCACAATGTTCTGAGCTAGTTGAGTAGCAACATTACTAAAATAATCATTAAATGCAAGTAGCAATTTCGTTATGTTGGATGTTGTTTATATGCAAAAAATTATAGAAGGTGGTAACTTTGACTGGTTCTTCCCATTAGATTTTTAACAATACTCCAAGTTTTTTTGCATCACCTGCTTTCTCGCGTAGTCTGGACCTAAAATGATTGTCTTTTGCTGCCCTAATTATAGTTGTTAATGAGTCCTGTACCGTTTGAATATTCTTTCGTAAGTAGTGGCCACTTAGCGTATAGTTTTTGCAATCTGTTACGATGTTTGATGGAATTCTGATTTCTGTTGTGATATAAGTCTTACCTAGGTGTTTGTCCTTAACTAAAATTTTCTTAACAGGAAAGTGTCATTATAGAGAATTTGAAACTTATTCATATATATATATTTAAAAGTTTCATCAACTCCTCTGTCTTTTAACTCCAATTCCCATTTAGAGAGAGAGAGAGAGAGAGAAGAGAGAGGAGAGGAAGAGGAGAGAGAGAGAGAGAGAGAGAGGAGAGAGAGAGAGAGAGAGAGAGAGAGAGAGAGAGAGAGAGAGAGAGAGAGAGAGAGAGAGAGAGAGAGAGAGAGAGAGATGAGAGGGGAGAGGAGAGAGAGGAGAGAGAGAGAGAGAGAGAGAGAGAGGAAGAGAGAGGAAGAGAGAGAGAGAGAGAGAGAGAGAGGAGGAGAGAGAGAGAGAGAGAAGAGAAGAGAGAGAGAAGAGGAGAGAGAGAGAGAGAGGAGAGAGAGAGATGAGAGAGAGAGAGAGAGAGAAAAGAAGATGGAGAGAGAAAGATATTCCAAAAAAACGGACACTTGTGAAGGATAAAAAACCATGGCAAGATGAAACGTAAACTGTGTTCACTAGAAGAATAAAAAGCGAAAATCGTGAATGGTATACGTGAAAAAATATATATACTCCGGACCCAATTTAGGTACGAAAATTGAGATACAACATTAAAAAATATAGGAAGAAAAAGTGAAGATGAAAAGAAAGCAACAAGTAAGGAATATAAAATCGAGCTCAGTGCACATTCGTATATACCAACACACACACACACACACACACACACACACACACACACACACACACACACACACACACACACACACACACACACACACACACATACACAATACAACGATAGTCAAGTGGATAGAACGTTGGCCTGCCATTCTGTGGTTAGCCAGTTCAAATCCTCACTGCTCCCGGGGATTTTTTCACTGACAAATTTGGGCGGTTACTGTCCACCTTGAGCTAGGGGATGGGCGTGTGTGGTGTGTGAGGTCCCAGCATTATCCAAAGATCGGTAATAATGAGCTCCGTATAATATGTAAAAAGTAATGTTATCAATATTTAACCAACGTAGTACCACTAATGTATGACAAAAACTAATAAACACGTTACATCACATATAAATGATGCATAAAAACATAGGAATCCTACATAAATAAAGGAAACATAGTTGAGCTTCAGTGAAAAAAAAGAAACAGAAAAATAATAAATACACAAACTAACAAACACTACGCGCGGGCTATTACGTACTGCCAAAAACAATTATAAAACATAAAAATAAAACAAAATAAGAAACGCGTCCATTGTTCAGCCAAAACAACATTGGAAACTTTCGGAAAAAAAATGAGAGAGAGAGAGAGAGAGAGAGAGAGAGAGAGAGAGAGAGAGAGAGAGAGAGAGAGAGAGAGAGAGGAGAGAGAGAGAGAGAGAGAGAGAGAGAGAGAGAGAGAGAGATGAGAGAGGAGAGAGAGAGAGAGAGAAGAGAGAGAGAGAGAGAGAGAGTAGAGAGAGAGAGAGAGGAGAGAGAAGAGAGAGAGAGAGAGAGGGAGAGAGAGAGAAACAACATACAATAACACTAGAAAGTGATATCTCAAAAGAGAAAGGAATGGAGGATAGGATACTGTGGTGCCCCGAAGCTTCGAAGCAAGGCGGTTCAATGAATCACCACCACAAGGGGGCACCACCTTCTTCGCGGCCACGTCCAAGGAAGCTAGAGAACAAGGAAGGTGATTCCTGTAGTAAGGTTTCAAAGCAGCGATTGTCACGCTATCTAACCGCGGGATAGTAGTAAAGACATAGAACGGAAGGCATTAGAGAAGACATAAAGGCATGTATCGATAGGAAAATCAAATATTCATATTATCCGTGCACTTCCTCATCTATTATATATATACTATCCAATTTTTTTTTATTTCTTTGAAGGTTATAGGTTATAACCTTCAAAGAAATATAAATATTATGGATAGTATCTTTGACAAGGAAATAAATTATATAAAGCAATATGGTAGCAAAATTTTTTTCCAATTTATATTACATTTGCAGGTACTTTGAGGTTTACAAATCATGCAGAACATGATGCAATATTTGATTATGTAACACAAAGCAGAAAAGTAAGATCATTACTCTCTTACATGCAGACACATGGCAACACCAACACCTGCCTATTAGACATTGCAATGCATTGCAGGAGATAACACCAGAAGTTGGTTGCATTATACAAGAGATCATAAAAAGATAACTAATATCATGCATTAATGGCAGCACTAAAAGACACTGTGATTCATAGCACGAGAAAACACATGAGTTTGTTGCAAAACATGCTGCACCACATGACAGAAAACACATCAAGAGTCTTATATAAGAAACCTTGAAAAATGGTGTGGCAACGTTATGCTATACATCATACATGTTGAGAACAAAAAGCAACAAAGCAAAAGCTTTTAGCATACATTACAATGGACAAAACACGCAACAAAAGGTATGTAAACGACATATAACCAATACAAATTTCGCAGATTTATAAGCATTAGAGCTACTGCAAAGAAAATTAAGACTGGAAACCATTATTGAATAACATGCTGGAACAAACAGTACAAACCTGTTGTTGTCCTGCAGAACATGAGACAAATGACGACAGATACCAAATGTCAAAGTATATGAGTTGAACAAAAAACAAACAAATAAAATGAAAATAAATAAAGTACTAAGTTTAAATATACTATTTACAAGCAAGTATATAGGGTAAGCAGCATATGTAGCAGTTAGAATGCATTGCAACTAAGTGGAGGAAACATTATATGCAGAGAGAAATACAAAAGGAACAGCTAAGATACAGTACATGCAGTAGGACAGTAGGACAAAGCAGAGGCAGTCTTGCAAGAACATATTATAAAGCAATGACAAAAACTATAACAAACATTTAGATAAAACTCTTGTTCACACATCGGTAAACAAAAATGTACTTGTTTAATACTTCAACTTAACAATTTTCTTATTTTTTCTTCCTTTCAAGCTTTGTACCTCCATAATTCTCCAATTTAGGGTATAAAACATATAAGTTTTACATATATGAAATGAATGCTCTTGGTTAGGTAGCTGGAACACAAATGCAAAGGAGACACAAACGTGTGATTTTCTAAGAGAGCTACTAACGCTTGGCAGACTCTCTTTCCCAACAGTGCTTTCTCCAAGCTGCCACGGAGCATCGCCTCCACCTCTGAAAAGTGCTTCAGCACATTTTCAGTGGGTATGGAGAGCCCCCCAAATTAATGTACAATACATTTACTCTCAGCTTTGAAAAATAATTAAATGCTGCGACCTAACTGATGACTTACATCTAACAAATACTCTCTGCAATTTTGACAATCATGGGTATTAAAAAATATTTTACATGTCCAACCAACTATATGCACAAGAGCATTCACTTCAGCAAGTGTCATGCTATCATGACTTTATATATGTTGTTATACTCGTTACGAATTTCTAAAACTAAACTAAAACTAAACTCTCCTCGAACATTTAAAAAATGAAAAGCAATGAAATAGTTTATCCACCTCATATACACATTCTGCTGTATATACAGCTTCTGTGGTAGCGAGCCTACAATGGAATGCGTGTAAATGTCTGCTGCCACAGTTTGAGTCATTACTTGAGCAGGAAGAGCTACCCAAATTTTTTAAAAGCTTTCTTCACACATGTTTATATGTCAATTTAGGTGCATGTTTAATCTTTTCCTCATTATCTTTAAAAAAAAAAAAATTCAGAGAATCTCATTAAATGATATTCCCTCAACTTATATTTTATACTTCAAAATAGTGTTACTGAGGCTTCTTATAAGATGGGGTGAGTCATATAAAATATTGTACCCGTTCTCTATCGACTATAAAAGGATTTCTTTGGTCATGCCAAAAGTTTGAAACAGGGAACGATGCATTCCTTCCTAGTCTCTAACTGTGAAAATTACTGTAAATCCCGTTTCTTGAACTTTCTTTATGGTCATTTTTTATAATTTCATCATTCTACAAGTGTTAATTCCTCCCGAATAAAAGAAAGATCCCAATACCATTTTTTCCAAAAAATCAAGCACCTTCGGGGCCAGAAAATTTGCAGCCGTCGCTATCAGTTGGGGTGGTGTTCTCTCAGCCTCCCTCCCCATTTGCTGTATTCGCATACACAGCTTGTAGATGGTGTTTCATAGGAGCCTTCTTTTGGTGTCCCTGAGAATATGGAAAGTGTTACACATTGTTTACATAAGCATAACCTACTAACATAATTATGTACTATAAATGTATATGGAGGATTTGCTGATATGTCTAGTACTTGAGAAGGAATGAACTGTGGAGTGGTGATGGTGGTGAAACACAGAACACTGAGATGATAAATGATGTACACCTTGAAAAATGGGTTAGAGTGAGATGACAAGAAGGATATATAATATACATATGTATAATATTTGCTGGGACTGTGAAATATGATCCCCTGATAAATGGGACATAGTGTTGGAGTATGTGAGAAAGAGAAAAGATGCAAGAGTAAGAAGACTGGTAGATATATGAAGTTAAATATTTTTTTACAAATATAAAAATCAAAATTTTATGCTTTGTTTTTATTCACTTAAAATCTAAAATCATGCACTATAAAAACAGCAAATTAATTTTTTTTTTGAAATATTACGCCCTTCTGGGGCTGTTGAAGCTTGGCTCATGATGAACATCACCATTTTTGCGAAACTCATCTGTTAAAAAAAAATTTGTTGTTTTTTTTTTTTTTTTTTTTTCTACATCGAAAAGGACGGCCCAAAGGGCACAACTAAAGGGGTTTTACACAAAGCCCGTTTATTGCCATCCCTAAAGAAACATAAGAGCATAAATAAAAAAGGGGGTGACCCAATTTAGCTGGGGGAGGGTGTCTTTTTTTCTCTTCTTTTAAAAAAAATTAAGTCATGGAAATGGAAAAATAAAAACAAAGATTTCCGAGTTTTCCAGTGAAAGGGATGAGAGAGTAAATTACTGATTAACCTTGCATTAGGAGAGGGACAAATGGGGATGAAAATAAGAAATCTTGTGCAGAGAGCCGGGGGAGGGGGGGGGGGGATGCGTTGAAAATTTCAGAAGAGCATGACAGAAAAAAAGGGTAGAAAGGCAAGAAAAGCAACATTAAAACGGTGATTTAAAGATTAAGACATCAGTAAAGGGGAGAGGGTTTGAAACAAAAGCTTTTGCTCGCCCCCCGTTTAGGAGAGCTGTATGAGTGGATCCCCCCCCAAACATGGAGACTTACCTATACTTTGGCAGAAAAGGCCCTTGTAAGAGCAAAAATTTGGGAGGGGGAAAAAAAAATAACGCAGAGGGGCCACAAAAACTCCAAACTTCTTAGAAGCTGTTTTAGAAAGATATGAGTTTGGGGTGTTTCTAGTTGATTTTTAGTAAAGGTTTGTCCTAAATGTTCATTGAAAAAAAAGGAGACATTTAGTGTCTTGAAAAGGGGGATGTTATCGGGTAGGTTTTTGTCGGTAGATAGGTGAAAAAATTTGGGTTTTTGGGCTTAAACAAAAAAGGTTTTGGGTTTTTTGCCCCAATCAAAAATTATAAAAAATCAGAAGTTAGGCACTGGGTGGCATCTCTCTGAATCATTTTAGTTCCGTTGGGGTGGCGTCTATAACACGTTGAAAAATGCGGGGGAAAATCTCACGGGGGGAGGGGAGGGCCGGTTTTGGGAGGGGCAAAAGTGGGCACTCCCCCGGGGCCCCCACAATCAGGGGGCCCCCCAAAAATGGTCATCTCCAAAACTGGGCCTGGGGTCTCCACATTTAAAATTTTTTTGTATTATTTATTTATTTCTTAATACTTCCTTGTTATTTATATAATAAATATTTTATATAAAGAGCCTTAAATTTAAAATAAAATTAAAAATTTATCTATACCCACTGCCTAAGCTAGTGCTGTTTTATTGCCCGGGCCACTTTTTTCCCTAGTTTAAAATGGTCTCCCTCTAAACAGTTTATTGGGAAAAGGGTCACACTCGGCTGTTAAGGGTTTTAATGAGCCCCGTGGAGTTTTTTAGGTGAGTTTTTTAGTTTTTTTTTTTTTTTTTTTCATTTTCGATGTAATATTTCGCTACCAAATTAATGATTTTATGGTTCCATGAATACAAAAAGGAGTTCCCTAGTAGGCACAAAAATACTGAATATTCTATATGTATATATAGTAGTTTATTAGTATTGATGATAATTACTTCCCAAGTATGAAAGGAACTCATATGTCCAGAATACGTAAGTTTTTTTGTTTACTAAATGTGGGGGTCGTATCTCGTATGGATGATCACTACAGGGGGATTTTAAACAAAACTGCCTTTTTGGGCCCCCGGGTGTACCGACAGATCTTTCCTTCCCCTTGCAAATTAGTACATCCGGGGCCCCAAATAACCCTCTTTTAAAATTTGAAAACATATACATACCAAATTTTTTTATTACACTTGTATTTTTTATGGCTATAATGTCTTGCAACGTATAGGTAAAAAAAAAATACTCATAATTTTTTAAAATTAGTTAATAATGATTAACTAAAAAAATCCTTTTTCCTTTTTTCCCCACTTTTTTTTTTTTTTTAATTATTTTGCATGATATGTGATTCTTAAGCATTATAATCAATTGAAAATAAGCATTAAAAATAAACATACAAATCTTCTTTGCATAAAAAACAAAAATTAACATTGAATTTAGATGCATTGTAAGATAATATTTGTATAAAAAATACATTCTTCCAAAATGCATTAAAACTTTTTAACACAAAGCTTGAAAGGTTGTATTCCTTAAAAAACAAATTACAATCATTAAAAAATGCAGCAGTAATTAACTGTAGAAAAAACCATAAAATCACAAATTATTTTCCCGTAAACATAAATAAAAAAAAAACAAAGTGATTATCCAAATGTGAAATTTTTTCCCCCAATTTCCCTGATTTTCCTTGTATGGGGCTATTTTTCATTGAAACATAAAAGGCCGAGATGTGGCTGACCATCACATGCAACTGCGAAGGGGGTTTACTCTTCTAGCCTTGTTTGAGACCACCATTATCCTTCAACTTGATATTTTTTCTAACATCCTCTGCATCTTTCCTTGTCTTCCTTGTTACCCAAAGGTTGGGTGTTTCCATACATACATGTAGATAAAAAAGAAAAAAGAAAAACTTGAAATTTTAGTGAGGGCAACTTCCTTTAGAAAAATATTCATTACTGGACCCAAAAAATGATTTTAAAAAACCCTTTCACGCACGTGACGCGAGCCCCCCAAAACCCGGGCCGTCTGAAATCTGAGTTTTTGACGCGAATTGCGTAAAAAAAACTGTTAAAAATTCTCCAAAAATAAAGTATTTATCAGAATGCGTAAACATTTTCTGCTAAAAAGATCCAACCTATCTATAAAATAAATAATTTAAACTCTCGTGTGAGTAGTGAAATAAAAGGGTTTGTGTTCATTTTTCCACAAAGCAGGCAGCCTGTGGCGCTTTTTTTGGTCGCCCCCCTTTAAAACGTATCCCGACGGGGCCAATGGCCATTAAAATTATAATGGTAGCGTTGGAACCCTCATAAAAATCCGCTTTTATTGGCATATAACCAAAAAAAGTTACTCGGGAAAGTTTTGGCACAAAGGGGTAACCTGTAAAGTGGAAATTTTCTTATTTCCTTTCCCTCTTTTTTTTCGGATGGGGAAAATTCCCTTATTTTCCCTTTTTTGAAATTTTTTTTTTCCTTTAAATAAGGCGAAAATTTCTTGGGCAGAAAAAATGATTTAATAAGTCAGGAAAAAAAATTAGTTGGTAAAATTTTATAACAAAAAAAAATTATTCGCCCACAGTCTGGCCATTTCGCGGGGCCCCCTTAGGGAACATAAGACGGATGTTGCAGGGGAAAACAAAACTTATTAAATTTTTTTTCGTGCGGGAAAGGTTAAAGAGATTTTCATTTTAAATTCCTTCTTATTACCAAAATTTTTACATTTTTTAATTGAAAAATTATTTTTTATGCTTCTCTCCTGGAAAGGGTACAGGAGCAATCAATAACGTAATCGTTATGGGGGATAAAAAAACCCTTTAGTAAGGGGCAATTTTTTTTGAAAAAAAAACCCTTCCCGGGGCCCCTTGAAAATTGAAAATCATTTTTAAAATTTATTTTCCTTTCACTTTAAACCTTCATCATCTTCCAAAACAGGATCATAATTCCAAAAAAGATTTTAAATCATTTTGGATCTTTAAAGGGATTGTTTATTAGGAAGTTTGCCTTCTTTGATTTTTTTTTTTTTTTTTTTTTTAATTTTTTTATACTAGTCTGTAGGATCATTCCACACTTTGGAACCTACAATTTTAAAAATTTTTTTAGGCCATTTTTTTTCCCTACTTGTAAAATGTTTCCCAGGGGTTTTGTCTTATAAAAATTTTTTTTTTTTTCAAAAATTTTTCAGTTTGACCCATTTTTTTTTTTTAAAACCCAAAAATTTGAAAAAACGTACGGAACCGCAACTAACCCTACCCTTTTTCCCAAATTTGGAATTAATATCCTGGCATCTGAAAAATTTGTAATCTGCCATAAACCCAAAAAAGCAAAGCAAATTTTTTTAATTTTTTTTTGTAATTATAATGACGTATTTTAATTTTTTTTAAAAAAAATTTCTTTTCGACATGAGGGGGTGGATAACACAAAGTGACGACTTATGAAAATGGTGCGCAAAGAGAAAAACCCCCGAAGGGAAAGAGGCAAAACCCAAAAAAATCTGGGTTTTTTCGTCGTCCATTTTCTTTTTGAAAAAGAATAACCCAGAAATTTTTAATTCTCTTCCTGGGCCCCCCCCCAACTACCTGATCTGACGCATCAAACCGTCCAAAGGGGAATTAAGAAAGGGAAAGAAAAAGGGGGGAAGGGGAAGAAAGGAAAAAAGCAAAATTTTCCCAATTGGAAAAGTATCACCCCGTTTGGGAAAGTTTTTCCTTTTTAAATTTGCAAACAATTTTTTTTAAGGGGGGAAAAAGGGGGGTTTTTTCCAAAATTTTGGGGGGGGGAAATTAGCCAAAAGGGAAATTTTTTGGGAAGGAATTTTATTAAAAAGCGCCGGGGCCCCAAAAAGCCCCAAAAATTTAGGAAAATGTGGGGAATTCTCGTTCTTCTATGTTTTCCGAAAAGGGCCTTTTTGCCATGCCCGGTTCCCTTTTTTTTTTTTTTGGGTCCATTTAGGGTTTTTACTAAACACCCAATAGGGTCGTTTTACAATAAAGGGGTCCTTAAACATTTTTTTAAAATGTGAAAAGAGTTGGAGGGATAAAAAAAAAAATTGGATCCTTAAAATTTTTTTTTTGAAGCTTTGGGTTGAAATTTTTAGGAAAAACCTGTCTTCGGAGTTGGGGAAAAATTTTTATTTTTTTTAAGGTTAAAAAATTTTTTAAAAAAATTTAACCCTTTTCCCGAAAAACCTAAGGCAAACATAACAAAAAAAATGGGGGAATCCTAAAATATTTATTTAAAATTTAAAAAAACTCCCTTTTAGGATGAATCTAAGGGAAAAAATTAAAGAAATTTCAAAAAATATTAATAAAAATTTTTCACAAACCCAAAAAAAGGGGGGGGGGGCCCCCCCTTCTTTAAAATTTGGGGAAGGGGTTTTGGAGATTTTTTTTTTTTTTTAAAACAAACCAAAAAAAAGGGGGTTTGGGAAAAATTTTACGAATTTTTACTGAATTTTTTGGGCCCATCTTTTTGATTTTCAACAAAGTTTTGGGGTGGGGAAAACAAAATGGCCCCAAATTTAAAAAAACGGGGGAAAATTTTTGGGAGGTCTCTTAAAATGGGAAAAGGAAAACGAAATTTTTCCCCGGGTTTTTTTTTTTTTTAGGGCCCCAAGGGGGGGAAAAAAAAATTTTTACCCAAACCGGGTAAAGCATTTTAAGTTTTTTCTGAAAAAAAATCGGCCCTTTTCCCGTTTTGAGGAAAAAAATGGTCCGGGGGAAAATTTTTCCGGGAAAAAATTGTCCCAAAAATTCCAAAGTAAGACTTTAAAAACCTTTAAAATGAGATTAAAAACCAAACCATTTTCTCCCTTAAAAATGGGGGGACCCTTTAGCTTTTTGGATGACTTTTTGGGATTTGAAAGCCCCTTGAAGGGAAAATTTTTGCCCCGGTGAAAAGTTTAAGTCCTTTTGGGTTTTTTCGTGAAAGGCGTTCCTTTTTTTAATAGGGGAAGAATTTAAAAAGGGGGAAATTTTTAAAAAAAAAATTTTAAGGTTTTTTTCCCTTATTTTCGAAAAAATATTAAACAGGGGCTTCGACAAATTTTCCTAAAGTCTTTCCTAAAAGGGGAAACAAAGGGGGGAAAGGGGGAAAAAAATTTTTTATTTTGATTTAAAGCAAAAAATTTTAATGGGGGAAAATTTAACAGTTTTTAAAAATTTGGGGGGTAAAAATTTAAAAACCACCTTTTGGATTAAATAGTCGTTTTGATTTGTTATTTTTTTAAGGGAAAATGGGAGAATGGAAAAGGGGAAATTTTTCCCTTTAAAAGGGGGAATAATAAAGTTTAAAATTAAAATTTTCCTTTGAAAAAATTTATTACTTTAATTTAAAAGGGGGAAGGGTTTTTAAAGTTGGGAAAAAGGGTTTAAAAAAACTTTGGACCTGTCAAAATTTTTTAATTTTTATGAGGGGCAAAGGAAAAAAAAAGGAAAATCCCCCCAGTTTTGGGGTTTTTTAAAAGGCTAATTGAAAAAGGGTGCCAGCTTTTTAAAAAAAGGGGGTTTTTTTTGGGAAAAAAATTTTTCCTTTAATGTATGAAAAAGAGTTGGGAAAAATTTTTAAAGGTTGAAAAAGGCCCAAATTTTTTTTGATAAAAATTTTAAAAAAAAAAATTTTTAGGAAATTTCAAAAATTTTTTCAAATTTAGCGATTGTTTTAAAAAGGGCCCTAAGGTAAATTTCAAAAAAAAACCTCGGACCCCCGCTGCCGGCATTCAACTTTGTAAATTTTGTAATGAAGGCCTCCACACAGGCTGCCCAGGGGCCCTCCACAGTCTAAATCCGGCCCTGTAGGATGGATGGCTTTTAGTTAACTTAGAAGTCTTTAAATGAAAAAAGAAGAGAGTGGGTGAAAGGACAGAACCCTGGGGAACACCAGTATTGATATATTTAGGAGAAGAACAATGTCCTTCTACAGTAGCTGCAATAGAACGGTTTAAAGGAAACTTAAGATGAAGGTACAGAGAGAAAGATAGAAACCGAATGAGGGTAGTATGGAGATTAAAGATTTGGCATAATATAGTCAAAGGGTGGAGGAGAAGAAGGAACAAGCCCTTCATCAACCAGAGTGGAATTTTTTGCAAAGGTTTGAGCGTAGAGTTCAGCTTTAAAAGTAGATGAGACAGTTGTGGAGCCATCTGAGTGAAGCATAGGAGGGAAATATGAAGAAGAAAAATTGTTACAAATGTTATTTGCTAGATGCCAGAAGTCACGAGAGGAATTTGATTCAGAAAGATTTTTACATTTTCTATGAATGAAAGAGTTTTTGGTAAGTTGAAGTAAAGATTTGGCAGGATTACGGGCAGAAATATCAAGGGCATGAGTTTCAGGAGATGGATGCTTACGGTACCGTTTGTGAGTAAACTCTCTATCTCTAGTTAAATCCCAAAATTACAATAAGTATTTTCATTATGTTATCCATAGGAATGAAGTGAATTAGCAGTATGGAAGGAAATGTAGGATGGTGAATAGGAAGTAGGTAAATAATATGAGGAGGATATGTGAGATATGCATAGTGAGGAGAAAGGTTGATTGACAGTTTTAGGGATAAGAAAAAGTAACTGACAGTGTCAATAACAAACAAAAACTAGCAACTGATATTATGCATATTTTAAGAAAGGAAATACTCATGTGTTTTTACCCTCTCCAGCATGCATGTGAGGTGAGGTCACTGGTGCTGCTGGCACCATGGAGTAGGCCACCAGAGGCTCCTGGGACACACCTGAAATCCACTCTTTGTTGATATCCTTCTGAGAGCCTGTATACTGAAATTTGTCGAAAAAAGAAATTTACATCTCGACTAAAATTCTAGGTGAACAACATTATGCAAAATGTTAACTTATAACTATAAATACCATCCTTTGCTGGGGTTTTGGGGTGTGGGATGGGGGCTGGGGGGTGTGGGGCGGGAGGAAGTGGGAAGCTGGGCTGATGGGGTGGGAGGGTGGCTGATAATGGGGATTAGGCCCTCCAACATGGGTGTCAAACAATCTGTAAAAATAGATATCAGTAATATCCTCTACAAAATTAAAGCTTGGGTACTGTCCTCCAATGAAAAAGCCATATAATTAAAAAGGAAAAAAAAAAAAATTATTCCCAATAACTGAAAAGGGCTAAAAACCATTAAAGAATAAATACACATTAATTGAGGGTTTTGATGATAAAATAATCAGTCTGTAAACAAACCACTGTGTCCCAAATTTTTTCCGGTAGTATTGGTAGAGCTGCTCTCCCCTCTGCCATCACCAATCTCCGCTATGGCAAGGGCGCTACAAAAGTATGTAACATAAATTTTTAGAAGGAAAATACGTGTTTACAAAAAAAAAAAATTTAATATATTAATTAAAATATATCTATATATTTATATATATAAAATATATATATATATTTATTATATATATATATATATTTTTTTTAATTTATATTACTTTTAATACTAAATTGTAGGGTTAGAAAATGTTCCTGTATAAAAAGCCTTACTTTATGTAATAAAAAATTTGTAATAATTATGATAAATATGCTATAAATTTACTCTATCTAATTTAAAATCTTTTCGGTTTAAAAATTTTAATTTACCGGGTACCATTGCGTTGCCTCCTCACCACCTCCTTGTGGTAAAAATTGGGGTACAATTGCTAAAACACTACTTTATGTTTAAAATTTATATTTTGTGTTTAGGGGCTTGTTTACAATATTTTCTTTCCACGGTAACCAATTTGGGGGTCTTTTCTTGTCTACAATATTGTAAAGGGGTTACATTTTTCCCCTTACCAATTTGGGAATTTTTATGAATTTTTGCCTGTTTTCCCGGGCCTGTTTCCTACCCCTTTAATTAAAAGACCCCAATTTTTTTTCCGGGTCCAAAAGAATATGCAATACCCCCCTGAAGAAGCATTTTTGGCTTTTGTCTGGCAATTAAAGGGCCCCCCTCCTCCCCTTCCTCCACCCCCTTTTCCACCCCTCCCCCTCCCCTCTTCCCCCTCTTCTTCTCCTTCTTTCTCGCCCCCTCCCCCCCTCCCCCTTCCCCCTCTCCCCCCTCCCCCCTTCTCTCTCCTCCCCTCCCCCCTCCTCTCCCCCTCTTCTCTCCCTCCCCCCCCCCCCCCCCTCTTTCTCTCTCTCCCCTCTTCTCTCCTTTCTCTCTCCTCTCCCCTCTCCTCTCAGCCTACATTTAATGAGTAAAAAAGGAAAAATATTTTAAATTTTTTCAAAAGTCATCAAACTTCAGGTCCCGTTATAATCGATATATTAGATTTTTCCAATTCTATTGTTGTGCTGGGGGGAAAAAACAAAAAAAAAAAGTCGGGTCACAGGTGTATTTCTCCCCATCCCTTGGGGAGAGTGGGCACACCCTCACCACAAGACTCGTCTTCATCTCCTCCAGACCTCTCTCTCTCTTCTTCTCCCCCTCCTCTCTCCCCCCCCGTTTATCCCTTCTCTCTCTCCCTTTCCTCTCCTCTCTCTCCCCCTCTCTCCCCTCTCCCCTTTTTCTCTTCCTCTTCTCCTCTCCCGCTCTCCTCCTCTCTCGTCCCCTCCTCCTCCTCCTCCCTCTCCCCTTCCTCCTCTCCCCTCCCTCCTCCCTCTCTCTCTCTCTCTCTCTCTCTTCCCCCCTCTCTCCCTTTTTCCCCCTCTCTCTCCCCTTTTTTTCCTCCTCTCTCTCCCCCCCCCTTCCCATCCTCCTCCTCTCCTCTCTCTCCTCTCTCTCCCTCTCTCTCCCCCTCCTCTTCTTCCCCCCTCCCCTCCTCCTCTCTTTTCCCCTCCTCCTCTCTCCCTCTCCCTCCCTTCTCTCTCTCTCTCTCCCCTCCCCCTCTCTCTCTCTCTCTCTTTTTCTCTCTCTCTCTCTCTCTCTTTTTGAAAAAAAATAACAACAACAAATCACCGCTTTAAAGGGTTGACAGGGGCTTCTCCCTAGGTTGTGCAATTCCCCCTTCCCTTTCCCCCATCCCCCATAACTCCTTTCCTTCATCATCGTTTTTGTTGTTTTTTTTTTTTTTTAAAAAAATT